>CAOLHI010001325.1:0-397415 GCA_948474755.1 Ctenosaura bakeri
CCCACCCTAAACTGCAGACCCCAGGATTCCACAGGATGTTAAAAGTGGAATAATAGCACTATAACAGTGTAGTGCAGAAATGGGAAACATCAGTTGGAGAGCCTCTGTATTGACCAATCAATTTGTTAGCTTCTGCTTGGAGAGAGGGGAGCACTGCACAGGGTCAGTAGACTGTCCCCAATATGAGTCCATAGGCCTATCGACTAGCATCAGCTGTCTGGTATTATAAACTGTGGAGACCTTCCCAGGACATGTTATTTCATCCCAACTTATGGGGAGGTCCATGCTAGTCCAGACCCAAAGGTTTTTCCCTATCACCCAAACTTCACATAACCCAGTGTATTAGTCGAGAAACACCTTTTCACTAAATGTGCCCCCAAGAGTGTCCACCACTAACTGTTTCAACTCCCCCATTTCTGCTAACGGGCACTGACCCATTAGCCAATTGTCACTAAGCCCACAGTACACAGTAAGCAAAAATACTGCCATCACCTTTTTCTAACTTTGCCAATCAGGTAACGAAGGCCAGAATTCCTACCTGGTTTGGAAGCAACCAGCATCAGGCTGCAGTGCACCCTAGGGCAAGACGGCACACTCAGTGCACCATGTGAAAGAGGTTGATGATGGGGCAGAGTGTTCTTTTATGCCCTGTAAGCTTTACCTCTCTCCCTGCATCTCTAGTAGCAAAGGCTTGGTGTCACATGCAGTGTTTCCCTTCCTTCTGGGAGGAGTGCAAAACTCCCCAGCAGTCATTTCATGAGGCAGGATAAATCAAGTATTTTGTATGTGCTTCCAAGGGCATAAAGGTTCATATACTTTATAATGCACAATGTCCTTGAATGTATGCATTGTGTATGCAATTTGTTTTCTGGTATATGCAGAAGGCCTGAATCACAAAATCTGAAGAACTAAGAAAATCAAAAGATAATCACATCCACGACTGTGTATTCAGGAGGTAAACCAGTCTATTAAAAAGTGAACCAAACAAATTTCAGCCTTACTCCTTTTAGGTACTATGAATTGTGCTGGAGCAATGTTTGAAACATCTCTGGAAAATGCCTATTATGTGACATTATCTATATTCATCAGGCTATGTGCAAATATTCTATCTATCTAATACATAAATATAAATATTTTTATATATATATATATACACACACACATACTGTAAATAAATACTGTAAATAAAGTTTGTAGTTATTCTATATGCTGTAAATTCTGTAAATACATTTTGTAATTACTATGCACAATCAATTATAATTCTCTACCTTCAACAGTAAACTCACATTCCCTCAAACAAGAGATAAAGCTAGAGTAAGACAGAAATCTAGGGCTCTGCAGCTGGGGTGGGGTGAGTAACTAGTATGGAATGGCAAGTGATATGGTCAGTGGGATATTTCACTCACTCATAATTTGGTCCCTAATTTATCATTTTAACTGACACGTCACCTTGATCTGAAGATATTTCTTAAAATCCAGTTCAGTGTCAGACCTCAAAGACATCTAACCATAACATCCTGATTCCATCTGATTTTGGAATGGAAATAAGATCAGGCCTGGTTAGTACTGAGATGGGTGAGCACCAGGTGATAAAAGGCCTCTCCTTGGATGGGTGACCTTGAAGGAATACCAGGTGCTCCATATAGAAATAGTAAAGAATCCCACTTGAAACTCTGGAGAGCAGTGCTGCCAATCAGAGTTAACAATACTGGGCAAGATGGACTGAGCATATAATTCAATATGACGCAGCCTTCTATTTTCCTGTATTTTTGTGAAATTAAATGAGAATGTGTGTATATGTGCCTTCAAGTCACCTCTCACCTATATGGTGACATCATGAATATCACAGTGTTTTCTTAGGCAAATGATACTCAGAGGTGGTTTTTGCCAGTTCCTCTGAAATATAGCCTACTAACCAGGGCTGATCCTGCTTAGCTTCCAGGATTTCTTTTTTGCCCCGTTGTGTATCATATGATTTATTTATCTTGAGTCTCATTTGTCATTTAGTTGCCTGTCAGCTTGGAAAGACATTGAAGTCTGCTTGGATTTTAATTCTTCTAGAGGAAAGGTGGCTTCCAGGGCTCCCCAGGGAGTCAAAATATTTTCTTGCTCCAGAATTCTTCTAAATGTGCTCTAGGGGGTGGAGAGCCCCACCCAGGCCCTAGGGATCAAAATCAAATTTTACAAAAGAAAAAAAAATGCCCTGAAATGCTCCTAAATATTCACTAGGAGGTGAGGGGAACATTTGTGTTTGCACGAAAGGTGTCTTTTTTGCAACCCAAAACAGTGAGAAAATGTTACACCTGTTGGAGGCATTTGGGATCTTTTTTTAGTTTATTTTTATGGGACCTGGTACATGCCTGGGAGCTAATGTGGCCCCATAACCTTCCACAGTTGCCCACCCCTATTCTACACTTTGTGGCTCCATTGGCAAATCTGATTAATTTGTTGATCACACTTATCTCCCAGGCATATATTTTAGAATACATTTTGCTCTTATAGTCAGTGGAAAGGATCTGTATACTTCAAATTTACATATCAGCTGACACCCTGCTGTGAATTTAAGATGCTGTAAACCAACTTACAGTCTAGAACTGCAGCATTGCACATTGGTCATACTCCTATAAGGAGAGTGTTCTCAGAGATGTGCCACTGGGACCACTGAACAAGCAAAGCAAATGGCATGGCTATTCATAATGGTCCCAATGCTCAACAGTACAGCATTTTGAGAGGCAGACTGCCCTTGGGCAATGACAGAGCAAGAAGAAGGAAATATCCCCCAACAGAAAAATGACACAATGGTAATCCAGAAAGGGGAGTAGTTGATAGTCACTGGTGTGCTCCATTCAGACAGAAAAATGTTTCCTTCTTTTTTGGCTCCCCATCACATGGTGGGAGCTCTAACTGTGCAACTGAACATATTGTGTAGTACCTCATTCTGCAGTGGAAGCCCTGTTGCACTTTGTTGCAGTTATCTAATAATGGTTATGTAGTGTGTCAGCAACAAAGTTCCATCATTGTAAAGTTATGCATCACAGCCTCTGATGCAGAATCTGAATCATAATTTATTTTAGGTAGGTACACAGATGTTTAAGTGATTCTCGTAACCATCACCACTGGAAAAAAGGCACCCAGTGGTAGTTCCAGGAAACTCTTACTGTTCCAGTAAAACTCTTACTCAAAAGTATTGTCATGTTCTAATCAGACTAAACATAATTGTAATATATAAATTAGGAGTTTTAACATGATCCACATCAAAATTGGAATCTTTCCCCTTCCCAAACTATAATTCTATCCCCAAATAATTAAAGGTCTTGTTACAGTGTGTTGGTATAAGCAAAAGACAGCATGACACATATTTGATAGATATTGGTATTAAGATTTTTTTATGTGTATGCTTTGTATTTTTTTTTTTTGTTTATTGCATTTAAAATTAAATAACTGAATTGAATCCTCAAGGCCTTAGTTTTCTGCAAAACCTATTATGCTTCTACCATTTTTTTTAAAGTTGACACTTTATTCATCATTCTAGCACTTTTGAGTAGAACAGAGTATTAAAACAACAATGAGGAAAACTGTACACTTTTATGTCATCACATCTGAAGCTATCTTTGTCCCCCTAATTAACTTTGCATTCACTCCACTGAAATCAGTGCAACTTTTGCCTAACGATAGAAAGGACAAAACAAAAATGTGGGGTTGTATTTGATAAATGAATGAAGAAAGGTCAATAGTGCCCATTTGTACTGATAATTCAGGGGCTGCCTGAGATTACCAATATATATCAAAATAGTTTACTGGAAGATTCAGTCACTGGAGATGCTGCTCTCCCACCTATGAAAGTGATGGATGCTCTCAAAATCTTGTAAAGAATTAAATGCTTGCTTTAGTTCTACCAGTATCTTGTCATGTGCGTCCAGACCACAGGAGGGGGAAAGGTTTCCATACATTCATGGGCCTCTGGAGAGTTAACGCCTCTAGAAGCAAGAATAACATTTGAGATCACAACGAGAAGTTAAGCCTTTGGGGACACAACAGCACTAGAGAATCCTTCGTTGCAAAGCTCATGGGAAATAAAAGGAAACAGCCTCCTAGCTTCTTTCAGAAACAGATTAAAAGATTACCACATAACAGTACGAAAACAAGAGCTGGAACAGGCAGCCAGAGAAAATTAACATTTCATAGAACATTTCACTCATGCTTACCCACTAAATAAAACATGTAAAAAGAGCAGGCAAAGAAATGAGAGGCAAGGCAACAAAATGCTGTCTGAATCCATGTGGTACCATCTTTGGATTAAAAAAAAAAGTAGCTTCTGGTCCCCTTTTGATCTTCAGATTTCCAAGAGCTACCTTTGGGTCCAGTTAAGCAGTGCCGAAGCCAGATGTACTCATGATAACTTGTTCTTTAGTGCACAAACTGCTGACAAGTTCCTCAAGTGCTGAAATGAAAATGAACTGTAGAAGAGCACTGAGTTTCCTGTCTCTAATTCCACAACTAGCAGACTGAAAAGTAGAAGATGGTAAACACAAGGGGGCTGGGTTGGGGCAAGGACGGTTCTTGTTCCACTTGCATCAAAACCCAAGTCAGAGGGGATACCCACTTTGTTATTATAAGTATTATAAATTATTATAAGTATTACAAATTCCAAGTCCAGCAGGGAGAGTTCAGTAAGTTTTTTTTACTCTGGTGTACCTTTCCTTCATTCAATAGCAACAACACACAATTTCTAGTAAGGCAGTTTGCTCCTTGTGGATCAGACACACGCTCCTTTTCAAAATACACTAAGGGCCTTTCCACACTACTGTTATACTGCCATTATTCCACTTCCAACATCCTATGGAATCCTGGGGTTTGCAGTTTAGGGAGGGGTCTTTAGAATTCTCAGCCAGAGGGCTCTTTGGCCTCAGTAAACTACCTAGAATTCCACATGATGTTGAAAGTGGAATAATAGCACTAGAACAGTATAGTGCAGAAAGGCCCTAAGATACAGACACAATGGTCTGAATCCTGCTAATTAGTTCCAATAGAGTAGGGTGGAATAAGTTATTGAATGGTGATGCATGTAAGTAAATCTGACTGATTCAGTGGATCTAGTTTAGTTTGGACTAACAATAAATTCAGGCCCAAGACATGCCTGGGAACAAAGCAAGAGAAAACACAAGTGATACCATCAGCCCATCTTACTCTGTTGTCACCTTCTGACTTTGACTCTTGGAGAAGCTGTATCTGATTTAGTCATCAGCAAAAGAGTAAGGAGGGCAAAGGTTAATACTACACTTCTAATACTATTTCTAATTCTGACTCTTACTTTTACGTTAGATATTCAAAAGTGCCAAAACAACTACTCTTGCCCTGATTTCTGGGGTCCCGGGAGGGACACCTTAATGTGCTCACAATGTGGAATGGGAATTAGCAGAGCACAAGCTAAGCAATACAAGAGGCAGGGCAACCTAGCGAGATCCTGAACCCAATGTCTATGGGGTCAGGCCGAGTCAATGAGCAAACAGAAGTAAATAATAATTGTTTTCCTTTATTTTGAAAACACAGTCACAACGTATATATTCAAACACACTCACACAGACCTAATGAAAGAAAGGAAGGAGTTGGATAGAGGGTTTTAAGAGGGATTTTTGCATGGGAAATACTACACCTGTCCTGAAGCCCAGGTATTCTGAAGAAAAGTCCATAGAAGTGGAGATTCTCAGCACGTAGAGCTGAGAGGAAGGCTCGTCAAATGAAGCAACAGCAAGGCAGGATGAAAGACAGGAGCAATCTGAAGAGACGCTCAAAATCAGGGGGTCTTATAGGGGAAAATGTGCCCGTAGGCTAGTCTGTTCCCAGGGACAAAAATGGGTTTCAGGTTGGAGACAAAGCCTCCAAAGGGTCAGTAGTTTGTATGATTGAGTTATGATGGCGTTGTCAATAGAGTAGACAGTATGCAAATGCAGAGTGCTTGACAGTTGAGTATTCGGCTCCTCAAGCTGCCTGCTCGGGGCAGGGAGTCTTTTTTAAACAGTGTGCATACATAATATGATCTTAAAGGGTAGTTGCCTTGAGGTCTCATGAAGCTGCAGTCTGGCACTTACTGTCCTGCCTGGATTTGTTTTGAATGGTTCAGCTATTTTCGGCCATGCCCGTGTGCGTGCTTGTTCAGGAGCCTTGCAAGCACATGGAGCGGAATGGGTAGTGAAGGCCAAATTCTTGATATCAAATGAAATCCAATATCCCACAAGTCCAGTTAACACTACGGTAACACTACCAGCCTCCATATGCACTTCCTGAAAAATCTCCACTGCTTCTATGCTATTGGATGTTTTTTTATTTCCCTGATGGGCTAACTCTATGCCCTTTGAACTAAAATATTCACATGTCAGTAGTGAGATGCTTCAGTTTCTGATATCTTGACCATTTCACTCTGGATATGATACAGCAGTGGTTCTTAACCACATCTATAGGCACCAACAATGGAACACAGAAATAGTCCTGGTGGAACATAGGTATTTTAACCATAGCAATAAAGATTGTTCCCACTAGCACTACTGATTTTTAAAGTATTCTTTGTGTTTTAAAATTATTATAGTAGTAGATGTTGGTCATTTCCACACAATGTTACTATAGCGCAATAGCAGTGAGTTGTTTTCGGTCTGACACCCATGCTACTGCATGACATTATTGCTATTCAGCTGCTATCTCACCCCCAAGCATCACCAAACTGCTATATTATATTTCCAGAAAAAAATCTTTAGCATTTCAATCCCAACAGCTGGCTAAGTGCAGTACTGTTATAGAGCTTAATAGCACTTCCTGTTATTGTGGATCTAGCAGTGGGTAGGCTGTGGGCAAGCCCAGTTCATCCCTCCCACAGTGACTCCAATGTCATGGTAACTTTCTATCACCTCTCTGTGTTTATTTTAAATTTCTCTCTTGAGTTAAAACTTTTTTGTTAAAAATACACTTTTTTAAACATTATAGTGCAAAAGTGCAATAGTGTACTCACATGTCACGCTGTTACAACACTACTGCATTAGTATAGCTTCCAAAAAAAAAAAAAACAATCACGGGAAGTGGGGGAGGGTAAAGGCAGGGCACAGGAGTGGCCAAGGACACTGTAATGCAGAAGGAACATCAGTGGCAAAACCACTACCCATCTGCTTATGGTGGAAGGGAGCAGAAAAGAACATTCCAAACATGACAGCATTGCATGAATGGTGATGATGGGACTGTAGCACTACAATGTGCTAAAGGTGTCTAGTGCAGAAATGGCCTTTGTCTTCAACACCTTTTGTTACAACACTTTGCTTTGTTGTTAAATGCCATCAAGTCAACTTCAACTTATGGTGACTCTGTGAAGAAGACATATCCAGGACATCCTGTCATCAACTGCTGTGCTCCAGTACTGCAAATTCAGGGCTGTAGCTTTTTTGATTGGGTCTATCTACTTATAAGGTGGTCTTCTACTTTCCCCATTGCTTTCCAGTTTCAAACATTGTTGTCTTTTCAATTGAACCATGTCTTCTCAGGATATGCCCAAAGTACAATAGCTTTCATTTGATTATTTATTTATAAAACAAACCAACAAACCAACAAATTATAGGGAGATTTCAGGCTTAATTTCCTCTAGGACCCATTTATTGGTCATTTTGGCAGTCCATGGCATCTGCAGAACCCTCCTCCAGCATCATATTTCAACTGAGTTAATTTCTTCCTGTCAGCTTCCTTCATTGTCCAGCTTTCACAACCATATATAAAAATGAGAAATACCATGTCACGTACAATCCTTGCTTTGATATTCAATGATAGATCTTTACACTATAGGATCCTCTGTATTTCTTTCATAACTGCCCTTACAAGTTCTAATTTTTTTCTGATTTCTGTACCATAATTTCCATATTGATTGGTGACTGAGCCAAGATATAGAAAGTCTAGAAAATCTTTCATTATTACAAGGTCTTCACCACCCAGTTTAAATTTACGTAAATCAACTCTGGTCATTATTTTTGTTTTCTCAATGTTCAGCTGTAACCATGTTTTTGCACTTCCTTCCTTGATTTTCATCAACATTCATCCCAAGTCTTTGTTATTTTCTGCTAGTAATATGGTGTTATCTGCATATCTTAAACTGTTTCTGTTTCTTCCTCCAATTTTACACCTCTACCTCTTGAGTTTTACTACTGATTGAATTATTATTTTATTTTTTATTCTTCTTTGGTGAGTCCCTGTTTGTTTAACAGAGTGATTAGTGGGACTTAAATTAATAAAGTCAGAGGACCATTGTGGTAGTGATAGGGAAGTCTGAGAATGATGGTGTGATAAACCCGGGGGGTGGGTGGGTGGGATGGCCAGTAGAGCAGCCTTAACAACAGATGGTGAGCTAATTTTTTTGGTTCTCCAATTAAAGAATCCAGTTTACCCCAGGAGGAAGAGCTATGTGGGTGAGTTAGCAGAATAGATACATACTAGAAATAGGGGCTAACAGTGGTGTTCCTTCAATGAGATTATACGGCCGCTTCTAAAAAAGCCCTCCCTAGATCCCCTGGATATGAATAATTATAGACCAGTCTCCCATCTCCCATTTTTAAGCAAGTTGATCGAGAGGGCTGTTGGTCTTCAGTTCCAAGCTGTCTTGGATGAAATAGATTATCTAGACCCATTTCAAACTGGCTTCAGGGCAGGATATGGAGTCGAGACTGCCATGGTCGCCTTACTGGATGACCTTCACCTAGGTATTGACAGGGGAAGTGTGACCCTGCTGGTACTCTTGGACCTCTCAGCAGCTTTCGATATCATAGACCATAGTATCCTTCTGGAACGCCTGAGAAGGCTGGGGATCGGGGGCACTGCGCTTAAGTGGTTCTGGTCCTATCTCTCAGGTAGATACCAGATGGTGATGCTTGGGGACAGCTGCTCCTCAAAAAAGGAGCTTAAATCTGGCGTCCCTCAGGGCGCTGTCTTGTCCCCAATGCTATTTAACATCTACATGAAACTGCTGGGAGAGATCATCAGGAGGCATGGAGCAAGGTGTTATCAGTATTCTGATAACACCCAGATATATCTCTCCATGCCTCGGATAATAGCATCAACTAAGGGTGGCATCTCGCCTCTGAATGAATTTCTTGAAGCAGTAATGGACTGGATGAGGAAAAACAGACTGAAGCTGAATCCAGATAAGACGGAGGTACTCACTTGTTAAGGGTCCTAGCCCAGGTATGGAGGTTTGTCAACCTGTTCTAGACGGGGTCACACTTCCCCTGAAAGCCTGTGTCCTCAGCTTGGGGGTGCTCCTGGACTAGCCACTTCAGATGACAGCTCAAATAGATGTGGCGGCCAGGAGTGCCTGCTATCAGCTTCGGCTGATACACCAGCTGCGCCCCTTCCTGGAGCTGGAACACCTAAAAACAGCGATGCATGCAGTGGTAACTTCACGGCTTGACTTCTGCAATGCTCTCTACATAGGGCTACCCATGTGCTTAGTCCAGAAACTTCAATTAGTTCAGAATATGGCAGCCAGGTTGGTCACTGGTAGACCTAAAACTGACCACATAACACCAATTCTGAAGTTGTTACATTGGCTGCCTATTAGTTTCCAGGCACAGTACAAGGTGTTGGTTATTACCTTTTAAAGCCCTATATGGCTTGGGGCCAGCCTACCTGCGGAATCGCCTTCTCCCATATAATCCGCCCCGCACATTAAGGTCCTCTGGGAAGAACTTACTGCAGCCAGTCAGAACTAGGTTGGCTGCAGTTATCCAGAGGACCTTCTCTTCTATCACTCCCAAGCTATGGAATGGCCTGCCGGAGGAGATCCGGCATATTACCAGTCTTGACAGCTTTAAAAAAGCAGTCAAGACTGATCTCTTCTGACAGACCTTCCCAGACTAGCATTTCCATTACCTCCCATCTATTGCCTTGTTGCCTTGCTAACAGTAATTGATGGACTGTTAATTGCTGTGTCTTTTAAGGGGTTGGTTTAGGTGGGTTGGTGGGTGGGGAGGATTGGGTATGTTTTTAATGTCTTTTAATGTCTTTTAATGTATAATGTATGTTGTTCGCCGCCTCAATCCGTGTGGAGAGGCGGGATACAAATAATTTTTTATTATTATTATTATTATTATTATTATTATTATTATTATTATTACTACTATTATTATGAGATGAGAAAGAGAGTGGGAGGAAAGCCAAAGGCTTGTTAATCTAGGGAAGTGTTTGCCTGTAAATATCTGTAAGTTCTTTGCTATTTGCCCAATAAGGCCCTTTTCGCACGGGCCTTCTCTCGCGCAACAGCCCCGTGAGCCTCGCGGGAGTGAGAGCGTCGCTCCGCACGACGCACTCCCACTTCCGCCGGGCTCACGGGACTGAAGTGGCGCGAGCGCGGGTTTTTTGATTTTCGCTTCGAAGCGAAAATCACCCGCGCTCACGCAACGCTCCCAGCGCCCGCACGCACTTACCTCTTGTGCGGAGTGTCGGGGAGCCGGCCGGGTCATGCTTCCTTCCCTCCGTCCCTGCGGAAGGAAGGGACGGGGCGGGGCGCTAGCGCGACGGACGCAACACGTCCTGCTTCGCGCACGTGCGGGGGGCAGACGCGACAAGCTCCTTTCTCGTGCGCGTGCGGGGGGGATGGACGGGACAGGCTCCTTTCTCGCGTGCGCGGGGGGACGAAGCGCGAGCCGCCTCCGCCTCCGGGAGGCTGCCGCTTCCCCGCTCGTTCCTTCGCCTGCAGAAGGAAGGAGGGGGAAGCGGCAGCCTCCTGGAGAAGGCTTCTTGCGAGAGCTGCCCTCCTCCGTCGCGCGAGCGCCGGTGCTGCGAAAAGGGTCTAACTTTCCCTTGGTAATTCTTTTAATAAATATTTTATTTTATATTATTTTCTAAAAGAGCAGCCTCAATACAGCATTTTCTTTAATTTACATTTAACAACATGGTACCACAAGTTATACATTCCTTTCGGTGTACCTTTAAGGCGCTTTGCTCTTTTTCCACAAAGGCAATGGTTTTAGAAAAGCAAGAGGTGTGAAAAAGTATGGAGAGAGAACAAGTGGGTAGTAATTATAAAAAGAGGTGCTGCTTCTCTAGGGAGGGAGAAAGAAACAAGGCCCTGGTGTGTTCTAGCTCTAGCTGGCCTCAGATCTCCACAGATGGGACTTAGAACAGCATATAAAAGAATCAATTAACCAGGTCTCTGCAGAGGTTTCCCCCAATGCCTTTTGAGTTACTAGCCTGTCTGTCGTAGCCTGCTTTCATTATTAACAGCTATTTATAAAATAGACTTCCAAGCAGTGATGGCTGGTGCCTTACAATTAGGATGCCAGCCTTGAGAAACAGCAGTTTGACCTGGAATAGATATAGGCATGGAGAATGGAATGTATTTCACTGGTAACACAGGAAACAACAGTGCCAGCCTCCCAGAGTATGGAAAGCAAGCAGTCCCCAGTTTGGATAACTAACAGATAGGTGCTAAGTAAGTGATGCATTGGGGGGAGAGGCTACTACATGACAGGGCCAAAGTGAATACTTCAATACCTGAAGCCCACCAGATTTTACAAAGTGATGTAACTTGGCTAATTCATTGTCTTATGGACAAGTATTAATCTGTGTGACTTCCTTTGTTCTGGCATGCCTAATTTACAGAAATGTTCCCTGGGTGTCTATTTCAACCTTTTTTGGGGCTCAAGCTGAATAAAATAAAAACTTTTATTTCGAATTTCCGGCTGATGTGTAACTTATTGGCTTTGTTGCACTCCAGGGAAAACTTTCTCATTGTTTCTATCAGTAGATCATGATGCAAGGTGGAGGTTTTCAATATGTGTCTACTAGAGAACTGAGATCTGTTTCCATGTCCCACTAGTGGGAGTGATACACTGAGTGAAGACATGAGAGATGCCCCCTAAGTGGAACGCCTTTGTCTTGGAGGCCCCATTGGTGCCAACATTGGTTTCTTTTAGGTGCCAAATTAAAAGATTGCCACCTATGGAAGTCTTTGGGATTTCCTCCTTCTCCTTCTCCTTCTTCTTGAAAGCACATGTGTACATGGGTTTTAGCTGTTCTAGCTTTTTCTGCTGTTCTAACTTGCTGATCTGCTTAATATGCTTTTATTGTTTTTAAATTATTTTAGAATATTTTATAGGACAATTAAATGCATTTATGAAAATGTGAACTTACATATGAGCATATGAAGCTGCCTTATCAGACCATTACATCTTAGAGCCCAACTTTTTCTATTTGGGCTGTCATTGTATTTCGAAGGTTTCAATTAGAATCTTTCCCATCACATGCCTCTTGATCACTTTACTGGGATATGCAGGGGATGGAACCTGGGGACTTTTGCTTATAAACTCCATGCATTTGCATCTTAACTATGCCTGTTTCTCACATCCCAGAGTTGCATATCATATGGACATCGCTCTTATGCTCAAAAATCTAAAGTGTTAGCACTTACTATAAGGAATTTCAATTGTGTTTGCTCTAAGTCTGGACCAAATAATATCAAAAGCAGTAATAAGAAATGCCACCCGTTGGCCTTATTGCATTTTAGTTTTGGCTCCTAGCTATAATTCTGATCTTCATGCAAGAAGTCAGCCTAACTTGAATAACTTGAATATAAGGCCCTTTCTGTACCCTACCTTTTCACAGCAGTGTCCAGTGAGGATACTGGCAGCAGCTCTTCCATGAGGGGAGCTTGACAGGAGCACTCCCCCCTGCACTGGCTGGCTTCTTGTGGAACAGACTATGATGGCCATGTCTCTTCCTTCTGTAGCACAGCCGAGTATTTTTCCCAGGCAGTACTAGGGCAGGAATTGCAGCCATCATGCTTCCTGCCCTTCTACAGGACAGGTAAGTCCAAGATGGTGGTGAGATCACATATCATTCATGGGGAAAATCTGTCAATGACTTAATCTGTGATTGCACCACTGGGGGATGGCAGAAGGACAGGACCATGAAGACATCATGCAGAACCATCATCACAGTCTTGTCCCATCTCCCATCCATATGGTAGAATAGAAAGAGGCAACAGAAAGGGCCCAAGTCTAGTTAGTCTCAAAGGGATAGATCTAGGAATGGATGAGAATTTCATTTCAATTTTGATAAGAATGTACTCAACCCCAACAAAACTGGAATGTAGGAGTATCCAAAACTGATATATTTGCCCAACCATAATCATCTTCAGTTGGACCAATTGATCTGCTTATTCTTGGGAATGGTTTGAAGAAAGTTAGTCCCTTTCCACACGTTACCTGCTCACAAAGGTGGGGGGTTCTGTTCACGCAAGCAGCCTCTTGCGCGAGGCACTCACATTGTTCCTCTGTTCTCTCGCAGCTGGGTTGCCGGTTGCGCAACCATTGTGCAAATGCCCTGCCCCTTCCTTTCGCAGCTCAACCTGGGAGTTGTAGGCTGCGCTAGGGGAAGAAGTGCGACCGGCCCGGCTAGCCCGACACACTGCACAGCAGGTAAGTGCGCGAGGGCCCTGGGAGCATTGCGCGAGTGCACAGTATTTTTGGCTCCCAGCCAAAAATTAAAAAATGTGTGCGTGGCCCACTTTAGGCTCGTGAGTGTTGCGTGAATGGGAGTGCGTCGTACTGACCGACACTCCCATTTATGTGATGCTCAAGGGGCCCTCGCGCAACAGAAAGTGCGTGCAAAAAGGGCCTTAGACACACAGAGTCAAGAGGTAATAAGAAACTTGCCTCTGCATCTCTCAGCATCCGAAGCAGCTCTTGAGTAAGATAGCTGAATTTGACTCATATAAATGGCTATGACCTTTGGACAAAATTCTTGAGCTAGTTTCAAAGGTGGCACCTGATCTCTGGAATGAGATGTCTGAGCTGGGTGACATCGTCCATTGTGACAGGAAAGATTTTCTTTTGTTACATGCTTAAAGTTATTTATTTTCGATATTGCTGATTTTCAATCAACTACAAAGTCCAATCCCAAATTGCTGTCCTATTATTCTTCCTGGTGATTCTCATATACACTCATGTCTATCACCATCACCATATTATTACCTGCATAATAATATAGCCGTCTTCTTTATCTGTTGCATTTGAAAACTCCTAAAGACTTTTCAAGGATGAAATAAAAAAAAATTCAGAGTTTTATTGCTGTTATGTTATGCTACATATAATACAGACTACTAGCTATAAACTCTGGGATTTAGTAGCATAAATGCTATTATTTTGAAAATTACTGTCTGGCAGTATTTTGAATAGGGGAAAAGAAGAAGGGTCTTTTTAGGCATCAACAGAAACCTGACAGACCAAGATCACCTAAACTACAGCTGTACAGATTAATCATAAAGAGGATAAGGGAGATGTGTTATCAACAAGGGAAATAATAATACCCAGAGAAGGGAAGGGAAGGGAAGGGAAATAATAATACTCACGGAGATAGAGAAATGGGAGAGTGTTGCATTCTCCAAGCGGCAGTGTTTATACTATAGTGTTAGTCACCCTCCAAACCGTCTCCCATCCCGAATAATCTGGATAGCCATGGCAGCAACCTCCCTGGGTTGAAAATGCTGCTGCTTAATGCCAGATCAGTGAATGGAAAAGTAACTGCCATTCAGGACTTGATCCTAGATGAACATGCTGACGTGGCATGTATTACAGACAACCTGGTTGGATGAGTCTGGATTAAGATGAATTAAGCTTCAATTTGTTTGCCCTCATTCAATCCATTATGGCTTCCAGACACTGGTTAGCACAGGAGCAGTTTCCTTGGAATTAGGTGAAAAGGAGTAATAGAGCTAGGCATCATCAGCATACTGGTGACACTTGACCCAAAAACTATTGACAACCTCTCTCAGTGCTTCCATGTATGTGTTAAATACCACAGGGGACAAGACTGAACACTGAGGGACTCCACAGGGCAATGGCCAAGAAGTCAAAAAGGAATCTCCAGCACCACCCTCTAAGAACACTTCTCTAAGAAATGATGGGGCCACTATAAAACAGTACATCCAAGACCCATCTCAGTAAGGTGACTCAGAAGGACACCACGGTTGATGGTATCAAAAGTCACTGGGAGGTCCAGCAGAACCTATAGGAACACTCTCCTCCTGTCCATTTCCCCACATAGGTCATTCACCAAGGTGACCAAAGCTGTGTCTATTCCATAACCAGGTCTGGAATGAGATTGGAATGGATCTAGATAGTCCACCTCCATTAGGAACCCCTGTATTTGAGAAACCATCATGTGCTGTAGTACCTTGCACAAAAATGGAAGGCCAGAGATTGGCCTGTAGCTATCTAGTTTGGTAGGATCCAGGGAAGGTTTTTTTCCCCCAGAAGAGGCCTTACAACAACCTCCTTCAGGCATGTTGAGACCCAGCCTTGATGTAGAGAGGCATTACCCATTACTCTTACCCAGTCAGGCCCCCCTCTGGCCTGTTTAATTAATCAGGAAGGACAGAAGTCTAGTACACATGTGATGACTCTCACTTTTCTGTTACCATGCTGTACACCTCCACTCCATGATATAGTATAAGTGACAATGAACATTATTTAATTGGAACATATATCAATCATATTTTTATGGCTGAAAAGCCATGCTGGCAAAGACAACTGGCTGTACATGTGCAGAATTATGTCAGAGTGGACCTCAAAGCATGGCCAGATCATAAATTCACTGATGATTAGTCAGGAGACTAGATTTAATGGGTTTAAAATGATCCTCTTCATAGCCTAAACCTAGAAAACAATAGACATCAAACCCCCAGACAAAGCAACAGTGACCAACATCATGTAGCCTCCTTCCCGATGAACTTCCTCTTTTGTTTCCTCACCTGTCCAGACATTAAGAAACAATCATAACTTCCATCAAAGCTTCATCACCTAATGCTAAGACCATTAGCCAGCTCCAGGCCCCTTTGTTTACTCACCAGAGAGCCATTAACACTCTCCTGTTCAGGGCAGAAAAAGGATGTTTAAACCCTAGCTCAGAGCCTGACTTTTTGTTAGCACTTGGGTATCAAACTGCATCCCAGACTCTCATTTCTCTGTGCTGCCCTCAGACTTTCATGATTGAGTCATCTCACCTCCTCCATTTTCTTCTCTCCAGGATTGGTAAATATTGTGAACTTCACCCTAAACTCCAAGTTATCCAACTTCTTCCTTCTTTCCTTCTGTTAACCTTGTATGGTTGCTTGACTGCTTGAATTTTGCATGTGTTGGTGACTTCTCCCAATAAAACATTCTTTTCACTTCCAACTGATGTCTCTCATTTAGTACCTGTATACACAGATGAAGATCTGCCGTGGTTACCCCACTCTCACAGGTGTCCTTTGAGCTATAATTCCCCACCTCTCCATTGGCACTGCAGATGAACTGAGTCACCCACCTTTTGGGTAACATCTCCAAGGATTCTATCCATATCTTCAAGCTGCACAAATCTATCAAGTATCCATCAATACTGAACAAGCAAGGGCCAAGGTTACATCCACCAGAACAGTATCAACTCTGGCATCTAAATCAGAGCAAATCTGAGCAACTTTATCTGTGAAACTGTATGCAAATTCTTCACAGCAGGTATTCAGTAGCTTACATTCTCCTTAGAGCTGGGTTGTAGCAGATCCTTGGCCACCCAAAACAGCTCTGTTGAATGGTACTGTGCAACTGTTGTAATGTTAGCTAGGAAAACTTTTTTTGCTACCTTTATTGCACCATCTAATTTTGGTCAGACTCACTCTGAGTTTTCTGCCACTGTTGCTCTAGTCTCCATCCCATTCATTTCAATGCTGCCAGTTCCTTAGAAAACCAAGGGGCTGGTTTAACTCTACTCCATGAGAAGGGACATTTAGGAGCAATCATGTCTACCACCCTGTTCGTTTCCCCATTCCAGAGATCAACTAGAGCTTTAGCAGGATCACCTACCAAGGCAGCAAGAAATTCTCCAAGAGATATCAGGAATCTATCTGGATACATAGGTCTTCTAGGATGAACCATTTTAATGGGTCCCCCACCCCTGCAGAGGCCCTGAGAAAGGTATATATAAGAGGCAGTCTGTGCAATCAGCAGAAGCAAGGGTTGGATTATGACTCCAAATGACCAGAATTTGAATCCTTACTCAGTCATGGAAACCCACTGGGTGACCTAGGGCAGGTCACACTCTCTTAACCTCACAGGAAGGCAAAGGCTTCTTTGAACAAGTCTTGCCAAGAAACCCCTGTGATAGGTTCACCTTGGGATCATCATAAATTAGAAATGACTTGAAGGCACACAACAATGCAAGAAGCCAACAAGATAAGTCTTTGGGACTGACATTTAGGTCATCACTGAGCAAAATAGTCAGAAGGGCTCCTGAACATAGGTGAAGCTGGCATAATGCATTTTGAAGTAAAGATACACATACACACACACAGGCTAAAGAGGGGTAGGAAATTGGAGCAGTGTGTAGAGTCTAAAATTTCTTAATGTAATCAAGGGAAGTTAAAGTGTGCTTTAAAAATAGAATGTTATGGTCAAGAGCTTTAGGACACACTTCTCATCTTTTCTGGAAAGATATCCCTGCACTCATTTACCTACTTACTTCATTTATTTACTTCTAGGGTCCCAAATAGCTACCACATCATACCATATTATTTCATACCAGTTCATTTAAAGTAGCATGGTCAATGATAAGAAAGGGCAATGGGAAAAGCACATGGTGGAGTCAGAGCTTGAAAATGTTACCCTTCTGGATGGTAGTTTCCATAACCCTTCAGCCAGCATGGCTAGTGATACCATAGGTAGAGACAATAATCTCTCTCATTTTCTTCCAATTATCTGTTTCTAAATTTCTACTTATATTGGCTCACACAAGGTAGGAACAATTTGCTTTCTAAGACCTTCATTTTGTAGCCATGCAAGTGCCACCACATGGGTAACATCACCTCTCCTTGACCTTGCCAGTGAGCAAAGGAGCAACAGTGCATTAAATCCCAGAGTTTGCTTCCTGAAAGAAATGAACTGTTGCTGTATGGAATGTTGAAACTTGTATTTACAGTAAGCTTTTCTGTGGGAAGGGAGTTATATCCCCAGGGACTCTGTTTTCATTCATTTGTTGGTACTTGGAGACTCAGCCAGAAGAAGTTCATTGTGAATTGTTGGAGTGTGATGAAGGAGGCATGGATTTGTTGGGAATTCACCACCATTTTTAACTAAGGATTCATTTGGACTAAGCAAAAATGCTTCTCCGCCATCCATCCTGAAAACTACAGAGCTTCTCCAAACAACTACAGCTCAATCAGTGGAAATTGAAATAACTGGGGACACAATCCACATTTCTATCTGGGAAGCTGGATTTGTATATCATGCTGCTAACTTCAGTCCAGGGACAATATTGCAGATATTATCTCCTGATCATTTTCTGAAAGTAAGGTGGCAAAATCATGAAGAATATCTACAGAGAAGCATAAGGAGGGAGAAATCGATGAAGAGAAAAATTAAAGCCTTGCCAGTTCAGATCATTAGATTTATACCTACCCTCAAGATGAATGAACATTTTATGAACTCTTTGGCAAATGCACATTTAAATGGGTGCTTCACAGATTAAGGTTGCAACCTAATAACCACTTACTTGGGAGCAATGGGATTTCCTTCTGCCTAGGTGAGTATAGAACTGCACTGTTACTATAGCTTAATTCTCAGTAAATATGTATAGTCTTTGACTGCAGAACTTTAATAGGTCCTTCACATAGACGATTGGCTAAGAGGAAAAACCTAATTGTTATCTTGGTAACTGAAGGAAAAACCTAGTAGAAATAAAAGATGCAGCAAAAGAAAACAATATGTACTATTGGCAAAATTGATTTTGAAGTGCTGCCTACCTTTTAGTATTCAGTCCTCAGAGTTAGCAATATGTTTCCTTTCTACTAATCAGACTGATCAATAGGACAATAACTTATGTGTTGCCCAGAAGAAATGTATCACATCAAGAATGGAATATATACACATACAAAGTGTTGCTGTTGTTGTTCTTGTGTGCCTTCAAGTCATTTCTGACATATGCCAACCCTAAGGTGAACCTATCATGGGGTTTTCTGGGGCTCAGAGTGTGTGGCATGGCCAATGTCACCCAGTCAGTTTCCATGGCTAATTGCAGAATTGAAACTTGGTTTCCAGGGTTGTAGTACATTGCTTAAACCACTACACCATGTTGGCTCTCCGTCTGATTTCGCCCATTTATATTCATAGATACACATTATAAGTGCACTCTAATGCAAAGTAAACAAACATAATACATCATCATCATCATAGCATGCAAGTATGCAGAGGAATATTGTAGCACCTTTGAGACTGTGATCTATGTTCCTGCTCAGTCCACAGCCCAGAAAGTAACTATTAATCAGTAATTCCAAAGTCCCATTTCTTGGGATGTAATTCTTCACTATTTTTGTCCTTGAAAGAAACAATGAGTTATTTTAGCCATTATGGTCCCACTGTGAGAAAATCACACAGAAGTAGAATTTTGTAGCTGAGGATTTATTCTATGCAAAAATTGCATGTGACATTTTTATGATAAAAAGAAAAAAAATTCTGGACAGGACTTAGGATTTTCTGTGCAGAAATATTATTTTATGCCCAGAAAATCCCATTTCTTATACAGAATTTGTTGCTTTCTGCACAATAAACCATGTGTGGATTTCTGCATCTTAAGTACTACTGCACTGTGAAGATTCCTTTCAGTCCAGGATTAACCCAATCAGGGTTTCCTAGCACTTAAGAAACAAGTTTTTGAATAATAGAATCACAGAGTTGAAAGAGACCCCAGGGGCCATCGAGTTCAACCTCCTGCTATGCAGGAACACCCATCAAAGCATTCCCAACAGATGGCCATGCAGCCTCAGCTTAAAAACCTCCAAAGAAGGAGACTGTATCACACTCTGAGGCAGTATATTCCACTGCCTGACAGTTCGGACTGTCAGGAAGTTCTTCCTGAGGTTCAAGTGGAATCTCCTTTCCTGCAGCTTGAATCCATTGCCTCTTGTCCTAGTCTCTGGAGCAGCAGAAAACAAGCCTGCTCACTCCTTGACATAACATTCCTTCAAATATTTAAACATGGCTATCATGTCCCCTCTTAACCTTCTCTTCTGCAGACTAAACATACCCAATTTCCTAAGCTGTTCCTCAAAGGCCATGGCTTTCCGACTCTTAACCATTTTGGTCACCCTCCTCTGGACATGTTCCAGCTTGTTGACATCCTTCTTGAACTGAGGTGCCCAGAACTGGACAAAGTATTCCAAATGAGGCGTAACCAATGCAGAATAGAGTGATACCATTACCTCCCTCGATCTAGACACCATACTCCTATTGATGCAACCAAGAATCGTGTTGGCTTTCTTGGCTGTCACATCACACTGCTGACTCATTTTCAGCCTGTGATCTACCAAGACTCCTAGATCCCTTTCACATGTACTGCTATCCAGCCACGTGTCCCCCATCCTATATTTGTGCATTCCATTTTTTCTGCCTGAGTGTAGAACTTTACATTTCTCTCTGTTGAAATTCATTTTGTTAGCTTTGGCCCTGATTTCCAATCTGTCAAGGTCATTTGGAAATGTATTAGCAACCCCTCCAAATTTGGTGTCATCTGCAAATTTGATCAGCATGCCCTCCACTCCTTTATCCAAGTCATTGATGAAGATGTTGAATAGCACTGGGCCCAGGACAGAACCCTGTGGAACACCACTAGTCACTTATCTCCAGGATGAAAAGCAGCCATTGGTGAGAACTCTTTGGGTTCAGTCAGTCAACCAATTACCAACCCACCTAGCAGCAGCCCTGTCCGGTCTGCATTTTACTAGCTTCTTTACAAGAATGTCATGGGGAATTTTGTCAAAGGTCTTACTGAAGTCAAGATATGCTACATTTACAGCATTCCCTTCATCTGTCATGCTTGTAACCCTATCATAAAAACAGATAAGATTAGTCTGGCATGACTTATCTCTGATAAATCCACGTTGACTTTTAGTGATTACGACATTGCTTTCTAAGTAACTACAAACTGACTGTTTAATTATCTGCTCTAGGATCTTTCCTGGTATTGATGTCAGGCTGACCGGGCGATAATTATTAGGGTTCTCTTTTTTCCCCTTCTTGAAGATGGGGACAAGATTTGCCCTCCCCCAGTCTGCTGGGACTTCTTCTGTTCACCAAGAGTTCTCAAAGATTATTGTAAGTGGCTCAGAAATGACTTCTGCCAGTTCTTTTAATATCCTTGGATGTAACTCATCTGACCTTGGAGACTTGAATTCATCTAGTTTAGCCAAATATTACTGTACTGCATCTCTAATTAGTCTGTGCTGCATTTCCTCCCCCACGTTACTCACCTGCTCCTCATGGCCCAGGTTGACTACTTCTACCCTTTTGGGAGAAAACTAGGGCAAAGAAGGTGTTGAGTCATTCTGCCTTCTCTCTTCCCTCTGTTATTAATTGGCCATCTTCTCCATGCAGTGACCCTATCATTTCCTTATTTTTCCTTTTGCTGTGGACATATCTAAAAAAGCCCTTTTTGTTGTTTTTGATGTCTCTAGCAAGCCAGAGTTCATTCTGCGCTTTAACTTCTCTGACTTTCTCCCTACATATTCTGGCTATTTCCTTGAATTCCTCTTTGGTGGTTTCACCATTCTTCCATTTTCTGTACATGTTTCTTTTAACACTTAGCTCTGCTGAGAGTTCTTTAGTCAACCATTCTGGTTTCTTTAGACACCTGCCATTTTTTCTTCTTCTTGGCACAGTTTTCAATTGTGCTTTCAGTATCTCACTTTTAAGAAACTTCCATCTGTCATGAACTCCTTTCTCTTTTAATATTCTTGACCATGAGATTTCAGCAAGTAACTCCCAAAGTTTAGAGAAATCAACTTTCTTAAAGTTTAGGATGTGTGTGGCTACACTTGGCTTCTCCTTCCCACTGAATGACAAACTTCAAAAGAGCATGGTCACTCCCCCATAAGGATCCCACCACCCCCACCTTATCAGCTAGGTCATCCCTGTTGGTCAGGATCAGATCTAAAATAGCCGATCCCCTTGTTGCCTCTTCCACCTTCTGGACTATGAAATTGTCTGCAAGGCAAGTAAGGAACCTGTTGAACTTTGCAGTCTTGGCAGAGTTTGACTGCCAACAAATATCAGGATAATTGAAATCTCTCATTAACACTGCATCTCTCCTTTTTGAATGTGTGCTCATCTGCTCCAGGAAAGCCTCATCCAAGTCCTCAGGCTGGCCCAGAGACCTGTAGCAAACCCCCCACAATCATATCCCTATTGTTTTTCACTACCTTAATTCTTACCCAGATGCTCTCGACTTGGTTTCCCATGTGCCCTTCCTGGAAGTCCTGTACTAAAGTTACTTTTTCTCCCCCTGTTTGTCTCTACTTCTACTTGGCCTGCCCTATCTACATCATTTTGGCTATTTTTTGCAGCACTCTTTGAATCCTTGCCCAGAACAATACTGTTCCCCTTCCCAGTCAAACTCAGTTTAAAGACCTCTTGATCCGTTTTGTGAGACTGTTAGCAAAAACAACTGTTCTGGCTGACAGTTGTGAGATGCAGGCCATCCCTTGCCAGAAGATCATCTTCGTGGAAATGGAGGCCATGATCCAAAAACCCAAATCGCTCTTGGAGGCACCATCTTTGGAGCCAGTTGTTGATTTCTACTATTCTTCTTTCCCTTCATGGGCCATGTCCATCCACAGGGAGGAGAGACAAAATGACAACCTGCGCACTAAGGTCCTTCAACTCCTTACCCATAAGCTCCTACCCTTTGTGATGCAGTGAAAGCTGTACCTTACCGTGTTGTTGGTTCCAATGTGAACCAAAAGGAGGGGGTTGCAGTAAGTGGGCTGACCAGTCTCGTTACCCTCTCCGTTATGTCATTGATTCTGGCCCCAGGGAGAGAGCACACCTCACGATTGATCCTGTCCGGGTTGCAAATGGTCAGTTCCGTTTCTCTCAGCAAGGAGTCCTCAGCCACTAGAACTCATCTCCTCTGTGGCCTGTCCAGGGTTACTTAATGAGGAGATTCTGTCATGGCCGCCTGAACCTTCTGTTCATGCTGAGACTGTTGGTGCTGCTGCTGTTAGATTTTGTTCTGCTGGCATTGGGGTTCCTGCTGCTGATGTTGGATTTCCTCTTGGTAACATTGCATTATCTCTTCCTGCTGTTTCACTTCATCATTAATAAGGTCAAGAAATTGGAAGTGATTCTGTAGCTCGAGAATCTCCATTTGGCACCTTGTCTTTCTACTCCTGCGTGTCACATTCCTCCAAGCATCCATCTTCCAGTTTTGTGAACTGACTTCCTTGTCTGCTAGCTCCTCCATGCACTCCATCTTCAAAAAGGTCCTCTCAGCCCTATCCAAGAACTCCTCTTCCTCCCTAATAATGCGAAGATTCAAAATGCATGCCTCCAACTGTTGAACAAGGGTGACCAGCTTGCATTTGCTGTAGGTGTACCCAATGACATCTTGCAGCAGGAAAAGAAACATGCCACAGCTGTGGCAAGTGACCACAGCAGCTCCCTCACCCTCCATACTTGATAGTCTAGATAGTTGAATTGGAAAAGGTAAAACTGGGCTTTGCCTTCAAAGTGTCCTGGTAAAACCTATGTCAACTCCCCTGTTTGCCAAGTTCTTATTGTCAACCTATCAAGAAAGAGGGTGCAATTCTGTAGTGCTTATAGTTACTCCCTCAAGGTGGCAATCCTACCTAGATGTTTTTCATCAGCTGAGCCAATCATTTTTTTATTTTTATTTTTAAGAAATATTTAAACCAGATTTGAGGGGAGTATCCCTTCAAACAAATGATTTTCCTCTGAACGCTTTTCAGACACTGGTCTGGGTTTTGTAAAGCAGAAGCTAGATATCATGCATTTGACTTTTATTTCCTGCCTCATACTTTGCTTGCCAGCTATATGTGGAAACAAACTGAGACGGCTGGTCTTGGGTGCTATTGAGTGTGTTTTTCTATGATTTCCTTATTCCTCAAAAAGCATCAAAGTTGACTATCGGCCTTTCTGCACTGCACTGTTATAGTGCTATTATTCCACTTTCAACCTCCTATGGAATCTTGGGATTTGCAGTTTACGGAAGAGCATTTAGAATTCTTAGCCAGAGAGCTCTTTGGCCTGAGTAAACTACTAACCCCAGAATTCTACAGGATGTTGAAATTGGAATAATAGCGCTATAATGGTGCAGTGTGGAAAGGCCCTATGTTATGTACCTTCAAATAATTTCTGACTTATGGTGACCAAAAGGTGAACTTGTCATGGGGTTTTCTTGGCATATTTTTTTTCAGAGGAGAGTTGCCATTACCTTCCTCTGAGGTGGAGAGAATGTGATTTGCTCAAAATCACCCAGTGGTTTTCCACAATCAGACATTCAAACCATGATGTCCTGGATTCCTAGGCCAGTATCCAAACCACAGTAGCATACTGGTTTTCATCATCTATAATACCAAGTGACAGCAGTTTAGGGGTGGCCTGTAAAATCTTTGGTGTTGAGTTTCAAGGAGCCAATAAATGAACACCCTTTTATAGGTAGAATGATTATCACTACACTGTGTTTGTTCCAGTTTTTATTAAGTAATGAGTAAACTGGTGTCAACAATAAATAAATCCACCTCAAGAAGTAACGATTTCATTTAATGCCCCCTTCTAGTCACTATTCCTGATTCATAACATTGGCTTGAAGAATTTTCTGATAGCTCCTGGGTCTTGCCTGTGATCAGTTGTCATGATGGTTCACTAGCCTGTATTAATTTGTAATGTTATGTTAGGGGGTTATTGTGGGGAGATGTAGACTTAGCTTCTGAGGAGCTATGGATACAAACTTTCTGGCCCTATCCTGGTTTTGTGGCTCAGTTGATGGAAAACCATGATGATCCAGGTCATATGCAAAGACTTTGGCTGTTTCCACACTGACTGTCATAGTACTATAATTCCGCTTTCAACATCATGTGGAATCCTGGAGTTTGCAGGGGTTTTTTTATTAAAAATACAAAGCCTGGCCCCAGGACCATTTTTGTGGCCCGCTAAGGCTCAAATCTTTACTCTCAAATGCCCCAAATGCCCTCAGAGAATGTGAGGGACATTTTCTCTATATTTTTTGCCCATCTCCAGACATTTTAGGCCTAGGAGAGGCCCTTTGAAATAACAAGAAGGAAATTTGAAGTGACTGCTGAGTGCTTTGTGTTTAAAAGGGAACAGAGGGCTTAGAAATATGAAAAAGACATGCTCCCACACCTCCTTGGAGGGCATTTAGAAGAAAAAGGTTGTTATTTTTTCTTTCTTCAGTGAGGGTGCAATGGGTGGGTGGGTGGATGGGTGAAGTGATGTCCTCTAAGGTTTCCTAGGGGCTGGTGCAGCCCCTTAGCATCAGATTCTTGGCCTAGATCAGTAGTTCTTAACCTGTAGTCCACAGACCCTAGGGGTTCCATTATGGGCCTTTCTGCACTACACTGTTATAGTGCTATCATTCCACTTTTAACGTCCTGTGGAATTCTGGGGTTTGTAGTTTGCTGAGGCCAACGAGCTCTCTGGTTAAGAATTCTAAAGACCCTTCTTTTAAACTGCAAACCCCAGGGTTCCATAGGAGGTTGAAAGTGGAATAATAGTGCTATAATAGTGCAGTGCGGTGTCTTCAGAAGGGATCCACAAAGGATTGAAGAAATGTTATGAGCTTTTACAGTTAAAATAGAAAGAAAAAATAAAAGGAAGGAAGGAAGGAAGGAAGGAAGGAAGGAAGGAAGGAAGGAAGGAAGGAAGGAAGGAAGGAAGGAAGGAAGACAGCCACTGATCTCAAGGAGCAGGAGTTTTTGGGGTTTTGTTTTGTTTTTTGCTGGTGATAGACATAATTTGTACTAAGTTTCATTACAACATCTCAAACCATTCAAAAGTTATGAAAATAACTTTTTGATTGCAAAAAATTCAGCACTTGCTACTTCTGCATGTGGTGAGAACATGCAAAAGAATTATACTGAGTGGCTGACAGAAAGCATCTGGCAGTTTTTGCTACCATGTTTTAAATCTTAAGTCTTGGTGGTCTGCTATAACAAAATAAATTTAAAGGATGTTTATTGTAAAGGAAAGACCCTTTCATCTGTTTTCCCCACCTCTTACATGTTTTTAGCTTCTCAAATGGACATTTTGCTAGGGACTTTTGTTTTATTTTATTTTATTTTGTACCAGTTATGAGAGCCATGAAAGAGAAACAGTGTTTTATCTTTTACTCTAGCTGTGATTACATGATCTCCCATGGGAACTTGAATGTAAATGTAAATATAAAACGGCCATCCTTTTTAAAATCAGCATCAGGAATAAAGAGAAAAAAAGTTATATTTTGTACAAAATCTATTTTTCACAAAGCAATATGTTGTGTTCAGAAAAAGGAGGGCCCTTCCCTAAAAACATACAGAAAATTGTGAGGCTTCATAAAAACCTTTGCACATTTCAGGGAAAGAAATCCCCAACCTCCAAAATATTTTTTTAAAAAAAAATGTACAGAAATTCTAATAATCTCAACTAGCAAGGGAAAATGTTCAATATTTTTTATATTCATCTGTGAGAACAAAATAAATGAAGATTTACACTCCTAATTTAAATACATATTGGAAAGAAAGCAACATATTTGAGCAATGTAGTACAATGCAGAACTAAACTTCAGGCAAAAGTATATGAAAGTGATAGAAAGTAAAAAGAGATTCCTTTGTCCAGATGTGTTCCACTCAGTTTCTGAATGGGTAAACTGATGAAGGCAGACATACTTCACAATAGGACTGGAAGGTATCACTTGGCCAAGGATTTAGGAACCTCAGACTCATGGAGTTTCAGTATTTTCCCTGAATTATGATGAAACAAAGAGCTTTAGTTTCAATGACTGTCAGTCCAGGGTTTCTTAAAAGAATTCAGATTGATTTACATGAATACACTGTGAACAATATGGTATAAAAGATAAAGCACTGTGCTCCTTTTGATTTCTTCCTGCAGACTTTCCAGAGCACAATGAGGCAATTTCAAATGATACATTTGAACACGGACATAGAGATTTCTTGCGTACTTTCAAAGAACAGCAACATTTTGTGCAATAACCCTTGACATGAGATTTCAAAATGTGTGGTGAGATGTACAAAGGAGAAAAGTTGACTTAAACAAACTCAGTTACGTCTATTTGGTTTATGACTCCCATGGATAATGGAAGAACTAGCCTTTGTTTGTTAAAGCGTGGTTTGTTCACATTATGTAACAAAATGCATTGTTATGTTCTTTCTTCCTCACTAGAATAACCTAAGAAAAAGTGTTTATTGGTCTGAACAATGTTGTGGACTGTTTTTATTAAACATTCCATGCCTATTGCTTAAGGATGTAAACTTCTACACACTAACCTTGGAGTGAGTCTTCTGAGGGGGATAATACTGACGAAGGCAATAGTAGTAGTAGCAGTAGTAGTAATCTTTATTACCCACCTTTTCCTACGGACTGAGGTGGTGAACATATTAGAGACATAGCAGCAGTTTAAAAAGTCTATAAAACCAATATATATAAAAAACAATCAAAACATACACTTGGCCCTCCACATTCCTAGGGTTAGGGACACAGGACCCTCGCAAAAGTGAAAAATGCACAAATAACAAAATTTGTGTGTCTGTGGGAAGGGGGCTGAGGCATGGCTGGGGAAAGCGGGCATCCAGGGTCTAAACCAGGTCAGGGAAAGGAGATGGTTGGCACAGTGGTCCTGTACTTCCTCTCTCTTGCCCATCTCCTTCCTTGGGTGTGTGGGGATCATGGGTACAGGATTTGTGGTGCTGAGAATTTGGGCAGAGATCCATCCTTAGCTGTCCAGGCAGAGACTGGTAGAGGAAGTGGAGGACCAGAGGTGGGTTTTTAAAGGGCAATATAGAGCCACCGAGAGGGAAGGTTCCTCCAAAAAAGAAGCACCTGAGGCGGGAGGGCAGGGTTAGAGAAACTTGCAAATAATTAAATCCATGAATGTCAAACCTGCAAACGTGGAGATCTGACTGTACTTTTAAATTCATAATCTAACAGAAGAGACTGGTCTTTACTGCTTAAAAAAAAACAACAAAAAACACCAAACAAACTCAGAGCATATCCAGCTGATTAATCTCCTCTAGCAGGTCATTCTACAATTTGGGAGTGGCCAAAGAAAATGCCCTCTAAGTAATATGGTTACTTACAACGGTTAGTCTAGTTTTGGCTGGCCGAAGTAAATGTCCTCCAGAGGATCTGAGTATTTGTCTGAAGAAAGTCACTGAAATACATATATAGGATGAAACATGCTGGGCTTTTTCTAAAATAAAAATAGCCATCCACTGAGTATTTGGAGACACACCTCTCTTTTCCCCCATAGATTCTCTTGGACACTCTTCAGTTTTTATATCTTCTGATCCTGTAAATAACCTGGACCAAAACTACATAGGGCTTCAATGGTAATAACCAACACTTTATACCTTGCCTGAAAACAAATTGGCAGCCAGTGCGGTCATTTCAACACTGGCGTAATACGGTCCTGGATGATCCAGTAACCAATCTGGCTGCCATGCTTTGAACTAACTGAAGTTTTTCAATAATCAATAGGATTATTTTCTGAGTAAACATGTAGAAGACTGTGCTCTAAAATGGACTGTGAAGGTCATGCTGAAGGCTGAAAAGTGACATGAAGAAGATGAGATAAAAAGGCCAGACTCCTGCCAACTGCAAGGCAGATGTTGCTCTACAAAAACTGCTCCTTTTCATTCCTGAAAAGAATCCTGAATACCTTGCAAGGCTCACAGTCTGGGATTCATAGTTCATGACTTGCACATAGAGAGTCACCTGTGGTTTCACGTTTTTAATCACATTCAGCTATAGAAATGATAACACTTCTATTATTGATTTCCTTACTTATTTACTATCACAGCTTGCTGCCAATATGGGACCCAAGACAGCCTATCAGATGAAGCTGAACTGTATAAGTTCTAATGGTCTATACTAAATACAAGATCCAGTTGTAGTCCATCATCATGCACTAAACAGGAAACTCTGAGACTGGGAAAGAGATGCGCTTTCTCAGCAAAGAGAGAAATCTGAAGCTAATCTTGAGGTCTCCTTTCAGAAAAAGGACTTAAAAAATTCTGTATGGACATAAAAGGCCTTCCCCTGGAGAAGCCTCCACGTCCTTTCAGGTAGTCCCCCAGAAGCAAAACGGGAGCTTCCTCCTCAGCAAAATGTTTGATGAATTTGGAGGAAAGTAAAGAGTTTGGATGAGACCAATTAGATTTCTCACTGCCTACATGGAATAGAAAGATGCACATGCATTAGAAATATGAATAGTTGTACACCTGTCAAATATTCCCAGTTCGTAGCTTACCCTCCTGAGCAAGTGCTGCAGGATCTGTTTCAGCCAGGCTATTTTGAAGAATTCCTTTTATAATCAGCAGAATGCTCAGTGCCAAGGATATGCTATTAGCTGTTACTACAGAAAGGTCTTTTTTTCTCCTTTTTTTTTTTTTTTTGCGGGCTTGCAACTCATCTTCACACTCCAGTGGTTGTTCATGCTTTAGCAGAGGTGAACAAGTGAAATCTGTAATGGTACCTGATGGCAGCAACTGCAAGGGCAGGAAGACTAATGGAATGACAAATAGCAATCTCTGCAGCTTTGATGGATATGGAACTATTCCTTCCAAACAGCTGAAGCCTTTAGTTCATTTCAACTTTTAAAAGATTCTGCAGCACTCAACTTCTTATCAGGATGTATGTAGAAGTTGTTCAGGGTGATAGTCGAGCAAAGGTGAAATAAGACCCTACTGACTTTGTCAAGATTATACACAACATGGTACAGAAATATAGAATCTTTTAGAACTGATAACTGTGCCTTTGGGTTTTTCATCATGTTGCTGGAAGAGGAAAGTACTCTTTTAGCAACATGATGCCTGCAGAAGTGTTCTTTATATTACTCAGTATATAACACAACATATAGCTATCTTTTGCTATTGGGTTTTTCAAATGTTACAAAATTAATTAACCATTAATATTTTGTTTGTAGAATCAAAATAAAAATAAACGTTTCATACTGACTTCAGTACCAAGTCACTTTTGTTGTTAGTTCCATTTATATTTTATCTTTTCCCCCAAGACTGTAACCTATGAAGCCAGACATAGGCTGTCATTGTGTACTGTAGGTTGTCAGCCATCCACCTTCAAGAAGCTGTACTTAATGACAGAGGTCTGTCCTGCTAGTGATATGATGGTTTTCCAGCCCCTCCTGCTATCAATCTGTGGTGCAATGAAAAGGTGAAACAGGGGTTCTGTTTCTAGTTGTCACACCACAGATTGCTGGCAAGAAGAAGCTGGTGATGTCATCCTGCTGCACCCCATGGCTGGAGTGTTTGCTGGCTGTTAAGGCAAGTTTGGGGAGTGGGATCAGAAAAGGATACAGAGGCCCTTTCGCACCTTACCTTTTTCTGGCACTGGGGTGCAGGGATCGTGCAAGCAGCCTCTGGTGAGAGGCTCTTGCGTCCCTGCTACTTCAGCTCCACATGAGCTGCCTGCCTGCTCAAGAGCCCCGCCTCTTCCTTCCGCAGGACAGCCTGGGAGTTTCCACTGGGGCAGGAAGTGCAACCGGCACAGCTCCGGAGACTCCGCACGCCAGGTAAGTGCACACAGGGCCCAGGAGTAATGCACAATCATGCACCATTTTCGGCTTCCAGACAAAAATGAAACGGTGCACGATCGGTGCCTGCTGGCCCCTGGAGCATCACGTGATTGTGAGTGCGTCATGCAGATCGCTCCTCACAATCGCGCAATGCTCCAGGTGCCCTTTCGCATGGCAAAGGGCCTATAGTTATGCCTTTGTAACTACATCTGTGATGAAGGATGCCATCCAAAGTTTTCCTGTGTTAGTAATGACAACAGATGGTATAGAAGTCAGCTTTCTTTCTTTCTTTCTACCCCACCTTTCTTCCATTATGGCTTACAATATAGAATAACAACCCACAATTAAAATAATATATAATGCAAATGTTTAAAAAGGCAATAAATAAAAAATACTATTTAAATGAATCTAAAAATAATTTAAAATATATTTAAAACATAGTAAAATTGAAAGTCCAGCACACAACTTCTGTACAACCAGCTAAAAACAAAACGCTTCTCCAAATAAAAATTAAAAAATGCAGACAAAAAAAAAGTCCATGATGTGTGGGGTGGGGTGGGGGGAGGCTGATCCACCTGTAGAAGTAAATCTCATAGTCTGGGAGCAGCCACTAAGAAGGCTCTGTTCCCCATCCTGATCCAGTGCACCTATAATGATGAGTGAGACTGAAAAAAACCCCTTCCCCAAAGACTTTGAAATTTAGGTGGGCTCAAGCTTCTTCTTCATCTTTCAAAAGTCAGCTTAGTCCTTCTCCTTTGTTTCAAGGAGTATATTTCTAGTTAATGTATATTGCTTTTGTCATATTTACACAAAGAAAAGATGGAATATAACCAAGAACTTAAAGCAGTATTGCTTGAGATGTGCAGTAACTGCTGCCTTTTGGAAAAGAAACTTCCTACTTTACTAGTAATATCCCCCAAACATCTTGAAGTAACAAGTGAATGTTAATTCACAAAAATAATGTTGCTATATCCTCAGTATTCTCAAAACTAATATGTTACAGGTAATGTCGTTACTTGTATTGTATTACTTCCACGCTTTGGAAATAGCATTAATAAAAATCATGTTGGCAAGTTGTTTATGGTTTGGAAGCATCTGATGAAGCAGGAGTACACAGATAGACAGGGATGTACTTGGATCAGTCCCTTAGTTAGGAGACCACTAGGATGAAACTTATGTAGGATCAGAACATGCATGTATTTTTTTTAAAACAAACCCTGATTTGTGTCTGAATTGAAACTACTTATTTGCTTGAAAAAGGTTTACTGTCAGTCTATCAAGGCTTTTTCTGTTCAAGTTCTCATATTTTTGGTCTTTCCCCCACTCTCTGTCTATGGATAGATATCTGGGACTTTTGTTTCCAGCACTTCCAGTGCATGCATTTCTTCTCTATTGGCTGGACACCTAGGTAATGCAGTACAATGCCTGTTATTCTTATATTTGTTTCTGCCAGTTTTTTTGTTGCCTTTGCCTTGCTGCAGGTATAAGGTAAAGCAAGCAAACCTTGGAAGTATGTTTTCTTGTGCATGGCTCCCAGCTCAAGCTCTGGTAGAAAAGAAAATTCACATTAATCAAGTTAAAAAAAAAAAAAGATTGGATAAATCCATGAAACAATTTAATGAAGAGTGGAATCTAATCTCCCCTCTTTGGGAATCCAAATGGCGGAAAACAGCTATGACTGGGTCAAAATTAAAAGATATAGGTCCAGCATTTCTTTATATGGAGCCCTGGTGGCGCAGTGGTTAAATGCCAGTACTGCAAGCCACAAACCACAAGGTTGTGAGTTCGACCCTACCGCGCTCCAAGGTTGACTCAGTCTTCCAACCTTTTGCAGGTCGGTAAAATGAGTACCCAGCTTGTTGGGGGCATGTATAGAAATATTTCGAAATACATGCTATTTGTAAGTTGTTCACCGCCTTGATCCATATGGAGAGGTGGGATACAAATAAAAAAATAAAAAATGGTATAAGAGAAAATTTATGACAGAGCTATCTGCATAGATACGATAAATAGGATAAAGGCTAGAAATGTGAAACTAAGATCAAAGAGTTATAACCACATCATCATCATCATCATCATCAATGACTTTGAAACTTTGAGAGATAAGAATCCTATTGATGTAGCTTCAGCATGTCTAGTTGAAGTAGAGGTTTATTTTGACATACTAAGTAAATGTTAAATTTTGTTGGTAAATGCTAGATAAGATATAACTGACTATGAAATAAGTATAAATAAGGGAAGATCATTAGGTGTGTATATATTTTATTTTATTGAAATTATGTTGTAAATTATGATTTTATTTATTCCTTTTTTCTTATTTTTTTCTTTTTATTGTCTTTTATTATTGTTTTATGTGAAATTGGCTTCTTTTGTTGTTATATAATTGTTTATGTCTATATCTTTTGTTTGAAGTTCCTTATTCTTCTTTTTTTCTTTTATTTTAATGGAACAATAAAAAGAACTAAAAAAAAGAAAAATCAGATTATGCAATTTTTATTCTGCAAGATTGTTAATGACAATATATAGATATCTTTGTTTCTGATCACTGTAAGGAAACTCATTATGGCCCATCCCTCTTTTTCTTTTTTCTAACTGCATGCAAGTCAATGTGTAAAATTCAGAAATACATAAAGATGGACAATGTGAACAAAAGAAATCAGCTGAATCATATGGCCTCTATTCCAGAACCAAAATTTGGGATCATCTTCTGCTCAGTGCACCCCCTGCTACTAGTTTCTAGTCCTTGTGAATGTTAAAAAAAAAAAAAGACATAAGTGAGCAATGTCTTATAAATGCTCATAAACAAGGTAGAATTGGGTAGGCCTCTTATGTTGTGTGAATGCAAGCAATAACAAAAAAAAGTTAGAAAGGATTTGATAGGCCTTCTTTGTTGTGAACCACTCATTGTACCTTTTTGTCTCTAGTTGTATCCTCCAGAGCCAAGACAACATAAGTGGAAACTTGAGGAAATATCTAAGTTAATCTCAAATTCCTGTTTCCAAGTCAGTTAGTTGACAATTAACATTTTTTCTTTCTCTTGGACCATTGTTGTCACATAGATGATCCAGTCCCCTTTAACTGTTCATCCTAATAAAGCTGCTCGTGTTCTAGGACTGTGCGAGGACCAAATTCCAGCTAAATGAAGTGCCTTCTTTTAATTTATCAAAGCTAATTAAACATTTCATGCGGCAACGTTCTTTCCCCATGCCACAGCAATTGAAAGCTTCATAAATATTCTGTGCATCTCACTAGTTTGGCCGATTGGTGTCAAAGGCTTTATCTCTGAAGTAAAACAAAGCAATAGATTATGATGCACTTCTCCTATGGATCTCTCAGTAACAAACTGAACAAGTGGAACCTTGCAACAAAAGGCTGCTATCTATCTTCAGTTCATATCAAGTGTTATGCTACTGTTCAAGGCTTCAGCCAGTTGGCCAGCCAAATAGAATCATAGAATCATAGAAATCTAGAGTTGGAAGAGACCCCAGGGGCCATCCAGTCCAACCCCCTGCCATGCAGGAACACCCTCAAAGCAATCCCGACAGATGGCCATCAAGCCTCTGCTTAAAAACCTCCAAGGAAGGAGACTCCACTACACTCCGAGGCAGCATATTCCACTGCTGGACAGCCCTGACTGTCAGGAAGTTCTTCCTGAGGTTCAGGTGGAAACTCCTTTCCTGCAGCTTGAATCCAATGCAGCTTGAATAGGCAACCATGCCATCTTCCAGTGTATTTTAATTATGTTCCACTACTACTATTTTCAGGGAGGTAAATATTTGTTAATTTCATTTGCACATGTGAGAATGACTGATTCAAAAGACATTGTGTGAAATTATAAGGGGGGCGGGGGTTGTATCTTTTTTCCCACAGATGAAAACTTTGATTTTGCAAACTCCTAGTTTTTGCACAAAAATCTTTGTGTAGAAAACAATATATTTTGCACAAAAATATGCTGCATCCTGTGCACAATGCAGTTTTTTGTGCAAAGTCCAGGGTTAGTTTTTTTTATATGTAGAATATTGTTACAAAGGAAAAAAAAATCCCAACATGTTTTTTTAAAAAAATATATATGGCAATTTACCATATTCTTAATGGGATGTCTCAAGGCACCCTTTTTTGAAAGCAAATGTATTCTTTACATATCTACTAACCCCATGCATCATTTTGCTCTGTTTTTGCAACTTTAATTTGACATTTCATTGGCTGTTCATGTGCACATCTCTCTGCATGTTGTGTGTATGTGTATGCATGTAGTCCATCAGGGATTTTGTTCTAAAACTCTTTTCCAGCAAAGCCCGGATTTCTTGGCACCATTCTGGTACATACCGTTTGCTTTTGAAATCAGAATCACAGTGCCTTGTGTAGACAGTGCTAAACTATATAAACCACAAAACCAAGTTAATATGAGATTAATTCCTGTGTTCCTAAGTAGAGGCTCCAGCAGGCTACTATAGACATAGCCCATGCTCCAAGGGTTGCCACACAGTTGGTTGCTACCTATTTGTTCTCCTTTTTCAGTTCAAGCAGGGCTGGGTCTTATGGTGGAGGAGGTATGGGGCATAGACAGGAAAAAGGGGAGAATTGGGCACCCCTTCTTTTCCTCTTTCCCACCAAACTGCCAATTTCTATATTTCTGTTTTGGAAGGTGCAACCCCAACTGCTTTACCATCCTTGTACTTTCAGCTTTCTCAAAAGAGGATTCATGGTTGGTGATCTAATTGCTCTCCCTGCACTCTAATGGGGTCGGAACTGACCTGTTTAGGGCAATTGTTCTATATAACTGACCAAACTTTTAAGCCACTGGCTGGCTTTGCTTAACCAATGTTTTAGATCTGTTTGAGAGTCAAATCAGCATGTTTACACAGAGTTCTATTGTGTTCCCTGAGAAGAGAAGTAAACAGCATGAGAAAATTGATCTTTCCATCCTAGGCGCAGCCTGCACACACAGGTTATATTAATCTGCTTTCGAGGGTGGTGAGTGGGTGGAATAGATTTATTTATTTCCTTTATACATCACAAGCAGCCTTCTCTGTCCTGCAGTGTGAGTACGGTGTAAGACACTACTCGTGTTTCACTTCTGAAGCAGCCAAATTGTAGTGGTGGATGTACAGTGATTGCAGAATACATATCATGCCAAGCAATGTCTTGATTGCAATTGAGAGAAACCTGAATGTTGTTGTTTTCCTGCAAACATCACTCAGATATTCAAACCCATCAGCTTCATATTTGTTTTTTTAGTCTGTAATGTTCTTTCTTTCTTTCTTTCTTTCGTTCTTTCTTTCTTTCTTTCTCAGCTATTTCCCCTGAAACAAGAACAGACATTTAATTTTTAAAGAACAATGTCAGTGTCTATGGCTATTTTGCACCTAAAAACTTAATGCTTCTGTATGAATCTGTGATTTTCTAACCATCAACATCTTTTGTTGATCCATTCCTTGAAATACAACAAGCATTAAATGCCTACTCCCCTTACCACAAGGGAAATGGACCATTCTAGGATACCTGAAATATGGGCCACCAGCCAAAGAGATAATTAAAAACTAAAAAAAAAAAAAAAGATTATCTGCCCACTTGATTCTCCCTCAATTTGCATGTATCGGAAATATGAAAGAGAAGAAGAGGTTTTAGATTTCTTTTTGCCTCCAATAAGCCAAACATTCAGAACAGATTTTTTACAGAGATCTGAAAGACTGATTTCCATTATACATTTCCTCCAGTGGACTCCAAAGAGTGCCTTCTTCCCATTTCATCCCTACAACAACCCTGTAAAATGCAGGTCGGACTAAGATCATCCCAGTGAACTTCATTGTTCAATGGGGACTAGAATCTGGAGTTCCCAAGTCCCAGTCCAGCTGGCTAACCGCTAGATTTCACCAGCATCAAAAGATCAGACTATTGCATAGAAAACCACACATTGCAACTTTTCTACACTATATAGTTTAGGAATGTATGTAGAGGCCCGACACCTATTCACATTTTTTTTCTAAGAAAACCCCTTTCCTCTGGATACCTTGCAACTTGTGGGGAACTGTTCCAATCCAATCTTCTCTTTGTAATGCTAGCTTTCAATAATTAAGAGAATTTTTGACAGAAGGCTGAATTCAGCCTTTTGAGTCTTTTCCAACTGCATTCTTGATCTAAATTGTGTAGATCAACACCTTGCCCTCCTTCCTCTGCTCAACATTTGCCTCTTTTCTTCTTCTATTCCAATTGTAAGAGAGTAATTCATCATGGAGTATCCCTGGCCTGATCTGAGCAGCTTCTGCCTGCGTGCCTACATATCTCAAGGAGTAGGGGCTCTCTTCACCAAATCTTCTGGCTTGTTCTAACTTGCTCTGTAATTCTCAGTGCCATCACTTATCCAGCCCAGGCTGCATTATGCATCTGCTCAAGAATGATTATCTAGCCAGGAAAAAAAAATCAATAAACTGAAGCTCTATTAATAACACCCATTATAAGGGGGATGCCAAGATGATTGTCATGTTCTCTTGTGAATGCAGGGTCTTAACAGAGAGGAAACCATCAGAAACCTATTAGAATTAAATCATTCTGACACCATCACTTAAGGCCATTTAATAGTCAGGTGTCAGCACCTTAATACTGCTGGGTGCTAATAGCTTTTCTGCAAAGGGTGGGAGCTGGAAATGTTTGGCATATAAGCAAGATTATTTTTTAATGCTTACCCATTGGTGATGACTCAAACAGAAGTATCTTGTTATCCATTGCCCCTCACATGGCTTTTAGCAGTGACTGGAAAAGCTCTGGTTCTAAAAGCATCTTGAAACTAGATTGCTTTGATTATAATCAGAGTGGTTCTCAAATTCTCCCCCCACAAAAGCCCCCTGACTATAGGAATCAAGTGAGAGATGCAACTTAGAGATCATTCACTCAGACTTACACGCAACCTTCTTCCTGTGAAAGTTTTACTTGGAAGTAGTCCTGCATGGTTCAATGAAACTTTATTTCCAAATTAGCCTGTTCAGGATTTCCACTTGAAAAACAGCAGGAAATTGTTCTTTGCAGAGCCTTTTCTACCCTGGCAGTAGCAGTGCAAGAAGTCCCTTTGCCTGTGGTGGGAGGGGAAAATGCCACTCTCCTTTTGGTGCACCTCCACCTATTTCTACCCACCCAAATCACACTGTCAAGGCCAAGGTCAGAGTATCAATGGATCAATGGACACAAGTGCTCCAGACTCCTCCTTGATTAGGTAGGGGTCTAGTGCTGAAGTGGAGAATACGTGACATTTGCTTCTTTTCATCCTCTTTTTCGACATCTCTTGAATTTCCTGATGTTTCTGCTTCCCCCCGCCCCCATGGTATTTCAACATGTATTAGGGTCAGGATCAGAAGTCATCTAGGTTGGATCACAAGGGGTATATGCCCTGGGCACCAATACCAGGGGGCCACAAAAAAGTCATGCAGGTAGGGGTGGGGGTGAGGGTAGGGTTAAGAAGGCAGGGCTGCAGCTTCCATGCTTGCCCTAGATGCTGTTTACACTAGATACACCATTGGTTAGGCTGTTACTTTCACTGATGGTGCAAGACTGAAAATGGGTTTACATGCAAAGATTTTTGTGCTGCTAATACTCATATTTAGTATTTTATTCAGAGCTCATCTAACACTTCGAGAATAGGTGTAGGAATAGGCTCTGTTTTTGAAACTGCCCAGGGGCTTCCATTCTTTTTCTAGGCCCAAATGTTATATTCTGAAATGTCCATCTTCAAAGTGAGGACTTGTTCTAGAGGTGCCCTGGCAGCTGCCTTTGCACAAACTCTCTAAAGAGAAATCCCACTTAATCTGAGTGGACAGGTGGCTGTTGGGAGAAAAGGAAGTGAGGCTGAGGCACATTTTTTAAGTAGCAAAGAAAACCAAGCAGGACATCTAGGACGAAGACCTTAAAACAAGTAAGAGGAACCCAGGTTCTGGAACTTCCCACGAGTGGAGACTTAACCTGTTCCATCTTTGCTTCTACTGGCAACTGAAGAGGCTTTTCTTCAGACATACTTTTGATATCTAAATTGATTTCTTGATTAAATAGGTTGGGTGCTGTTCATTTTATTTTTTTTTAATCCATGTTTTTTTAACAGCTATATTTTTAAGTCTGCCAGGTTATTTAATCTATGGGTTTGAATATTTTAATTGCACTTATATGTTATCTTTATCTGTCTTTCTAATTATTAGTACAAAGACAGGACAAAATTTTAATAAATAAATGAATAAAATCAGAATAGGCTTATCTTACATATAGAATCAGAAGATAGCCTTGGCCAAGATGGCTATCTTTTACTCTACTTCTCTATCTGTAAAATGGGAATGATCTTGACATAATCTAGGGATGGGATGAATCCAGAATTTTCTGAATCTGAATCCAGATCCAAATCTCTGAAAGATTCTGGGAATCCACAAATCTCACAAATCTCAAATCTTTCAAATTCTTTTTTTTTAAAGGGTTTTTAAAAAGCCAGGGAAAGAAAGCACTCCTACTGAAAAATGCTTTTGAAACAAAATTTGACACCTTTGTTTAATGAAAAACAAATTAAAAATACTTTTCAATTCAGGAAAACATACCAACACTTCTTATTAAAAAGATAAAAATGTAATTGACATGTTCATGTACTACACGAAGTACAGAATTCTCAAGTCAAAAGAATACAGATTATTACCTTGCAGAGGGAGGTAGCCATGGGCACAAGGAGCCCCAGCGGGCACAGGCAGCAGGAGCAAGCACAGGCAGCCTCCAGCATGCCCACAGTTTTATGCCGCAATTTTCACATGCCTAGTGGCCCGCCAGCCAATCAAGCTTTTGGGGGGCCCCAGAGGCATCAATTTTGAAAAACCCGACCACATTCTGCCACCCGCCCCAGCAGGATCAGGCCAGGCAGGAGTGCAAGATCATGCTCCTCGCCACCTTTTGCCACCAACCCCAGGCAGGATCAGACTTGTGTCTGGTGGCAGCAGAGCGGGGAGCACGTGATTGCACTCTTGGCCGGCTTCTGTGGCCCGCCTCAGGCAGGATCGGGTTCATGGCCAGCGGCAGCAGCATAGATCACGCTCTCTGCAACCTTCTCCCCCCAGCCAGAGCAGGATTCAAGAGATTCAATTCGCCTATTTTGGCAGGGGGATTTGGATTCCTGAATCTTGAATCCTTGCCTAGAATTCAAGGATTTGGAGATTCACTTAGCCCATCCCTAATATAATCATAATGGTGAGGATCAACTACCTAGGTGCCAGATTGTATTTTGTATTGTATTTCCTGCTGATTGTATTGCATTTCCTGCTGGCCTGTGAACCAGCTGTTAAATATCAAGCAATTGGTTGGGATACACTGTTTGTGTGAACAGCTGCTTGCTTCGTGATCAAGTAAACTTTCTCCACCTTATTTCCTCTTGGAACTAAAGGAACACATTCATTAGAGACAGAGATAGAGCTGGAGATAGATAAGAATTTTATTTCCATTTGATTTAGATAAGAACATACCAAAATTTCCAGATTTCTTTTTATTTAGAAATGAATGAATTTGAGATTTTAAAAAAATGGGAGAAGCTGAGGCTGGCTTCCTGTTGGTGAATTATAAAGATGCAAGTGAAACCCATACATGTATGTGCCTTTACTTTTACACAATCACAATTCACTTTTCTGGTCACTGAATTAACAGAATTCATAGAAATCATAGAATTCTCTGTGACCCACCCCCACCCCTCAGAGGGCCAGAGGTCAACAAATGCCTGTTATAGCATTTCCAGTTAACAGGACATGTTCTTGTCATCCCAACATTCTCCAGCAACTTGAATGTGGCCATGTTGAGGGGCCACTCTGCCTTTAAAGTGAGATTTGGGGGTTAATATCAGGGGATGTAGCTACAGAGAGGTAGCTACATGAAATGTACATCTCACAAAGCAGAAGCACAGCTTGAAATTGACAAATTTGTCCATCCAGAACCTCAAATTTCTTCCATGACTGTAAGTATTGATTAACTTCTTGGTACCTTTGAATCTGTAAGCATTCTACCATATTACTGTAGACCTCTTCCCACTTATTGTGTACCCAATAAAGCACCACTTATTGTTAACTGCTCTACAGCAGACAGGGACAATGTGGTCTTTTCCTTGCTGGGAATGGCTGCAGCTATGGCATTTGGATGAAAAAATGGTTTCTGTCCATTTTTTTTTCCCCCTTGGAAGAATTTACTAAAATTCACAAACATTGTGTTGGGAAGAGAAAGAAACTGAGGGTTTTTTTTTAAAGAATGTAGGAGTAACCATATCCATGGCAAAGAGAAAAAGTAGTTGGGGGCAGGAAAATTTGATTTTCTTACTCTGTTGTTAACAATGGCAGGGTTTGAGGCATGTTTAACATGGTGGCTAAGAGTCTACATTATCAGGCATAGCTTCAACAATGGATCTCTATCATCATAGTTACATCTGACAAGGGCACCCCCTTCCAAAAAAACAAAAAAACAAAAGCCAACCCACTAACTTTTCACCCAGACAGCACCCCAATTGAAGAGTTTCCAAGGCACTGAAGAGCAGGGCTATGGGAAATTATGTCTGATGGGCTCCTCCAGGTATTGGGGCTCATTGAGAACAGGAAGTTGAGGAGATCAGCCAGGGTCCTATAGCAATTGCTGCTCTCAGTGTACTCTGTAGTCATTCCCACACTCCACTGTTATAGTGCTATTATTCCACTTTCAAATCCTGTGGAATTCTAGTGTTTGTAGTTTACTGATGCCAAAGAGCTCTCTGGCTGAGGCACTTTTCACATGGAATTTTCCATGCGAAAGGGCCCCTCGAGCATTGCGCAAATGTAAGGAGTGGTCCACACAACACACTCACATTTGTGCGATGCTCCAGGGCCTGGCAGGCACTGCTCACATACTTTTTTCATTTTCGGCTTTAAGCCAAAAATGGTGCGCAGTCGCGCATTGCTCCCAGGCCCTGTGCACACTTACTTTGTGTGTGGAGCCTCGGGAGCTGGGTTGGTCACGCTTCCTGTCTCAGTGCAGCGAAAGGCAGAGGCAGGGCTCTTGCACAAGCAGGAAGCTCATGCAAAGCTGAAGAAACCTGGACATGAGGGCCTCTCACAAGAGGCTGCTCGCACGAGCATCACACCCCAGCGCCAAGAAGAGGTAGGATGCAGAAAGGGTCTGAGGATTCTAAAAGCCCCTCCCTCAGCGGCAGAGTTTGGAGTGCATGGAGTGGGAGTGGGAGAGGGCAAGGCCATGGTGCGGGGGGCATGGCCACTGTGTGTGGGGGCATGGTCATGATGTGCAGGGGTGTGGCTATGAGCTGGGACACCCCAAAAACATTGCTGCCCAGAGCAAACAGCCCACATCGCTCACCTGTCCCTACACAACTGGCTTCCCTAAACTGGAAATCCCAAGTGGAATAAAGCACTATAACAGTGTAGTGTGGAAATGGTCTGTGACTGGGAGAACAGTGCAGATCTCATTTTCTAGTGCCCTAATCTACAGCACCTCTGAAATCCTTCTGCTGACAAACTGCCTGGATGAAAAGGTTTTCAGGTCATATTTGATTTGTTAGTAAACTGGGGATTCACATAAATGTGAATTCCCAACAGTTATGAGATCTTCAGTCCAGTTTACAGTATCTTAACTATTAAACAAGATGCCAGCTGGTATTTATTTATTTATTTATTTATTTATTTATTTATTTATTTATTTTTATTGCAACATAGCAGAGCTGTCCAGAGCACTGCTAAGCATGACTAAAACAAGATGCCTGCTGGTATGTATGTATGTATGTATGTATGTATGTATATTAAAACATAGCAGAGCTTTCCAGAGCACTGCTAAGCATGACTAACACCATAGCATAATACATGTGCTGTGCCTTTAACTGAAAACATAAGGCAGCCCATCAGTGTTGCAAGAGAGACATTATAGAAAAAGGAGGCGGCTGTAAATCTGAAGTCTGATGGCTTGCTTTTCTCTCCAGCCTTGTCTGAATATTGCCTGCTGCTCTCAGCCAGCTGTTAGAACTATAACCTAGCATTTTGCAAATGATCCTGCCTGACCTTTAAACAGGCTGGTACAACAGAAACAAGAAGACTAGTCCTGGTGCCATGCGCAAGCGTGAAGAAACAATATTTCACCACAGACTTTTGTAGTCTTTTGAGATTTATGCTAGCTTTTTGAGAGTCTCTCCTCCTTTTGTATTTGCTTTTAATGCCTAAATGGTGGTCTATAATCCTGATGGAAAAGATGCCTTCAGTTGGCAGGATTGTTTATTTATCTGAGCTGCAGACAATGCCTTGGCAGGTAAAGGGCTGCCATTCAAATGCTGGGATAACAGATGCTGGTGTATTAGTGTAAAAGATTAGAGATAGTCCTCTATTACTGTGAGAGAAAAGTGGCTCCTTTTGTATTTGAGGCACAGGGAGAGAAGGAGGAAATGCAATGAATAAGTGCTATTATCTGTATTAATGTAGCATTTGGAGAACCTAAGCCTTTTTTTCAGGGCACCATTATGCTCAACATCATACTGAGTGCCTGTTCCTGCCCTCTATATCTCCAATCAAAGTAAACAAGATAACAGTGCAAATTCCACTGATGTTAGAGTTTGTGGTGAGTTTGAGGGAATGGGAGGATACCTAATTTCCATGTTCTGTCCCTGACTTAAGAATGGTATACACTGGTGTTAGCCCACCCTATTCCTGTGCTGCAAACAGTGGCTTCCCATATTAGGAGGTAATAATGCTTACCTCTCTGCTGTGAAAAGCTATATCCACTGCCTTCTGCAGATCAAGTTGCTGTCAAAGGCAAAAGACCAGGTCAACCTCACCTTCCAGACCATTTGGCAACCTCAATCAGCCTACCTTTTCAGCTCTGTGACATTTTGAATATCTGTTAAACACCCTGACTAGGTGAAAACCATGCAGTCAGTTTCTTGTTTGATCATAGTGAATGGTGGTCAGGGCCTTTGACCTAAGAGTGTTGATGCTTTGTGAGGACTATGTCAGTTCCCAGAATGGGCAGTTTATCTGTAAGTGTAGAACTGAGACCAAAAACAGTATCCAAGAGATGAGTGTGTGAGGAAATAGCAGAATAAAAGAGAGAAAGAAAGACAGCCAAGAGGTACTAGCTAGAGGTATCTGGAAACAGGGGTACAGATTTAGCATACAAGTTCTTGTCTAATGGAAGCTGTGTGCAGAGAACATGTTACTACTCTGAAAACCAGAAGTCCTACCCTGTGCAAAACTTTGCCACTCTCACTCTTCCGAGGAAAACACCATAATTTGTAAATGAGCAGTCCTGTACAATGAAAAGCAAGCCTGATTTGTAAAAACTGAGATCATATGAATGCAAAATCTTACCAAGCATGTGGCTCCAGGCACCATTTTGTGGTTTCCCTGGGCCCCCAAGTGTCATTTTTAATTTTTTTTTGTCCCTACATGCCCTTTAGGGAGCATTGGGGTTTTTTTTTTTCTTTTGGCCACATTTCATCTTTCTGGACCATTTTAGGACTTCTACTCATTTCCTGTTGCTAAATAGGTCTTCTAGACCTAAAATTGCCAAGCCTCCCCAGAAACAGCCCCAGAGGACATTTGGGAACAAAAATTGTTTTGTGCCATGTTCTGTTTCTTTTGTGGGGCGGGGTTCAGTGGGTGCTACATCCTTCCAGAGTGTCATGGGCCAGGACTTGGCTTCCTTACGTGAACCGCAGCCTTGAAGAGGACACACATAAGCAAGCACTCCATGGGCTAATCAGGCTGGGATGACATCTAGCTGGCTCCAGCCTTCATATGGCACAATGGCAGAAACAACTTGTGTGTTGCTGGCCCTTGTCTTGTGTTTTCTGAACTTCTTGCTCATTTTCTGCCTGAATTTTCTGACTGTGTTGCCTGCTGGATTCCTGGATCTTTGGATTGTTTCTGGACTGTGAACTGGCAAGCTGTACTGACTGTTAGTGTCTCTGTTGACTGTGAATGGCCTTCTGCTGACTTTGCATTCTGTTGCCTGGCACAGATAGCTAGCGCCTGCAACACAGGGTCTCCTGGGTGCTACTGTGGACTCCTGCGCTCCCACAGTTGTCCATCCCAGCCTTACACAGATCTTTAAATACCACTCAGAAGAAAAGGGAAAACAAGTTTTGTGAACCAAATTTGGAACATCAGTTGGATGTTTCCATGTCCTGCCATACTGTGCATTTATAGGATGAATGTATTTTTCCACATTAAACTCTAGATTATTATTTGTGAATAATATAAGTTTCATGAAATATTATAATTCCACCCCCCAGCTCTGAAAAAGAAGAGGAGTCACATACTGTATAGTCCAGCTATGGGTAAAGCAGGCCATACCCTAAGATGTAGGACAAGGGCCATTTCCGCACTAGACTGTTATAGCGCTATGATTCCACTTTCAACATCCTATGGAATCCTGGGGTTCGCAGTTTCGGGAGGGGCCACATGGCCCCTCCTGAAACTGCAAACCCCAGGATTCCATAGGATGTTGAAAGTGGAATCATAGTGCTATAACAGTCTAGTGAGGAAATGGCCAAGGAGATCCAATGTGGCACAGTGGTTTGCAAGTTGGATTAGATGCCAGGTGAGCAGGGTTCAAATCCTTATTCAGACATTAATACCCATTGGGTGAACTTGGGCAAGTGATACTCTCTTAGCCTCAGAAGAAGGTGATGGCAAACATTAAGTGTTATAAATGTATTTGATAATTTCTGTGATGCTTGATTTCCATACTTTGAACTTGGCAACAATATTTTGAATTTTTTTTGTTTTGTTTTTTTTCCCTCAGAGGTCTCACACAGATTCATGGAGTAGTGTATATTATATCCTCACCTGAAAAAAAGCAGGGCATATTGTGGCTTTTATATTTGCTATGGTCAATTTTAAGAAAATTACTGCTATTAAGACTATATGTGATGTGTATTATTCTTTTCTTTTATTTCAGGGTATAATTGCTGTTATATAATCTGTTTTAATTTTAATCCCTATTCAGTGGTTAAAACTGACTGGGTGACCTTGGGCAAGTCACACACTCTTAGCCTGAAAGGAAGATCATGGCAAACCTCCTCAGAATAAAATTTGTCAAGAAAACCCTATGATATGGTCTCCATTAGTCAGAATCAACTTTAAGGCATTCAACAACAGCAAATAGGGCAAGGATCTGGCATTGGTCTGCCCACCTTTTGACAAGTCATACAGTTCTTACCTGCTTCCATGCTGGGGGAATATCAGAGGGAAGTTGCTAGATTAACACAACTCCTGCCACTGCGTGCACTAGTCCTCTAGGTGCAACTTATCACCTGGGTGTGAAGGAAGAAGAACAGTGTATTAGTCAGGCTGTTACCTAGTAGCTCCACATGCTGTATAGTTCACACAACCCTCTCACCCAATGGAGAGCAGTTGTCCCAACATCTTCTCCACCTTGAAAAAAGATCTCACTGGTGCCTCCAACACTCTATCAAGAGTATGACTGAAAAGTAAATCAAAGCAGTCAAGCCCCATTGATAATATAAAACAAGCAAACAGACCATTAACATTGAAGAAGGCACCCTGATTACTATGGGAAGGCAAACTCACCAGATACGGCCAGTCTCCTGGAGAGTAAAATTCCTAATTGACTCTGTTAATTAATAAGCAGGAGGGAATGGAATACAGGAAGCTGACAATTGACAGAACAACCACAGCCATGTGAACAGGAGGGTTTTATGTCTTATGCCCTTTTTGCACAGCGTTTCTTAAGCAAAAGGGCCCCTTCAGCATTGCATAAATGTGAGGAGCGGTCTGCATGATGCACTCACATTTACGCGACGCTCAAGAGTGTGATGTGAACCGCGCACACATTTTTTAATTTTTGGCTTCAAGCTGAAAATGCTGCACGGTCACACAACGCTCAGGGGCATGGAGTGCACTTACCTGCCATGTGCAGCCTTCTGAGCTGCGCCGGTCGCACTTCCTGCCTCAGCGCTAGCCTGCAACTCCCAGGCTGCGCTGCGGTAGGAAGGGGTGGAGCCCTCGCACGACCAGGAAGCTGCTGCGAAGCCCAAGCAGCAGGGACGCGAAAACCTTCCTCTGAAGGCTTCTTGTGCAAGTGCCACCCCCCACCTCCGCAAAAAGGTAAGGTGCGAAAAGGCTGCGAGGAGGTTCTACTCATCAGGACTAACCAGAGCTTCTGACTGGTCCAGGCAGTAGCTATTTCTGTGTGGGTGCCCAGCAGGTCAGCCAAACTACTGAGTGACCAAAAGCCTTCTCCCGTCTCTGCACTGACACAGATAAGTTCCTGATAGTGAGGCAGTTCATCTTCCAAAAGAACCAAATCCTGTTCCTATAGTGTATTCCCAAAGTTCAAGAAAGCAGGAAATACACAAAAGCATATCTGAAACTCAACCATTTCTGTCTGATGAATTTTTTTTTTTCCTGAGAATAAGATGGCGGTAATGTCTTGAAGATGTGACTCTTCTAGTTGCCAGCCTGGAAAACTAATAATCTTACTAATATTCTGTGTCTGGGGGAGGTTTTTTTTCTTCTTTTTGTTCCTTCAAAATTCCTGCTTAAGTATTAATTTTAGCAGAAATTGCAAAATGTCTCTCAAATTTAATTTAACTTCATGCACACAGTTCTAAACCTTTTTGCCAAAGTGCAATGGTATAGCAGGAAAAGAAGCTTGATTTTGTAGCTATAAAAGTGACAAAAGGGCAACAAAAAATGCAGATGGACAAAGAGAAAGGAAACTGAGAAGAGGGGAGGGAAAGTGCATGTTTGATAGAGTGAGAGCTTTCATAGCCTTTGTCATTAAACAGAATTAATGGACTTTCCTACTGCTCTAACATTTTAACTCAATTAATATCACTGTATTACTATATTAATTCATGAAGATGAATAGAGAAAGGAGGCTCTTCATTTCCAACTAGAGCATTTAATTTTGTTATATAGCTGCTTCCTAACTCCATGGCAGCGACAGGCAGTATCAGTGTCTGTAGAATGGTGTTCTCTTAGAAGAACCGTCTGCCTCAGTATGGCATTGTATAGGAGATGGAATGTGGGTACACCCAGCAGTCATCTGTTTGGAACAGGAGTGGACAATTGTGGTGGGGCAGAGACACTTTTTCCCTCCCCCCCCCCCCAATATTAATGCAGCCAACATGACCATAAGTGATGTCATATCACTTCTGGTTTCATTTTTTGCCAGATTTCAGCCAATTGAGGGCACAAATTTAGGGATGGAAGTGGGGCTAGGTTGTTGTGGGGGCAACTTGCTGCATTTCACAGTGGATTAGACTTCTCCACGAATAATTGACCATTTAAAAAAAATAAAATTAAAAATACTGGGGGCTCTGGTGGCCTTAAAGTGATCAGTGGCGGCAAATTGGGTCCCTCAAGACCACTTGTAGCACATAAGATTAGATTATAAAGCTAAAAAGGAAAAATTGATGATGATGATATTGATGATGATGATGATGAGATGGTGACAATTTTCAAGCTTCGATAGGAATATTTCCTAGAAAACACTGTCGTTGAATGTTGACTTTCCTTCCAGGTGGTGATGTTTCCATAGCTAAAGCTAATTCAGTGCCATTCCATACTGCCAGGTTATTATCTCTTCTCTTTGTTGGAGATGGATGATAATTTATTTTAGCTTGGTTTTAATTCCCAACTTTTTTCACAAAAAAACAAAAAAAAAGTGAAATGAGGGAAAAAGTAAAACTGACAGGTTCATCCATTTATCTTAATCTCGCTCCATCTATGGCCCTTTTCACATGATGTCGCTGTCTCATTTCTGCTACAGGATGGCAGCAGTCGGCAGGTCACACTTCCACATGACATCATCGCCATTCCACTGCCATCCTGTCATGGAGCATTGCGCTTGCGTAGTTTTTGCAAAACAGAAAAAATCCATTTCACATTTGCGATTGCAAATGTGTCACTTCAGGCCATGTGGAAGCTGTGGAAGCACATTGATGATGCCTCCTTACCTAGTGCAGCAATGGAAAAAGCCCAGCTGTGCTACAGAAGGAAGACATGGTGCCATTGCGTTCTCTTCCACATGGACCAAGCAGGTGCAGAGGGTAGCATTGCTGACATGCTCCCTTCTGGACCTGGGACTGCAGCAAGATGATGCATTCATCATGTACAAATGGCCTATATGTATGTGTGTGTGTGTGTGTGTGTGTGTGATCTCAAACAATCAGAGATCATGTAGTAAACAGGATGATGTAATGGTTTTATATAGTTGATAGGAGCTAGCTATGTAATGGCAATTTAACTGAAGGTACTTTTACCACAGTTTGACCCAGCTGCTAAGAGAGGAGTTTTCTTTGATAGAAAGCTAATGGAAAGTCAATTACCTGTTTTAAAACTTGGTTACATCCTGTTATTTTTAAAGACTCTCCCAGGCCTGAAACAACCTAACAGGGCCAGAATATATATAAGGAACATTTTTTGTTGGCAGGGAGGATGCTGGTAGGCCCAGGGGTCTCAAATGCAGCCTACACATTGTACATTTCCCACTCCTACTCTGGATTTATTGCATCCATTCATGTAGTAGGGAGTTGGAGTAGGTAGCCTAGAAGTCAACTGAAAGAGACAAAAATATGTGCAAGAAAAGGCAATGCAAGGTAACAGGTGAACATCCTGGTGCATTTGTGCTGAAAAAGTATCAACTTTTTTTTTTAACATTAGGATAAAAAAAAAATTGTTGCTGCCACCATCTCACCTACATTGACCCACAATGCATTTTATTTACCCCTACTCCTTTGAAGAGGGTAAAGTGTTGATGACCTTTAGACGGGAACATAAGGACACCTCAATTTCAAACTGAATTCTCACAAATAGTCTCCTAAGTTTTCCTAAGGGAGGAATGCTGCAGCCATTATTCTACTCCACTTTAAAATGTGGCCAACAATGCCATTTTATGCTATTTTTTTCCATATTGTGGCTAAGTTTTCTTGTCATTGAAGTCTTATTAGTCCTGTCCCACTAAAGATGGAGGCAGAAGAACAGATAAAATACTCAGGCCCTTCTGCTGTTCTTGTGCTTCTTCAAAGAGAGACGTGCTCACTTCCACTCATTTAGAATATTTTTGTGTATGATGTTTGTGTATGCTTGGTTCACTTGACTGTACCTTTGTGTGGCATTGTGAAACACAATTGTATTACCATATAGCCTGCTCCCTTGACATTATAAGGGCCTCCCCAGGGTTTATTTAAATTAATACTATAAACTAAGAAAGATACTATTAATCATTTCAGCAGTTCTTTGCAGAACTCAAGCTCTATTATGTTTTCTTTCTCCCATGCAGTCTCACAACAACCTGAAGAAGACTGAGCTGGGAATTAGTGAGCATGCAAATAACAACCCAATGAGTGCAACAGAAGAATAATGATTGTAAAAGAACAACTTCAAGGGAGATTATCCTGTCCCCTCCCTATCTTTCAATAATGATACCTCAGAAAAATGACAGGCTTGTTAATTATATAAGTATTATCGGTAGAGTTATAAACAATTTTAAAATCCTTGTGTTTAGGTGAGGTGTGGCTGTGGAGAAGGACAACTTGATTGTATTCCTTCCAAATAAATGCTCTACCACCTTAAACAAATTTTTCTCCAGCCTTTCTTCAGGAAGAATTTTCTTTCCATGCTTCAATTCCAAACTATAGAAATACAGGCCCTTTTCGCACGGGCCTTTTCTTGTGCGACAGCCCCGTGAGCCTCGCGGGAGTGGGAGCGTCGCTCCGCACGACGCACTCCCACTTCCGCCGGGCTCACGGGGCTGAAGCGGCGCAAGCACGGGTTTTTTGATTTTCGCTTTGAAGCGAAAATCACCCGCTCGCGCAACGCTCCTGGCGCCCGCGCGCACTTACCTCTTTTGCGGAGCGTCGTGAGCCGGCCGGGTCGCACTTCCTTCCCTCCGCCCCTGCGGAAGGAAGGGATGGGGAGGGGCGCTAGCGCGACGGACGTGACGCATCCTGCTTCGCGCACGGGGGGCAGACGCGACAAGCGCCTTTCCCGTGCGCTCGCGGGGGGGCGGACGCGACAAGCGCCTTTCTCTCTCGCGCCCGGGGGGGCGGATGCGACAAGCGCCTTTCTCTCTCGTGCCCGGGGGGGCGGATGCGACAAGCGCCTTTCTCGCGAGCGCGCGGGGGGGATGGAGGGGACAGGCTCCTTTCTCGCGCGTGTGGGGGGGATGGAGGGGACAGGCTCCTTTCTCGCGCGCACGAGGGGGAATGGACGGACGTGTAAGCCACCGCCGCCTCCGGGAGGCTGCCACTTCCCCGCTCGTTCCTTCGCCTGCGGAAGGAAGGAGGGGGAAGCGGCAGCCTCCTGGAGAAGGCTTCTCGCGCGAGCTGCCCTCCTCCGTCGCGCGAGCGCTGGTGCTGCGAAAAGGGCCACAGTTTAGGCATCCAAACAAAAGAGGCAGACAATGTTACCAACAAAATGAGAACAGAGCAAGTATAAGAGTTCTAGATGTGAATGATTTTTACTTTTAAGAATTCTAGAAATTTGAGGACTGAAGGAATATTCTATTTCAATTCCCCCACTTCATCCCCTAACCATAGTCATACCATGAGCCACGATTTCTTTGTACATAACATTGTAGTTAGTTATTATAGAGAAAACAAAGGAAGGAAGGAAGGAAGGAAGTTAGTTCACACTGAAAACTTTTACAATGCACTGGGTAGTTTCTGTAAGTTAATCTTAAACATGTCTTAGATCTTACATGTCTTTTGTAAGTTCATCCAGTATATTCTTTAGAATTTGCACACTTGCATGCATGTATACACGCACACAAACACGCACCTTACAGTGACACTTCTGATTTATGCCTGTGCCTCCCCATCCCATGCTGACACTTGCTTCACTACATTTCTTTAGCCCTTAAACCAAAATATAAACCTTTGCTATATTCCATTTGAGTTTTACTTGTTTTCCCTTAGGCTTATTTCTCACAAAAATCTGAAGCTGTAAACCTTGGACTTATATGCCATTTCAAAAGGAAGAGAGGCTCTCATGACTGAATGATGCTCTGTAACAAATATACATAGAGATTTACTAGCATATAAATCTGTACTGATACTGACACTGATAAATCCCTGCATGTAGAGAGAGTTCTACATGCCAGGAATTAGGATGCTAGCCTAACGTTCTCTGACTTCTTATTTTCTCTATGCAGGAATTAACGTATTTAGTGTATTTAGCATTAGTCAATTATGTAAACCTACATCTGCAAAATACACTGCCAAAGTACAGATTCAGATATATGACGTCACCTGTTTGAGGAAATTAGGTCATAAAATGTGAATGCTTAGATGTCAGGAGGTATGGAAAGGTCAAGTTTGGAACAATAAAAGGTCATAAATAAATCTCGTGCTTCTGCAGTTTATAACTTTCCAAGTATGTGTTACATCCACACATTCATTCATCAAAGAAAGGTTGTTTACAGGCCAGACAGCATCTCCTTTTGAGACATTAAGTTATTATAAAGCCAGGCATTAGACACATCACCCAATTTGTCATTTTGTGTAGAACTCTCAGTTCATTAAAATGTGGAAACAATTGCTGTTTTTCTCCCTTTGCACAACTTTGTATAAATAGACTCTGTAAAAGGAATAGAAGTAGAATTGGTTGCTACAATACAATTAAATTGGAAGCCATAAATCTTTAATTTTTTTTCCCACTGCAGTCTTCCTCTGGGATTGTATCAGACATGGAAGGTTTATTATGTAGTGATGTTATTAAATCTCTCTCACACACTGGGTTAGGATATGCAAGGAAGATAACAGAGCATTTCATGATTTTGTGGGTTAATGTCCTTTTACTGTCATTCCCTTCTAGAGCAAATATTAATAAAATTTTCTGAGTTGTTAGAGAATGGCTGGTAATAGAATCATGAGGTCCCAATGGGAACATTATTAGGAGTAGGTGAAATTGAATCCTGTTGCAGACAGTTAGGAAAGTGATTTCCACCCAATTGAAGCCAACCTAAGGTCAAGAGCAGAGTAAGCTGCCTCTTCAGTCCTCATGGTCAGCTTGGGAATCATTTTATAACTGGAAGATTCTAAGCCACAAAAGAAAAGCTAAGCTTTGAGGCCCAGTTTAAAACTGGGAAGGAAAGCAACTGTTTTGAATCCAAACTCTTTGTCAGTTGATTCATTAGCAGAATGACCAACTCTGACTGGAAAAAGTAGGGGGCAGTGTGTGCCTTTGAAAACAGCTTGCCATTTAAAAATCATTGAATGAACACTTCACAACATGGAAATAAGAAGCGTTACCTGATAATGTCTGCAGTAATGGTTAGCCAAAATTCTTTCTTTTCACTCACAAAAATAAGGAAGCAATTGTCTTTCTTTTAAGGGGGGAGGGCGGTAGGAGAAATTTCTTCGAATTTTCAGGCTAGGGAGTGGGATAGAGACTGGGTTTTACATGACACAGGGTAGGATGAAGGCTTGTTTTCTGTAACACAGACCAAATTTGCTAATGGGGCAAATGGTCGGTCTGATGAAAGGTTTTTATCTAGACCTTGAAAGAGATGTCCAAGGTACTGAAGGTATTTTAGTAATTAGATTCAGCACCTTGGACAGTTCCTTTAAATGCAAATAAAACCTGCAGCTGATTGACCACCAGCCACTAGTGCTGGCTGTGATGGTCAGTATGCAATAAGGTTCCTAGAGACATCATTAAAACTATGGGCAGATGCTGTAGGCCATTGCAATGGCTTGTTGTTGTTGCTGTACACAGAGAAATGTTGAGCCTGATAGAGTTTCAAAACAAGGAAAAATCTATTCTAGATAATTATCATCATCATCATCAAAAAATAGAATATATGATACAAACAGAATACTCAAATGGGGGTAGTCTACACCTTACTGCAGTCCAGAAGTACAGAGGGGTCCAGTCAAGGCTTTATCCCTGATACTGTGAGGAGATAAACTATAGGTCCAGCTTGAAGACCTTTATAGAAGCTTACATCTTTGTATTGAACTATCTGTTGTCTAGACTGTGTGAAATTTGCTGGATCCAGTTCAGAAGCAATGTTAGAATAACCTCAAGCTGCATTCTGAATTGTGCAACCTCCTGACCTGGCTCCAGCCTACAATAGGAATAGTGTGCTTGTACCGTTAAACCAGAACTCTATGAGGCTCAGAGACTGAGATATCTATTTTCTTCTGCTTCAAATGGTCAAACCATACAAGTCCAGGAGTTCCTTGGGGACTTAATTGGGAACACAGAGTTCCTTGGAATTTCAGAGCATGAACCTAGTCAGGAGGGCAAATCAAACATATGGTCATAACAGCAACTGTTGCTACAGTTTAGTAGGTTTCATAGCTTCCAGAGTATGTGTCTCATTCACTCAAAGATACAGTTTTGACTCAATGACATCTGTACTGTAAAACACAAAGTCAAGGTGATGATGGTTTACATCTTGTTGGTTAGATTCAAGCACAGTAGGTACACATTCAAGCAATTATTAAATCAACCCATAAGTTCAATAGCCATACTCTAGTCAGAACTAGCAACAGGATTTAGGCCAATATTTGTTTTATATTCTGTTCAGCCCTAAAATATATGACACTAGAGCCCAGAGAACTGGAAGAAGCTCACATATGTCTCCTTTGCAAATATCAAACAGATCTTTCTGAGAATTTTCCTCTGAAATGTTGCAAAATCAAGTCTGCTTTTGTAAAAGAATATTGTTATTATATGAGATACAAGGAACAAATGCAACTAATTTTCAGTTAGTTCAGTTCAGTCCATAGTCCTGCAGATTTTTATTTTATTTTATTTGTTTGTACTCTATCAGTGACTGACAAGTTTTGAGCAAACTAGCATTTAACATAGACTTTATGTGATCTGGAAGAGTGATAAGAATGGTTAAGCCACCTTACCATCTTGTGTGTTGTCTGTGAACTTGTAAGAGAAATTTGTTTATTTGATGCAAGACAGCCTACCACCATTTTAAAAAACAGGGCACAGTTAGAACATTATTTATACAAAAGTTTATAAAGAAGTAAATGCCAATTCAATTCAAGAGACTATTTCATAATTTTTCAATGAAAAATATGCAGCAATAATATTTTTTAAAAAATGACATTTAAGAATGACACTTTGACAAAATAAACCATTTATAAATTGCCAAAAAGTTACAAAATAGTAAACTTGTAGGACACATTGGTTTTGTATTATTCTTAAACAAAAAGAAAAGGTTAATATTTTTTCCAGAAGTGCTGAATATGTAACAGGAATGTCAGAAATAAAGCAAAGTTTTTTCATCGGTTGTGAAACTGTATCTACAGAATGAGGAACTGTGATGTCATTATGGGAAGCAGGGTTGTTACAAATTTTTGTACCAGACCCATATATAAGATGTGTGGGGCTGAGTTACAACCAAAGTGTTAAGTTATTTTTTTCTACCCACAGTGGACCCCACAATGGAAGAAATTTGGGATAAGATAAAACATTGAAAACGAAATATTGAAAAATTGTGGAGGTCACTCAGCTCAGCCTGTTCAGCATGTGATGCTTTCATTTTCTTGTTCATTTCAAAAGGGATAAAGCAAATCCTCAGCAAAGTAATAATCTAAATACATATTTTTAAAAAATGAAAAAGAAGCAACCCCATTAGTGTAGAAAGGTTGAGACCTTTTCATAACCTAAGGAAAAGCACATGTTCCTTCTGCCAAATGCTGCAGTCATGCTTGAACATTAAATGATGCACACCTGACTGTGGAGGCAATTAAGATGTTCCTTAACCTTTCCTTGGGAAACGTCCCCCTTCGATTTGCAGTGAGACCATTTCTCCAAGAGCAGAATTCTAAGAAAGGCATTAACACTGTTCAGTTGCCTCACAGAGCAGTTGGTAATTAGCCTTAAATTAACTCATATGCCTCATAGGATTGAGGGGATGACAATTAACCTAATCTGAAGTCACCACATTTTTATGGGGCCCTCCATGCTTAGTTAAAGAGGCTTAAAATGAAACACATCCATGGCGAGCATCTCCAGGCTCAAGGGGAAAAGTTGTCTTAAGAAGCCTACTTTTTTTTTAAGCCTCTTTCCACCAAAAAAAAAAAAAAAAAGGTGCAGAACATTGGGCAGAAAAATACAGAAGGCTACAGAGGGAAACACTATAGGAATGTTGAACTTCAAAGCACAACATTTTGGGAACAATTCAGAAAGACAGCCTACAAACATTGTTGTTTGTTATTGTTTGCCTTCAAGTAATTTCTGACTGATAGCAACTCTAAGACAAACTTATCATGGGGTTGCGGGGGGGGGAGAGTGTGTGACATACCAAAGATCATGCAGTGGATTTCCATGGCTGACCAGGGAACTGAACCCAGGGCTCCAGGGGCATAGTCCAGAGCTCAAAAAAACTACACCACACTGATTTAATTAATGATTTGCAGGAAGAGTTTTGTGCTAGGATGAGTATCTTGAGGGCAGAAGTAGACTTTATGGAAAACAGGGTGGCAAAGTGCAACCATGGGACCACATACAGGCCTCATAGCTGTTTTTGTGATCCTAGATTTTTCTGGACTACCTTGTATCTGGGAAAATAGATCAATTACTTCTCTTGGAAGCCTTTGGGTATAGTGCTTTATTTTTTTTAAACAGGTCACATTTGTGAAAAATAAGGAGTGGACATCTGACAAAAATTGTATATAAGAGAAATGTCCATGAAAATGCTTTTATTTGTGTTTATGTGTCTCTGTGTGTGTGCATGCCCATGCTTTTTTTTTTCTTGCAAATTCATGTGGAAATGATGTGAAACAAACAAAAAAATGGAAAAAATTAGAAGCTAGAAATTAGATTTGAGTATTCTGGCCCTTCCTGTTGAAGAAAATATAATTATCAACCTCTCTTGTGGTAAAGATATTAATTAAGGCTATTCCTGCTCTACACTGTTATAATGCTATTATTCCACTTTCAACCTCTTGTGGAACTCTGGGGTTTGTAGTTTACTGAGGCCCAAGAGCTCTCTGGCTGAGAATTCCAAATGCCCTTCCCTAAACTGCAAACCTCAGGATTCCATAGGATGTTGAAAGTGGAATAATAGCACTATTAACAGTGTAGTAAGGAAACGGCCTAAATCTCTCTAAGCATATTTTTGTGTTTTGGAATCCTAGTCACAATGTGCCCTTGATTATTTTGTCCAAGATTATTTTGGATACTTGTAGAACCATAACTTTGTCCTGGTGTATTTGACTTTGGGGTTCCACAGGGCTTACACACTGGCAGTGCAATGCAGCTTGCCAGCACCAAGGATCATCTCTATACCCAGCATTTTGGCTGAGGAGATTGGAGGCTTCCCAAAACCACCTGGTCACTGGAGGTCCAGGAGGCTCTTCCTCTCTCCAGCTGCAAAGCCACAGTCAGATGGACCTCAGAAGCCCTTGTTTTTTGGTGATTGCTTGGCCATAGGAGAGTGTCAAAATGCTGATAAGCTGTGGTTGCATAGGAGAGGGCTGGCATTTCTGAAAGAGATATTGAATACCTCCTTCTGCAACACTCCCTGTCCTCAATGGCATATGTGTAACAGGATGTTATGCCAGTGTATATCACTGACATAATCTATGTATTATAGGAAGAAGGAGGAGCACTGGGCATGGGATATTGATTTTGATAGCATCCCCATTCTCTTAAAACATCTACCTCCACAATCAGTTAATATTAATAGGGAAAGTTAAAACAACAGAGTGACATTATAGCAAGGAGCTCTAAAGGGTAAGTTGAGGAGGAGAAGTGTTATTTCTGTGTTGAGGTGAATACAACTGGCATTTACCAAGTTGTAGCTTGCTATGGGACATAGGTGAATGCATAAGTAGGTCGTTTGTTATGTTGATTGATCTACCATCTTAAGTACACTAGTATACCCCCTTTTTTAAAAAAAATGTTTTAAAACTCTTATCCATTCATTTATATGAATTTTGATGAGCATTCTTCAGTGAACTCACATTAACTACAGCATATAAGAGCCAGCTATTTATATATGATTCATATAATCTATATTCTGCTCCACATTTTCCAGCCTTCTGTGAGTAATTTGTATTCAGTGCAACATTGAGATGACAAGAATTCCTCCCCTCTGGTACAATTTTACATAGCATCTTGAATTAAGCCTTATGGATAAATATGTCTTTTTATTTTGCTGCTGCATTCAGCAAAATTTCATGCAAATAACTTTATTGTGACTGTATGTTCACTTTCTCTCTCTCTCTCTCCCTCTCTCTCTCTATATATATATATATGGAGAGAGACTGATGACTGAGAGGAATAAAACATGAGAGAATGAAATTTTAAAAGTGAACTAATTTATCATCAACCAACATGTCTGCATTTAAATCTTTGCACCCCAAAGACCTTGAATTATTAAGGACCATTCAAATGCTAAGCAACATTATCACTGTTAATTATTGAAATGAGTGATGGTATGTGTAAGATTTGCTCTTTTTTTTTCCCTCTTAGAATCAATGCTGAGGTTTATTTTATACATTTTTGGAGAAGTGGGAGGAAAGGAAAGAGCTCTGCAAAAGAGGCATATGAAGAACACCCAGGTCAACAGTCTCTAGGAAAGAAAATTACTTGGTAGTTTACAGAAAATCCTTTTCAATATAACCTATTTTTCCACAGAGGCATTCTTAAATATTAATAAGCTTTGCTGTTTATTGAAGCAATCATTTCCCAAGGTTATTCCATAGGAAACTATTATCTAACTTCATCTGTATGACACAATGTGTTCTTTTTTAGTGCCCTTAGGGGTACCTCTTGACTTCTGGGGAGCTATTTCATCTTGACAATTTCATTGCATCCTTTTAAGACAGACACTAATGTTATGCCTGAAATTTGCTGGGTTTTGTTTTGTTTTGTCTTTTTGTTAGTGCATTTTAAAAGTTTAGAGCCAGGTGAACCAAAATGGTTCATGTGCTGAGGGACAGCTACCTCCTGATCATTTAAGTGGAACAATATGCTTCCTAAGGACATTTTACAACTTCTTTTGGTGTGTCTGCCAGTCACTTAAATATTAGAGAGGAATATATTCTACTTCAGAGATGGACTCTGTAATCAATAGAAGCACACAGTGCAGTTCTGTCTGGGATCTTTCTGTATGCATTTTATGTATAAAAACCAGAAATCTTTGTGAAGAAAAGAATATTTTTACATAGAAACATTATTTTCTTTGCTGAAAATGCTGCTTCCTGTGTCAAAAACAACAACAGCAACAAACTTCTTACTGCACAAATAACCACATGCAACTTCTACACAAAGTAAGTCTCGAAATGCAAATATGATTTGAAACCGGTGTGGTTTTTGAAAACTTTCTTGTAGCAGGATGAAAATTCCTAAAATTACTCATTGCTTCCTTTGAGAAGAATATTAGTCAAGAATTACACCCCCAGTGACTACAGATGTCAAGCCTATAGCATCAAGTAGCAGCATTTGCTCTGACCAAAGGAAGGAAGTCCATTGAAACCATCGACCCCAAGAAGGAAAGTGATTCTCCAAGTCCTTTGTGAAGTCTTATTTAATTATATATTTTATTAAATCATAGCTGAACAGCGCACCTTGAAAATCAATCTAAACAGTCTAAATCAACCAACAACAAGCCTTCTGAATCAAGTTTGCTTGATGGTCTGAAGACTGTGCTTGCTTCTTATTATACCCTTTACTCATCTCCCTCTTCCCACACCAGAGTTTGTTGCTTAAGGCCCAATGTATTATTGCATTACTAAACCCACCTCTCAATCTGGTAGATTCCAGTATCATTGTCTCTAGTAACTGGTTCTGCACAGCGTAAAACCAGCTTAGTGTTTGTTCTTTCAGTTAGAGACATATTTGTTTCATAAGCCATAAGTCCACATCATGGATTAGGCTGAGGTATCCATGCTTACACATGCAGGAGTGGCACTTCTGTGCATACAGCCTACCCTCAGCATCCTTGCATTTGCCAGCCCCATCCCAGGGAACATCTACAATGGGCTTCAATTCTCATTCACTTGAATGCAAGCACAGACTGTTATATAATTGAGATCCTTGATAAAGCATTCATGACCTCACCCTTTTTCTACTTGTTGCTTGCACTCTATTCAGCATAACATTTGAATTGAATTCTAATTGTTTGGCAATATTTATTCATGGATCAAGATGTATCTTAGCACCTACAGTCTGTAAAATATTAAGTTTATGTACTGCATTTGAATGGTCTGTCTTGCTGTCACAAGGCACAGGGTATTGTTGTCATTATAATGTGCCTTCAACTTATGGAGACCTATTGGTACGTGTGTGGGCGGGGGGGGGGATATTGGCCATATTTATTCAAAGGAAGTTTGCTGTTACCTTCCTCTAAGACTGAGTCCATTTCCGCACTACAGTGTTAAAGTGCTGCTATTCCACTATCAACCTCCTATGGAATTCTGGGGTTTGTAGTTTAGAGAAGGGCACTTCGAATTCTCAGCCAAAGAGCTCTTTGGTCTCAGTAAACTACAAACCCCAGAATTCCACAGGGTGTTGAAAGTGGAATAGCAGCAGTTTAACACTGTAGTGCGGAAATGGCCTGAAAGACTATGACTTGCCCAACATCACTTGGTAGATTCCTATGGCTGAGTGGAGGCTTGAACTCTATTGTCCCAAAGTCATAGTCTGACATTCAAACCACTAAAATAGGCAGATATTGTAAAAAATGCAGAATGGTGGTCATGATGACAGCACAGTTGCTACTGGTTCCCATGTCAACAATAACTGTTTTGGGCAACAGAAAGATGTTGTGCTCCTATTCCTACTAATGTTGAATTCCATCTACTGTTGAAGAATTTCTCCTTTACCCCAGAGAGATTCCATGAATTGGTCCGTCACATTTTCTTTGCCTGCAAATAGGGTGAAAAATTGTGAGAGGCCATTTATACACAGCTCTAATGTAGTTACCACATGAGCAAGCCTCCAAGATCCAAGAATATATTTCTCCTCCCCCATATTTTCCATGTTGTCCTTTGTATTGTACAGTTTCCAACATTTACTATTTAAATGTGGAAGAAATATTGTGTTAGGCATATTATCAAAGCAAATAGGAATTATCGCCAGTATGGCTGAGTGGACATGTATATTTAGCAACAACTGTGATTCTAAATATATGACTATCAGCCCAGGTAGCTGTTTCTGTTGCTGAACACAGAGTTGATTTCACAAACTCTGAAAATATTTGCTGTTGATGAAATGTAATCCCTAGAGTGAGTGCCTGAAGGACAAAGTGACTTGCCTGCATTTATTTGCTAGCAAAATGAGTCATTATGATAGGCAGGAGGTGGCAGAAGAGGACTTAAATATTTCATGGCTCTCTGGGCAGGAATGGTGCAACTTCTTTCCAAACACAGCATCTTGAGTATAAGACAAATATATTGTATCCCTCTCGTGTTGTTTCTATGTATGTAGATGGGCATCATTTTCAGGACTGATAGACTGGTTGAGTGTCCTGTGAACTCTGCCACAGACTTCAGCTCAAAATGATACACAAAGTGCCCATGTAGTCTAGATCAGGGTTGGGAAAAGTGACCCATAAGGTCCCATTTTGCATCTTCCAAAGACCCCCTAGAGTCCCCCAAAGCCCCAAAATCTTCCTAAATTCTTTTTAAAAAGTTCACTTAGAGACAGAAATGGCTCAAAACTTGGTGATTTGATTCCATACTTACCCCAAGGACCTCTGTATTGATTAAATCCCCCCACTGGCCAAAAATAAAACTGGAAAGAATGTGACTTCCTTTCCAATTGTATTGGTGTGACTCTCAACGAAATGTGGGAATCAATAATATCCTCTGGGCCAACTGCAGTTGTTCACTCAATTTAGAGATATCCTTTGAACTTTTTTCCATTCTTCATCATCTAGCAGCTGTATCTTCCTGACCAGGACCCTTCAGATTTAACTCAATTTTTAATTTTGTTAAGAACTGGGCTCCAATTTTAATATATCATCACACAAAGTAACATGGAATGCTGGGCTTGACTGAGAGAAGAATTGCTGGGAAGAAAAAGTTTCATGGAAACCGCAGAGTATGAAAACATCTAAGAAAGGAGAAGGCACTGTAGAGCTCAACAATTATGCACTAATATGATTATATGTGTTCATATTTTTTATTGTACGCTATATATAGTACGCCATATAATTTCCAGTTAAGGGCCAGGATATGTTTAAAAGAAGAATTCAATAGTTCAAACACATCAAATTTAATCAAAATTGTAAACAAACAAACAAGTGGGAAATTGAAAGAAAATGTTTAAAATATTAATAAATTTAAGATAGATGGGCTTCCTTCCCTGCAGTAATGTTTCAACACATGTTAGAAATAAATGCAGGAAAACCAGAGTTAGAAGACAAATTCAAAAAGACAGCTGAAAGAGTTGAACTACTTCCACCAACTGCTTAGAAAGTTTACACCCACTAGGTGACCTTGGGCACATCACATACTCTTTGTGCCCAAAAAACTCTGTGATAGCTTTGCCTTAGCATCACTGTAAATTGGAAGTGATTTGAAGCACAGCGCACAGTGCTAATATAGTGTGTGGGTTTGTTTGTTTTTTCAAAAAATTCTTTAATTTGTTATTGTTTTGGGAAGGGGGTGGCCTCGCATCTGTGCCCAGCAGGTTATAATCCCACAATCTGGATTTTGGGGAGAAGGGTTCAATCCCAGTGTGGAACTTTTCCTCCAAATTTACCTATTGATAACAAGTATATCTAATGAGGTGATGAGATATCTGGTATTTGATACTAAAGCTTGTAGACTGAGGGAATTCAACATAAAATATCTGTTGAAAACAGTGCTTAATTCGTGGATGTTAATTGAATTGTTCAAGTTACTGAACCCTGTCCTGAAAATAGGTTCAGCACTCCAGATAGCTCTTCAAAATTTAGACTAAAACTCAGATTATGATTGTCCAGTGTCATTGGAGCCACTAACTGCTACTGGACCACACAGGGGAATTTGACCTCTTCAAATGTTCACTAAATATTTTTGCTAGGCCTAAGCTCTTTTGAGTTACTATCAATAACATTCAAATCATAGCAAGCTTCTTCTGATTGTGTTCCCTTATGTTTTTTTCCTAGAATAAAAATAATTTAAAAACTTTGCTGGCATTCTGTATTGCAGTTGTGGATTCATAGGTGCCCGACATTCAGTAAGACTACATAGTTAAAATTGTGGCACATTATGATAATGGCTGTAGCCATTATACAATCTACCTTGGACAGGAGGGGAGAGGAACAGCCTCTTTATTATTTCTTATGGTCCCTGGCAGAGATAGTGTTACCCTGATTTCTGGAGTCTCATGGGGGATGCCTTAATGTGCTTCATGTGATAGGGAATGGAAGCTAGCCAGAGCACAAGCAATAGCAAAGGCAGGGTAACCTAGTGGGATCTTTTTACCCAGTTTTTATGGGGTCAGGCCAAGCCAAAAACTAAATGAAAATGTTGAATAAGTGATTTTATTGAATGAAAGTCTCATGCACCAACGCAATCACTCACACACTTACTCAAGACCTATTAAAAAGCAAAAAAGAGGAAACTGGATAGGGGAACTATTGAAGAAATTGTAGCTGGGGTACTACTGCACCTTTTCCTGAAGTCCTTAGTCCGGGTAAAAAAGTGAAGTAGTGGAGCTCAGCATGGAGAGGACTGAGGGGATTACTCGACAGACAGAGAAACGGTCTGCTGGTATGACCAGAAGCAATCCACAGAAACACTCAAAAACTAGGACTATTTGTAGGGGGAAAGGTACCTGGAGGGCAAATCCTCTCCCAGGGAGAACAATAGGTGTTGTAATGAAAAAGAAACTCTACAATGGCAACTTCTTTTGCATGATGAGATTATAAGGTGTTGCCAAAGTTTCAGGATCTTCAGTTACTTTGGGTTGTGGTGTGAATTTATGTAAATGGTCCTTGCCTGATAGGATTTTATTGCTATCAGTGCTCAACTTGGAGGAAAATACACTAATCCCCTCAAGTTGGCTCATTAGTGGCTGAGGACCCTTTGTCTACTGTGGGTTTGCACAGCTTGAGGTTTCCTGGAGCTATGTGACAGGGAATTGTACTGGCCTGACCTGGTTTTCAATTGTTCAACTGTTGCTGCCTATGTGCCCATCCGGGTGACCTCTCAGGCACATTGAATCATATTTTAATATCAAAATTGTAGACCCGGGGACAGGGTTTACCAGTGAGTAGCAATAGTCTTAACAAAAAAGGACTGGCAATGGGATATCTCATAGCTCCTGAAGTTGTCAGTTGATATGTGGAAAGTTTTGAAAAATAAATCACCAGTCCTAATGGGGAAGATAATAATAATCCATATAGAAAGCATCATGCAGGGCTATATTCCTGGATAATGCTTTCTATTTTTGGAGAGGTGATGAAACAGGTCTTATAGTGTTAGTTGGCCATACACCCGCACACTTTGATATGGCTTAATTGGCGAACTATATATTTAATTGGTGAATACTCAATTGGTATAAATATAAATAATACGCTGGTGTTACTGCAAAATGTGGGTGACTCAGTGATTCACCCTCAATGCCAGTACCTCCGTGAGATGGTGGGGAATTATTAGCTCAAAGCAGAGACCTGCAAGGTGGGGGGTAACCTGATGAAATCTTTTACACCAAGGTTTACAGTACTTCTGCAGGGAAGAACCAGCCAGAAATGCAAAAGTAAGCTTAATATATTTTATTGGAGGAACAGTAATCACACACACAAGATCCAGGCAGTCACACAATCACAGAAAGCAAACTGCAGGAAAAGGGAGGAAAGTTTTAGATAGCAAGATTTCATGGTGAAATAAATGTTTTTTACCTATCCAGAAGAGCAGAGAAGAGGAGAAGTGCCTTAGGCACAAATTTAAGGACAGTACACAAATGGAAATTAGAGTGGCAGAGTGGCAACCAGCAATCGGTGTACTGTGAGTTGACTGGCCATATCAAAGTGTGTGGGGTGTAAGGCTTGGTAATACTGCTATGGCTGCATGGCCATTCTGGATAAGAAGAAAAGCTGGCCACAAACATGCATTGCAAAATCAGGTCAGAAAAGACCTCGAGGCATAGCCAGGTCATAGTCAGGAGATTATCAGGAAACTCCAGCAATAAAAGACTTACAGTTAGCCTCCGATAACTCAACCTTTAAGAGACAATAATGTCCCAGATGTTCCCATAGGATGACTGTTTTAAATCCTCTCCCTCTGACCAAGTAAACTTCCCTTTTGTCTACACACCTGTCTAACACTTAAAGAGCTATCAAGACTACTATCGACCCTTTGTCACACAAAGCTTAGTTCATTCTGGACCCACTGTCCACTCTCTGGACTCCATTGTTTACTCTGGAAGAGAACCATTAGTACCTTCACCTTCCAAGCAGAAAAAGAATAATTAAAGCCCAGTTTTTGGGCATTCAACTCATAGTACACTGATCGCTGGTTGCCACTCTGCCACTCCAATTCCCATTTATGTACTGTACTTAGACCATGTGTCAAAGCCATATTGCTTCATTGCTAGTCTTCTGGACTGGTAAATATCACCCACCTTGCCCTGAAAATCTTGCTATCCAAAACTTTCCTCCCTTCTCCTACAGTTAGACTTCTGTGATTATGTGACTGCTTGGATCTTTTGTGTGTCATTGCCATTCACCGCAATAAACAATTAAGCTTACTTTTTTGTTCTCCAGATGGTTCTTCCCTGCACTAGTACTGGTAAAGATAGGTATAAAAGATCTTGTTCCACTACCCCCCTCTAACAGGCCTCTTTGAGCTAATATTCTACACCATTTCACAGAGGCACTGGCATCACAGGTGGACTCTGAGTCTCCTATGTTTTGGGGTAACAGTATGATTTCACAACATGATCAATTCAATTAAAACAATTATACATATGTACAATTCGATTTTTATTTCAACAACATGGAGGTTCATTCCTTGGATTTGACTGTCAAAAAAGGAAGGGGATCACCTCCCTATAGATGCTAACAGGTATTCCAGATTTGATAGCTCACATCTCAATTTGTCAAGCTAAAATGGAACTGTTATAATGAGGAAGAATTTAAAAAGGAGACCTACATATGGACCAAACAACTTATTGAAAGAGGATATCCATGAGATGTGATATCCCAGGGATTTGTTAAGACAGCTGGCAGATCCCAGTTAGAACTACTACAGTAACAACACAGACCAACTGTCTCCCCTGCTCTCTTGCATTCAATCACATTACAAAAAATATACAAAAAATATACAGGGGTTCATTTAAAAACATTGATTTATATTAGAAAATACTCCAGGAAGGATGGAAAAGCCACAGATTTCCTTCAAAAGGACAACAAAAAATTGTGTGAAATACTGCTTTCAGGAAGTCTAAACAAACCCAAAAAATACTATAATGGATGCAGCTAGTTCCACAGGATACCATTACTGTGGTCACTGCATATATTGCAAATTTACATCCAAAATGTCTGAATTTATATATCATAACTAACACAGATATATCTTGACCCACTTGTAATGACTTGTACTTGTAATGACAGTTTTGTAATATATGCCATTCAGAAAAGTGCAAAGAAAAATACATAAGGAGAGGGCATCAGGGCCCCTAAAAGAAACTAGTGGGAGAACATCTCTCTGATTTAAGGAATAAAAGAGTGGGTGCTCCTTTGGGTAGTCATTTTGACAAACTTCAATACTCTGCATCAGGTTTTAGCTTTTGGGGGCTGGAAAAAATAGCTAATAAACATAATATTATTATATAAATAGATAATAATGAAAAAGTTCTATAATAAAAGAAATGGAATGGGTTTTAAAATTAAAATCTTTCATACTAGGAGGTCTCAATGAAAGTCTAGATCTCCATTCCTTAATGTAAGGCCATTCCACCCTACCCCCTACCCCCCAAAAAAACTTGCATGACAACTTTTCAGCTAGATTGCATCAGATATCCTTGAAACTGGTCACACCACATTATCTAGTCCTCCGTTATTTCTGACCATTTTTCAAAATATATAACTTTTTTTTTAGTGAGATTCTATTCTTTCATTGCTTATCCGTCCAGTTTATAGGCAGAGTGTATTTGCAACTCCAGAAACTTCTACTGGTGATTTGATTAATGGTATGTATATAATATGATACTAAAGTAGAATACTCTACTATGGTAATTTACAAGTATTATATTTTATTTATGTGTTGCCCTTTTGTTAAAGATTTTAAGTTAATATATATACATTTGTGTTTATTTTTAATTAGCATACTTACCCAGCATTGCCTGGGATTTTATTTTCTCATAGGTAATACTTGTTAGAAATGCCTTAGGAATTACCTTACCTTACCTTAGGAGTTTGACACAGATTTGAGATCCTGTTTCTCTAATTCCCCAAACTATTCTGTTCAGTACCTGTAACTTTTCCCCATATTCCCCAATTCAATCTGTATTCAGAGTTGTTAGCATATACAAGTTGGGTTCCTGAGATCATACACTGGCCTCCTCCTTCTTGCTGCTAGGCCTTGTCTCCATAGCAACCGGCCTGAGGCCCAAGAGCTCTCTGGCTGAGAATTCTAAAGGCCGCTCCCTAAACTTCTGACCCCAGGATTCTATAGAATCTTCGCAGGCAGCCAATCATATGAGGCCTTCATGTGCCTGACACATACAAACTCACAAACCTTGACTTTGATATATTAGATATAGTCCCTGAAGAAGGCCAATCAGTTTAGGTACAGGTCAAAATGTGTTGGGCTTTTTTAAAAGAATAAATTTGGACCATTTATAAGCATGTGGAACCTAGTCTCCTTTTTCTGTGCATTCACCAGGAAAGTTACTTAGTTATGCTTTCATAACTAGGTACTCAATGCTTATTCCTTTATTGTACTCTTGGGTAGCACTGTGTATCTCCCTCACCAAGCACAATCATACTTCTGAGCTTTCTTTCATAGTTTAGCAGAAGTTCTAGAGAAGGGTAAAAATGTTATGCTTAAATATCAGAGTTATCAAAATAGACTTTGGGGCATGATTGCAATCAGCCTTCTGTATTATTGAAAGAAAGAACAGGTTGTCTGCTCTACTGCACAGTTAAACATGAGTAGAACTAAAAACAAAATCTCAAAGGTGGGTGATATATTTCTTTTTAAAAAGTCTTTTCACTTAATATTTTACCACTTAATTGCATTTGGCATTAGCCCTTATTAAAATTGCACTAATTTGGCTCTGATGGAATATATAAAAGAGCCGGATGTCAGAAGGGTGGTAACATTAGCAATTTCTTAAACAGAAGAAAATAAATGCTTTTTACTACAAAATACCATAAGCTGAAATTGTCATTTGGTGTAAAATAAACTGCAAAGGTTTTTATATATGTGCTACTCTTAGTCATGCTTGCTCATTTATCAGGCTGCATATTCCATTACTTTAATGCAATTTATTCAAACATCACCATATATGGATTGCAGGCTTAATTGGAGGAATGCCTTAGAAGATGTAAGGGATTCAGGCTACAGATTTCTGATGTTCGTCTACAATGGGCCATAGATCAAAGAGTTATTTAATTCCTATCGTTGTGTCTTGTACATCCCAGTAAGATTCAAGTGTAAAATAGGTAGAATGTAAATACCTAAAGAAAACTCCAATGTTCAAGACATAAAAGGTAATGAGAAATGTCCCAGATCATATACTGCTGTTTCTAGGAATAAATGACTATCAGATGCCCAAAGAGATCATTTTGTTCTATATTCCGCCATTTATTTATTCCATATACATCGTGTGATTTCTTCAAGAAGGTCCAAATGAAGTCTGAGACAGCCAAGATGTACTACAATATTGCAATAATCCCATCAAGTGAACATTTGGAAGGGGTAAAAGAATTATGCTGGGCACCCAAATCTTCGCAGTCTATCATCCCTGTCCCCTCATCTTTGTTTGAAGCTGAAAGATAGAATGAAGAGCATAAGGTCTATTAGTCTATCAGTGAAGAGCATAAGATTGCCATGCACGTGGTGAACCCATGCATATCCAGGTAGGTGGGTAACACTGTAGCGTTATACTATGGCACCATGGACACTATTTATATCCTATAGATGTCAATAAAAGGGGAAATGGTTATACCAGATCCTAAACTGAAGTGAATACTGCTGTTGAAAGGGAGATGGACATTATCTCCAAGGGTATAGGATACAGCATTGGTGTTCATCCCCTGTATTTTGATTCTGTTTAATCTTAGTTTTTCTCCTCCTGTAGCTTTCACAATAGTAAAAGATATTGAATTCTGCCACCACAGTGAGGTTTCTGCCAAATCCTGTTAATAAAAGAATACCGATAAGATTACTTCAAGACATTCCTGTTATCCAGTTTTCAAATCTTGTTTTTGTCTGTATGTGGGCATATTTGATTTAATTCTGTGTTATAATGTGTCTGTCTTAGGGGAAAATACAAGATAAGAGGTATCATTTTAATGGGCCTATGCAACTTGAGTCCAAGCTCTTTGCAGTTTTGTATTTCCCTGAACAAGTCATTTGAGGTTGGAGGGATCCAGGGGAACCTTTTGATCCCACCATCTCTAGAGGCAAATTGGTGTGGATGCAAGAGAGAAACCTCTTGGCTGCTGGAATTCCCTTCCAAGGTAGGCTAGATTGGCCATCTCCCTGTTGCCCTTCCATCAGGATGATTATGCTTGATTGCCATGAAAGAGACTTTTAAGCAGGTAATTCATGTTCTTTCTTTTGGTGGTATGTTTTCAGCTGTACTCAAAATCTTTTTTCCCCCCCTTTAATGTTTTAATAGGATTTGTGTTGTTGGATTTTGGCATGGTTGGTCACTTGGAATGCCATGTGTTGTGAGAAAATCGGGGTGTAATTCCAATAAAATAAATAAATGCACCTATAAATATAAATAAAAATTCCCACTAAATAAATATGAAAAAATTATAAATATAAAACACCACCTCACAAAGGCACAATGGAAGTGAGGTGTGATTTCAGAAATCCCATGCTACTTGAAACTCATGCCAGTTGATCAGCAGGTTCTTCCATACTTTCATAGTTCCTCATATAGCATCTGCTAAGGCATTATATAGACACATCCTTTTTTTTTATGTTCTCAATCCTGAACCTTATAATATATTCGTCATCATCCTAATGATATTATTTAGCCAATTCTCCATGACAAAATAAAATCTCATTTGCTGACATTTGAAGGGTTAATCTCCTTGATAATTTTAAAGTCTTGATATCATCCATTACAATAAACACATTAATGGGCATCCATCACAAGCATAATGGGGCATACCTATTTCATATTTATTTTAGTATTTAGCCTTACCAGTATTTCAGCAAGTTTGGACAGCGTATCTGTGACATTTATCAGTCTATCAGGTCATCAAGAACAAGCATATCTGGAAAGCGACATTGTTGTCTTTTCTTCCCAAATTAGAAACATAACCAAAGGAAGTCTGAAAAGAACTTTCTCTGGGCTTCTTTTTATTCTCTTTTAAGCCCACTCAGCCAATTAGCTGACCAATCAAAATAGCCCAGAACTGAGGTGTACGCAAGCTCTTATCCAATTGAAATAGAGATTTGATGTAAAGTAAGTATCTTTATGAGTCTACTTGTCCCTGCTGGTGTACATATCACAGTTGTCTTCTTTCCAAATCGACTGATGTCCCCCCTTCTTAACCACAAATGCTTCTTGAACACAAGTGTGCAGGCATGTTGCCTATCTATTTACATTCCAGAGCATCTGGCATTCTTCCTAGACTTAATCTGTGGCTGCCTTGCCACTGATAAAGGCATATAGTCTCACAGTTCTAACTACCTGAATTAAATCATATGCCATATCTTACCCTCTGTATGTAATATTTGGATGAATTCTGCACTTTTTAAAGTTCAGGGCACAGAGCAGAGCAGGGTACAGAGTTGACAGCTAAATAATCTGGGCCATGACATAAATGTCTATATCCCAGCTCTAAGATGTTCTCTCATTCTAGTTAGTCCAATAATTTCTTGTGCAAATACACATGAAATTTGCTAATAACACTCAAAAGAACAATGGGATAGGAATTGGTGGGATGATATCTGTTCCATTTTTAATAAACAGAGAGTCATTACACACTACCCAGTTATAACCCCAGGATAATAATAATGGTCAATACTCAATCATCTGAGATACAAGACAAGATGAATAATAGTTCAGGTAAATACTGCAAAGACTGGGGCCTGCCATTGTAAACTGGCTTGAAATGTGCCTCAAGGAATATTGCTACCAGAAGGAACTTCACTAGATTTTATCTCAGAATATATTTGGTGATTTCTGAAACAGAAACAGGCTGCTCTTTGAGAAAGCTATCCAAATTGTCCAACAAGTGCTATGGGCAATCCTGTTCTATTGTATGGTCTCTTTCTCAGTATACAATTATAAAAATTTTATACCTATTTAATGACTATGGCTCTATTTCAATTTGGATTTGTAACTTGTTGAACCACTAGAACTCTCTGGCTGAGAATTCTAAATACCATATGCAACTTCAACCTCTTCAGAACCTTGGAGCCATGACAATTAAAGGGTACCAGAGAACTATAATTTTATAGTGTGAAAGAGACCTTTATAAGTCTCAAAAGTGTACCTCCTTTAAATTTTCTGGAATGCTGTGTTGCCCGGGGCAAGGGTGTTTGTTTACTGGATCCAGAAGCAATAACAACCACCAATTGCAGTTGGAAAAATCTTAAAATTGATTAAGCAGCAAGCAATTTAAACAAGAGCATGAGCAGATACACACATTTAGGCAGATAAACAAAGGATGGATAATAACCACACAAGTCCAGAAATGTCCACTAACACAGCAGATAGATGTCATACCAAGCAAGATTGCTCCATTCAGCTGCCCTGGAGCCTAGCAGGGACAGCAGACAGACTCCAATGCAGTAGCCACTGGTGACATGACATCCCAGCTGTTAGATTTGTGCCCAAGCTCCCACCAGGGGTCATAATCCCTAGGGTTTTTATATCCTAAAATTTGACTGGCTCTCATAGAAGCTTTGAGATGGTCCACACACCTGTAGCAGGCCATGGGAAGTGGCCACCTTTGAGCTTCTCTTGACACCCATTTTCTCTGTACTAATTAGTCCTGCATCTCCGGCCAAGGCCAGGGCCCTTGTTAGTTAGTGGCTGCTGCAGTGTTATCTCTGTAAATCTTAATTTGGCTGACATCCCAGACTAACGTAAGATGCTTTCCCAAGCAGACAGAACAGCAACAAGAACTCTTAAGCAGCATGAAAGAAGAAACTGTGAAGAGGCCATACTTCCTTAAACCTCTTCGAAATTACAATAGTTACCCCTACAAATGCAGGAGACCATTCTGGATACATGAATATCTTGCTGCCCCATCATCACTCTCTAAAAGTGAACTGAATCTTTTACCTTTAATTAATCTCTGTCATAACCTTGAACCTGCTTCTTTTTCTCTCTAATTAAAGCTTTGTAATTCCTTTTCAGCACAACCCATTCCTTAGGGAGCAGAATCATTTTCCATTTCCCAAGTAGGAGGTTCTTTGCAACAGTCCATTCCTTTTCAAACTAAAATGTAGAGTTCTGCATAGAAGCATGACATCTGATCAATTTTTTTACATGTCCAGTGGTGGAGCTTGGACTGTGTGGAGAGGGGGAAGTGGGTGGGGCTACAGCACAAGGGTAGTGGCCATTTTGCACAGGGGCGTGGCTGTGGCATGTGGGGGTATGGCCAGAGCATGCAAGGGAATGGCTACAGGCCAGGACACCCCAAAAACATTGCTGCTTGGGGCAAATCACCTCCTACCCCCATGTCCCTATGCAACTGTACATGTCAGATAATTCTGTAGGGACTGGGTAAACTTCAGTTACAACAGAGATGAATTGACAACAACACATGATCTTGTTGGGAAATTTTATTTATTTATTTATTTATTTATTTATTTATAGGTGGCTCTACTCCCCTGTCCTTGTTTGTGTGTCATTATCCCTTATCTTGGTAATTAATTACCATTTAAATCCTCCTGAAAGTGTGGCACAAGTTGGTTTAACTTCTTTCATGAAAGCTTCCATCAATATTTGAACAGCGACTTCTTTCCACAAGAAATCCTCATTTAAGCCACTGTAGGAGCAAACTTAAGGAAGCTCTTATTTGTACAAGGCTGCATTAGATCAGATGAATGGGATTAGTAAGACTAAAAGCCAAACAAACATGCAATTAAATGGCACAATAAATGAAAACAAATGCAAGCAACGCTAATCCATTGACTTTCTTGGATATATTACCAAACGCATTGCAGTCACAGGAATGCTGAATCCTGCCTCAATAGATGGCTTAAATGGTACTTGCTTCAGGAACCATCAAGGCAAAGCTTAATATCAAAATGTGGAATGGGAGCATTTTGTTGTCGTCATTGTAACATTTTTTAAACTTTCCAATTAAACTGTGCTCTTAAAAGATGGAAACAAATTTCTATATTGGCTTCCAGGATGCTGTGAACAGCAGTGTTTTGTTAATCTCTAATAGTGACCCAGATCTCCCTCCTTATCCCCAGCACCATCAGCTCTGCCCTGATAAATTCATAACAGCAGGTGTACATTATGGCTGACCAGGCAGTTATGTTGGCCCATATCAACATTTTGCTGCCACCGGAAATATGACTTTTGTAGAGTGAATGCGTTTTAAAAATAACCCCTTTTAATAACCCATTTAATAACCCATTTAATTTTAATAACCTATTCAAGATCAAAGCACCCCTGCAAATATGTACATAATAGATTATAGTAATGTATTACTGCTAAGAAAATGCACCACCCATCAGTTACAGCACTTTGACTACAGGCCTTTCCACACTACACTGATATAGTGCTATTATTCCACTTTCAACATCCTGGGGAATTCTGGAATTTGTAGTTTACTGAAACCAAAGAGCTCTCTCGCTGAGAATTCTAAATGCTCCTCCCTAAACTACAAACTCCCGGATTCCATGAGATGTTGAAAAAGGAATAATAGCACTATAACCGTGTAGTGCAGAAATGGCCTAAGTTCTGGGAAAATTGAGGAGTCCAGAAGCCTTTCTGCACTACACTGTTATAGTGCTATTATTCCACTTTCAACATTCTATGGAATCCTGGGCCATTTCTGCACTGCACTCTTTATAGTGCTACTATTCCACTTTCAACACGCTATGAAATTCTGGAGTTGTAGTTCTCTGGCCGAGAATTCTAAACGCCCCCTGAATGCAAACCCCAGGATTCCATAGGATGTTGAAAGTGGAATGATAGCACTGTAACAGTGTAATGTGGAAATGATTCTAGGGCTTGCAATTTAGAGAAGACATTTAGAATTCTCAACCAGAGAGCTCTTTGGCCTCAATAAACTATGAACCCCAGAATTCTACAGGATGTTGAAAGTGGATTAATAGCACTATAACAGTGTAGGGAGGAAAAGCCCTAGGAAGAGTACAGCACTTCAACCCATTAAGCTACACTATACCACTGAACTCCATATATTTGGTCCCACAACCCAAGTTGTCTACTGGATGTTTCATGCGCAGTGAATTCTTCTTCTCTTAGCTTTATTTCCTGATACATGATTACTTTGCAGAACCGTAGACAATTTAAATGTGAATTTTCAAGAGCAGTTGCAGAGGTCAGTGGTTCTCATATTTTCATATATTAAGGCCCTTTCCGCAGCTTACCTTTTAATGCTGCTGGAGTGTGAGAAGCCTGGGCAAGAAGGCTCTCGCAAGCCTCCTGCTTCCCTGCTGCTCAGGCTCCGCAGCAACTTCCTGCTCACGTGAGAGCCCCACCCGTGCCCCTTCCTTCCTTCTGCAGTGCAGCCTGGGAGTTGGAAGCTGCACTGAGGAGAGGACATGCGACCGGCCTGGCTCCAGAGGCTCTGCACTGCAGGTAAGTGCAGCCCAGGCCCATGAGCCATGTGCAAGCGTGGGTTATTTTTGGCTAAAAGCTGAAAATAAGAAAATGTGTATTTGCTGCGCTTGCAGGGCTTGAGTGTGGTGGAAATGGGAGTGCGTCATGCAGACCACTCCTGACATTTACGTGACGCTCAAGGGGCTCTTTCACTTGCAAACTGCCATGCGAGAAGGGTCACAGTCACACCAATATCTCTGTCAAGGAATGTGGGTTCCTACCATGAGAGAAACAGAAAGCCTACTTTTTTTCTTAGAAGGACATTTGTATGTTTACAGGCATTCTGTTATTATATTTTTCATTTACGGTAAGTTTAAGGCACAGAATAATTATCATAGCATTTTGCAAGTAACAAAAATAATAATTCCAGTTCTGGCAAAAAACTGTAACCACTTGCAGAGAGCTTTTGAAATTATGTCAAGATTATGCTATATGTGATTAGGTCAAGGTTGGCTGCAAGGTAGCCACCCTTGTTTCAAAATATAAAGGTAACTGAATATAATGAAAATGAGCAAATAGACTTTTGAATAACTTTCAGATCTATATATCATAGGTTGACTTTCTGGTTTCATCAGACAATGTAATTGGACAATACTTCTAAGACCCTTTTCACACCTTACCTGGTGCTGCTGGCGTCACGCGGTGATTGCACAAAAATCCTCATCTGGGAGGCACTCATGTCCCCTCCGCTTCCCCTCCACACCAGCTCTGTGCTGGCTGGCTGGAAGTGTGAGCGCTCCACGCCTTCCTTTCGCAGTGCAGCCAGGTACTTTCCCAGGCTGCACTTGGGGAGGAAGCGTGATGGCCATGGCTCCAGAACCTCCACATGCAAGGTAAGTGCCTGTGGGGCATGGGACCGACCCGCGATCGTGCATAATTTCTGGCAATGAGCTGAAAATGATATAATGTGCAATTACCCCCTAATGGCCTCGGGAGCATTGTGAGGACCTCGCAATCATGTGACACTCCCAAGGCCATTTCGCAACAGGACTGGTGTGTGAAAAGGGCCTAAGTTGTAATGACACACAACACACACACATACACACAAAGTTTTCTTTCTTTAAGAAATCTCTCTATTGTCATCAAGTAGAACAGATCTCATCATTATTAACTACTATAAACTTGTCCAAGAGTTGCTTGTTACAGTGTTAACTTGCCAACATATGCTGCCAAATTAAAACAAAATGAAACAAACACCCTTGTTTGTATGTTTTAAAAAGCTGTGCCTTAATGACCTGAAAGTTTTAAATTGGGATGTGAAGCTGATCATGTTTAATTTGCAAAGACTGCAAGCATCTGTTGAAAATCCTGTTTGGCAAGGGAAAAACATGGTTTCAAAGCTGCTCTTTCAATTATGGAGATTACTAATTATTTCAGTGTCCAAATACTCACTCACTGAAGTCAACAATAAATCAAGGGTGAACTAAATTGTGCCTTTTAGCACCCATCAAATCTGCAACAGCTTCCAAGATGTTTTAAAAAAATGGGGAGGCAGAAAAAAAAATGAAACCAGAAGTTACTGGATATCTACTTCAGTTTTGGTGATGGTGATACTGATTGTTTTCAGATACTTTAGGGGTATGGGCCCCCTTCCTAACCAGTGCAAACCTGAAAAAACTGCAGGTAGTCCCTTCCACATTCCACAATTATAGCACCAAATTCTTTGTCTTGGTCACTATATCGCCAAGAAGAGAGTGGCCTCTGCCTGTATTGAGATCCCTCCAAAGCAACTGAATTACAAAAGAAACAACATCTGACACAAAAAGTACACCTGTAATTCCAACACTCTCAGTTTCTTTTTTATTTCTCCTGCATGAATTTTTAACATCATTTGACGGATGAAGAAGTCAGAAGTGCTTTGAAAGCTTGCATGATGTATTTTGTGCATTTTGTTTGGCCAATAAAGGTTTCACTCTTTTGTGGATTTTGGATTTGTTTTGTTTTGCTGTATGGTCAGCATGGCTAACCCTGAATATATCTGTCTGTCTGTCTGTCTGTCTGTCTTTTCACCATTGTAGCACTGTGATTCCACTTTAACTACCTTGATTCTATCCTATAGAATTCTGGGATTTGCAGTTTAGGGAGGGATACTTTGAATTTCAGTAAGAGAGGTTTAGCACTTCACCAAACTGAAAATTCTAGGATTCTGCTGGAAGGAATCAAGGGCCCTTTTCACACAGCATTTGCCATGCAAAAGGGCAGCTGGAGTGTCACGTGATTGTGAGGAGCAATCCGCATGATGCACTCACAATCGCACAATGATCCAGGGTCTGGCAGGCACTGCTCACACACTTTTTCATTTTTGGCTTTCAGCTGAAAATGGTGCGTGATTGCACATTGCTTCAGGACCCCACGCACATTTGCCGGCTGGCCCTTCCCGAAGCTGCAATCCCCAGGATTCCATAGGATGTTGAAAGTGGAATCATAGTGCTAGAACAGGCTAGTGCGGAAATGGGCTTGGTTCTCCATCCCTGTAGAAGATGGATGTTTGACCAAATCAGAAGCCTTCTCTCATTTTCCCAAACAGGACTTAGATGTTCTCCATTTTGGCTGAATCAGATGTCCCCCCCACCTTGTAGACACCCCTTCTTTTTTATGTTTCTGCCTTTCTTGCTTTTGCCTGTGATCTGGCATTTGCAGCACCCTTCCTGTTTCTGATTGCTACAAAAGCCTTGTTTGATTTATGATAAATGTTAATTGCCTGTTTGCAGTTTTGAGCCTGTCCTAGTAAGTGCTCCAGGACTGCAAATGTTATGCTTGCATGAGTACGCTATGTTGTGAATATTATACATTAAAGCCATTGTGAGCTAAATGAAGCAGATAATATTGAATGAAATGTTTATTTGCTTGTTTGCTGCCAAACTCAAGTAAGTAAGCAAGTATGTGAAAGTGTAATGTATGCATCCTCATAAATGAATTTTGGATATCTTGCTTTTTTTTTTAAGTATACAATTCACTCTACCTTTCTTTTCCATTGTTTGGACATAATCCAACAGCATATTGTCATGAATTAGACTATGCATTACTATACACAATTACTTGGAAGTAAGTCACTTTGGACCCTATCAATTTGACTTCAGAGAAGATACAAGAGCAAAATGTTAAGACTATGCATTCTTGGATTTGAATAGAAATTGGCTGAAATTCTATACAGACAGACACCAGGGTTTGAAGGATGTATTTAACCCCCTAACCCACCAAAGGCCCACTGATGAATTAGTCATTGCTGTAGCAGACTGTACTACCACTTTTTTAAAAATAATATTTAAAGAATGTGTGCAAGGATCATAAGCCTTATTTTCACAGAGAAATGCCTCCCCAGAAGCCTGAAGGAAGAATGATTTTCTTTAAAAGCATGACTTGTTCTCTAACTATTGTATATGTGTAAAACAGCAGGGCTTGATGGGAGATATTGTTGATTTTGCTGCTGCAACTGCATTCACACAAAAAAACACTCATGGACTCATAGAATCATAGAGTTGGAAGAGGCCACAGGGGGCATCTAGCCCAACTCCTTGCTGTGCAGGAACAACCATCAAAGCACTCCTGACAGATGACCATCCAGCCTCTCCTTAAAAATCTCCAAAGAGGACTCCACCACACTCCAAGGCAACATATTCCACTGCCAGACAGCTCTGACCATCAGGAAGTTCTTCCTGAGGTTCAGGTGGAATCTCCTTTCCTGCAGCTTGTATCCATTGCTCCTTGTCCTAGTCCCTGGAGCAGCAGAAAACAAGCCTGCTCCCTTCTCAACATGATCACCTCCTCTTCCTTTTCCTCCTCCACCTCCTTCTTCTCTTCCCTCCTCCTTCCCATCCTCCCCCTTTCAAAAACCAAAGTGTGATTGATCAAACACCTTGTGTTTGAGGAGAATCATTCCTCCAGGAGGCTTTTGACAGCATGGATGTCTGTTTAAGAAGAGCACACCTTCACAAGCCTTGTTTATGTGTTTAAAAATGATTTTGCTACTATCATTGTGGCAAATTCAGCAGCAGTGATAGGAACAGCAAAAAACAGTCAAAGACAGGCACACTTGGCCCCAAAGGTACATGCTACGAACTCTTACCTGGAAGTAAGCAACTTTGAATTCTATAGGACTGTAAAAATTTCCCAATCCTGACTTATCATACAAGCATCTGCTGAGAGTGTTGCTGGTCTGTTCTCTTGTTGATTAGGGCTCAGCAGACTGATGTTGCCACTCGTCTCCCACAAGCAATCTCTGATGTGACTGTCAGAAGCAAGATCCCTCTTGCAATCCTTCCTCACTTTGGACATCTGTCATGGAAGGGGGTGGAAAAGTCAGTCTGCTAAGCCCTGATTGGCAAGAGAACACACCCCTATTGCTCACAGCAGCTGCTGCCTGGTAAGTCAGGACTGAGGGATTTTAACAGTTTCTATATATTTCATGAACTATTGATTACATAGGGATCAGGAATATGAATCAGTTATGAATATATAACTCTAGGTTATAAATTTGTAGTTGCAGTCATGAATTCCATTTCTACATTGTAGATAGGAACTCTGTGTTTCCATCATTCTGTATTACCCCATTTATTCCAGCCATCATGGTCAATGGACAAAAAATTATGAAAGTTGTACCAGGTTGGCTATCTTTGCTGCAAACACTTAAAAAATATAGTCCTAGATCAGAATTAGCTATTCATGTTTTGCAGATGGTTTTCCTTTGTTTGTTTAAAATCATATGACCTTCTCGAGGACCCCCCCCCAAATTCTAACCCTGTTCATTCTACTAGGTTGATATTCCCCACCCTATGCCCTTACCATTTATTGCAGAGGGTCATTCTGAATATGTAGAGGGAACATGAATGGGGGGAATTTTCAAGAGTGAAAACTGACACGAAAGGCATGCTGCCTTCTGAGGTGCTCAAAATTATGGAGTGGGAATGAGTGCTTCTTGTCCTCACTCTTATGCCTTCAAGATAGCGAGGATCTTGAAAGAGTACTGTGATGCAGGAACAATGTGAAATGTTATCACTGCTGCCACTCCCAGGATCATATGAAGGATCAGCTGAGGTGGCAGCAACACAAAAAGCAAGGAAGAGGCGTTGGTAAAGCAAGTCCAACTGTCTATCTCCACCTCAGATTCAGTTCAGACAAGTGCTTTTAAGAATGTTCAATTCAGTAGTGATTAATTTTTTCTTGGAGAAGGGTTTGAAAGTACACAATGGAGTTTTACAACTGAAACCAAACATATCTGATCCTCTAGATTGCTTAGATACTCTCCTGAGAATCATGCAGAAGTCAATCTGAGCATTTGAGGAGAAATAATGGAGCGTAAGTATTAGAGAAATGGATTTCAGATGTTAAAGGAGCCATCCAAAGCCTGGAGTAATATTTTCCTTGGATAACTCATTTCAAGTCTGGAATAAAACCCAGAGTGAATTCACTGTAAACCTAACATGGAAACCATCAGACAGCCCTATAATATAAAGCAACACTTTTTTTCTTCAACATAAAGTGAATTTATTGCTAATATAGCAACACATAGTAATGTCAGTCACACAATTGGCCAGGAACTGTTCTTTACCATTAAAAAAGGGTTGTAAGGGCAGTGAGGAACAGGAAGCAGAGCAAGGCCTTTTTACATAGACATTTATTTTTAAAGCAATTTAAGAAACAGAAAAGAAAAAGGAAGAAAAAAGTCCAAGTGAAGCTACTCTGAGATCACTGTTAAGTACAATGCCTATCTGGACGTGTGCAGCTAAAAACACTGCAGGGGTGGGTAGCAATTTGGTGCCCTCCAGGGGAAGAGACCAGTGTGCTTTTCAATTGGTGCTGGGCACCAGAATGCTGCATGAGAAGGCAGTGGAGTCACAGAGTATTTAAAATCCTGTCATCCCTTCACGTGCCTTTTTAATCTCTGGCTTTTGAGTTTACCAGATTGACTGGATTGAGATTAAGGTTTTGTTCTTGTGTTGGGTGGGGGATGGTGGCGGCGGGTAAGGGCCTCTGTTCTCATCCTGTCCCTGTTAGTTGCTGTTGTTGCTTCATTCGACTCTTGTTGCTATACCCCACTCCTTTTTGTTTCTTTTACTTTTGTTCATTGCTTTGCCTCAGTGCTTATTCTCCCCCTGTCTGTCCTCTGATGCATTTCTGCTATTTCCCTTTTTTTATCTTTTTTCATTCTTGTCGTTTGATTTATATTACAATACTTTGCTATAATTATCAATTTACTTGGTTTTTATTTAGTGATCTACAGCTGCTGGGGTGTGCGTTATTGTGGGTGGGAACTTTTACCCACCACATAGCCTCCACGCTATTGTGCAGGGAAGTGAGAGAGTGTTTATGTGAGTAGAGGGGTGTGTGTGTGGTGGGGGAAGGATTGATCTAATTCTATTGCTGTGCTTTAGTAATACTCTATCAATTTACTTGGATTATTTCTGGCATGGTTGATTTTTCTTGCAACCTGGTTCTATTGGCCTACTTTTGTTTATTTCATCTGTTTATTTCATCTGTTGGGATGCATGTGGCTGCAGGTGGATGTTGTTTTCCCATTGTGTAACCTTCATGACATTCTGCTGTTTCAGTAGTTTGGGGGATGAAAGAGTACGTGTGCATGCAGATGTTTGTATGTGTGCTTTGCTGGGTTGATGTTGATAGTGTTCTAAGGGTTCTAACATCTGGTTAGAGTGGTGTTGGCAGAGCATGTAAGTGATTGTTTGGTGGGCTTTGAATGCTTAACACAGGTGATTAAGGGCGAGATTTGATGGAGCATGAGTGATGCATTCTGTATTGATGTTTGATGTTTGATGTATTGAGTCTTGATGTTTGATGAGGGGGTGCTGGCTGAAACAGAGTCATTTATTTTGGCCAGTTATTAGTGTTTCTCCTCTTCACTTTCTTTGAAATCCCCCCACTCACTCTGCTAGTGTTAGTTGGTACATGTGTCTCCTGTCAGATGGTTTTATCTTGTTTACAGGCACTGGATAAGTAGCTGTGGGCTGAGGAGTCAGTTGTGACAGTGTTGAGTGATGAGGTGTCTGTGAATTGGGAAATGTGAAGTGGAGGGTGATATGACTGAGCAGACTCCAGCAGGTGAGACCAGTGATAAAACCTCATATTTCAGGGAGAGCTATGGAAGTAGCACTGTGGAGAGTAATTCTGCTCATTCTGTACCTTGCCCTTGGGTTGTGTAGAGTAAGCAAGTAGGTCTGGCTTTGGGGTTGATAGTGTTAAGCCTGCTACCCTATAGACATAGGAAGGTCCTTCGCATGTCCCCATGCAGATTTATCCTGGATGTTATTTCCCCTAAATGGTATACCAAAGCCTTACATTCTGCAGTGGCCTACTGCTCTCTAGATGTGGGACAGCAGCCACCTAGCAGTACATATATTCTCTGGGGGCTATCCCTTCTGGAGACCCTAATATGACACTTGGAGACCACTTGTCTTAGATCACAACTGATCAGATATTAAAAAGGGAGTATGCTGGTGCATTTTCTCTGCTCTTCAGGCAGCCAGAGAAAAAGAACCAGGAGAACATGGATGAAAAAGAAAGGGATACTGATGGAGGGAGAAAGATTGAGTGCACTTGGTGAAACTGTCTATTGTTTCTTTATATAAGCTGACATAATTGCAAGGCTACAGTCTTGGAGAGCATACTCACTCATCTACTACGTGGACCTCATCCACTGGGCTTATGTTGATTTTGCAGGGCCTGTGTGGATGCTTTGTGATGATTCTTTTAGGGTGTGTGTGGCTATGAGCCCTGTGATGAAGTGGAAAAAGGTACATTCTCAGATGTGGGTTAATATCATGAGCATGGTGAGGATGACCCAAGGTGAGAAACTGCATAGTGGATACAAGGTCCAGAAAGCTTCTTTTGGCACTTGTGTCAAGAGTCAAGTTCAGGCAGTTTCCACAGGGCAAAAGAAGTTATGTTGGGAATTTGGAGAGCACAGTTCTTGTAAGTGGCAGGATGCATTAAAGGTACCTCAGATGCAGCAGGGTCCATAGACTTTGAAGTTTATTTTTGAGGTCACTGGTATGCTTAGCCTTGGCCTGGAGAGTGGGCCAGGGCAGGCTTGTTGACAGACTTGAGCTTTTTGACTTTTTTCTGATTGTTGTGGTGGTTTGATTTGGGGCTGAGGAATTAGCAGATTCCTCTGTTCATGTTTGGTGTGATAACGTGATGACTTTCTATGTTATTAACTCCATGTTCTCTAGCTCCCTACAGATTATGTGCTCAGTTAGGGCTTTTGTTTTACAATGTTTTCACATTAGTATCATGTCTACAGAACTACCTGTGGTTGGTGTGGATAATGGGATAGTTGATGCTCTTTCCCACAAACAAATGAAACACTTCAAACACTTCCTGGATACAGACTCTGGTTCTGTTCAGAGGCCCACAGACTTCTGGAGCCTTGTAGGGGTGAGGCTGTCAGAGTCATTAGCCCCCAGTACAAAGAAGAGTTATCAGAAGGGTGGGAGGGAATTTGAGAACTTTTGGAGGGTTGCATTTAGGCATCTTGGTCTATCCCTGTTGATCACATCCTTTGATATTCTGTTTACTTGACGGGTAAGGGACTGACTCCTCAATCTGTTTGTACTAGGTTGTCAGCTTTGGCATTTGCAGCAAAAACAGGGGGGTACGACAATACAATTTGTGCCTTTAGAGTGTATAAGGTACTAGCATATATACTTGGTGTTGCCTGGGATTTTATTTTCTCATAAGTAATACTTGTTGGAAAGATTTGAGATCCTGTGTCTCTAATTCCCCAAACTTCCTTGTCCAGTACCTATAACTTTGCCCCATATTCTCAATCTAATCTATATTCAGAGTTGTTAACATACATAGGATGAGTTTCTGAGGGAATACACTGTCCTCCTCCTCCTTGCTGCTAGGCATCACCTCCAAAGCAACTGGCCAGGCCCAAGAGCTCTCTGACTGAGAATTCTATAGGCCCCTCCCTAAACTGCAAACCTCAAGATACCATAGAATCTTCTCAGGCACTTAATCATATGAGATCTTTGTCTCACACAGCCAATCATATCATTCACTTTACGTAGCCAATCATATAAGGTCTTCACCTGACACAGACAAACAAACATACAAACTTTGACTTTTATATAGCAGATTAGTGATTAGATTGGGAATACGAATAGGTGGCTGACCAGCAGTAGCCATTGTCCGCAGAGATTCTTAAAAGCTTAAGGAATGTTTGGTCTACTGCTTGTAGTTTGGCTTCTGAATCCTTGCTTTTTCATGCTGCAGCACTGGCTGCATTTTTCAGGACATCACAGATTAATGAGCTGTTGGTATTGGCCAAAGGAGACAACTCTGGGAAAGTTCTAGCCTCTGGGAACTTCACTTTTCCTGAAGAGCAGTCAGTCTTGAAGATTAGGCTGTCCAAGACTGATGAGAAAAATGAAAGGGTCTCATTTAGATTTGGGCTGTGCACTATTCCACATTGTGCCCAGGTAGGGCTGCCCTGTGTTATGTGTGGGCTAGAGGGTTAGGTCTGGGTTTTTGCCATAATATATTCTCCTCTCTCAACAGCTGCAAGTTTTGGAAGGTCATCTCTAAGGTTTTGTAGCTGTTAGGACTGCAAAGGGTCAACTTTAGTAGAGATTCATTCCAAATTGGGGATGCCTATATGGCTTTTGCTGTGGGTTTTGGCCCACAGTCTATCCGTTGCATTAGTCATTGCAAGATGACAGAAACGAGGTATGTGTATCTTGTTAAGTTTTGATAATGTTAGCACATGTAAACCACCATTACTGGGTGGTTGACCAGGCTCAAAGTTGACATTTTGGGGCTCAACCGGGGTTGAAACTTTTAGCCATTGTTGAATGGCTATAGAGAAAAGGCTTCTAGTATAGAAGCTTGTTGCCTCTTTTGTTTCAGGAGTGCATTGACCTGATAGTGGAAAGGAACTAACAGATGTTTGTCCCTTGTCTACAACAGGTTGTGGTGGAAGGGATATAAGACTTTGGTATATACCTTTGGCACCTTTTTGGTGTAGAGTTGGGCTCCAAAACTTCCTCTTTAATGTCACATGGTCCAAAGGCAGGGAAGGAAGCTAGAATGATCTCTTCTGAGAAATTTTATCTGAGCACAATCTGAATATTTTGATGCCAATAATCACAATAAGCATTTAGCTTAGGGTCATTATTCCACTTTACTAGCAAGATGCTTAGATTAGAGATATAAACAATTGCTTGTTTAATTTCTCCACATGAGTAGGACAGCTTTAAAATTTTTCTCTAGTTACAAAATTCTGCAACTTTAATTTATTTGCATTTTAGCTCCTTTTTTTTTTTTTTGCACAAAATCCAACATTTTTGTACAGAACAGATTATTTACTATTGCTTCTGCAGATGACTATTTTTTTCCAGTCTTGTATAGGAAGAAAAATAAACCTTGAGACAGTTGACAATATTTTAAATGGGGTGCCTTGTCATTTTGAGTCATCTTTTCTCATCAAAGATGAGAAAAATAAGTGAACAAATCCCACTGAATCAATTGATCTTCTGTAGTTGTGATAGTATATTAGTGAAAATTGCACTACAAATGTGTTATTTTGGAGGAATTGCCTGACATAATGGATATATTTATCAACGCTGGGAAAATGCATGCAAAAAAATTTATATCACACCAAAAAAATAAATAAATCTAAGTTTGGAGAAAGATGCCCAGATTTATATTTATGGGAACTCAAAGTTTGGGACGACCAAAATTTAAGGCTGGAAAAATGGAAAATCATGGGAAACATCTGTTTACTCCTAGTGTCAGTACACTAGATTTCACTACAGCTATGATAATAGTTGACTATCTATAGGACACATATCCACACACCCCAAGAGAGAAAGAGATAGATAGACAGAGAGGGATAAGGAAGAATGTGTTGCTTTTCCACGAAACAATAATGTCTCCAAAAATATAAGCTATCTAAATGAAAAGGACAGTCTCATTACTATGATACAGCACATAGGAAGAATGACAGATATCCATTTCATTTGACTAAGTTCACCTAATGCCCTTTCCTTCTTTAAGTGTCAGGCATTACTGCATAACTCATAATGTACTCTTTGCCTCACCTCTCTTTATAGACATTTTGCCTTGAGGGACTGCTTCCAAGTAAATCCATCACAGGAAAGTATCAGCAGTGACACATCATCTATTGCTTGGTATGATGAAGGATTGCTGACTGTAATCTTAGCAACTTCCTGATGGTGTCATTACTGACTTCCCACCACCTACAGGCACATCTAATAAAAGTTAGGCTAACAAGGGACAGAATTTGCTTTTTGGCATCTGCTATTTGCCAATAGTCCAGCCACAGAGTGAGCACAAAAGATCTAGGAATGAAAGTTTTCAATGCTCAGTCCTAATACTGTTAGAAAAGCTACATGCAAAAAAGTCCTACTGAAAACAAGGAGTCTCATCTTTCATTCTGTGACCTTTTATTTCTATGTGTTACTATCACTGCTAGTATCAGCACAGCAGCACATCATGAGCATTGATCATGGAGAATTCTGAGCATGCTAATGCTGCACTTACAGAGAGAGCTGGTCACTGGTAATGTTGGCTGAAGGATTCCAAGAACTGAAGCCCAAACTTTTAACTTTTTCAAGCTATGCTAACTTCTTTAAAGGCTTATTGCCATTTCTAAAAGGGGAGGGGAGACTATGGCAACTGCAAATTGAGGTTCCATAGGCCACAGGTGGCCCACAAGGTGCACTTTCCCCACCCTTCCAAGGTGTGTCATCCTATCACCCACCCCCCCAAAAATCTGGAAGTACAATTCCAAAAACTGGAGATTTTTACATGGAGGTTGCTTATGCAGCCCACACTGGGAAACTTGGCCCCAGACATCGAAATGTTCAACATACTCAGTTTATGGCTACTTTTTTAGGCTAGGTCACTCAAATGTCAGATGTGCTGGCAAATCAAAGTAAAAATCTCAAGACAAATCCCCAGTATGTTTTCTAGTGGTGCCTACACTACACTGGCAGTCAGGTCCCACAAATAAATATGAAGAAACATATAATTTTGGTAAACTCTTCATCAAAAATGAACAGAAATGAAATTGTTGTTCATGGACAGTGATGAACATGAAGATGCTGCAAGTGTTGCCTTTGCAGCATTTCCTGTAGGTGGATAGAACTGATCATTCACTGGGGCTTCACAAGATTTCCACTGTAGCTCGAAAATCAGAGTAATGGTGAGTCTACTCTAGGTGTTAGTCAAAATGTTGAAGAAGTTATAAAAGATGTTGAATCCTATCCTTGAAATAGGTTCAATGCCTTGAATAGCTTATTTAAAGATTGGATTAAACTGAGAGTTGATTCATCATTCATCACATTAGATTCACCAGGTGCCACTGTGGTGTATCCTGGATATGATAATGTTTCATTCATTCCACTGATTTTAAGAGGACTAAGAGCTGTTACATAATCCACTCTAACCTTCTTATTAATGTGTATGCAAGCATTATGTGCTGATTTAGGAACATATAGAACTATCTTTGGTCCATTCATCTCAGTATTGCTTTTTTCAGGGTTGGGCATCTTGTCCAGTGTTATCCTATCAGCTTCAGCCAGTATAGTCAAGAATGAGATTTAATGGAACTTGCAATCCAACAGCATCTGGAGCACTACAAGTTCTCACTCTTGAAGTATGCTACAAGTGGATCTCAGTGGCCCGGTGGAAAGACGCTGAGAAGTGTCCTTTCTGTCCTCTACCTAGAAACATCATCCTTTGATCTTATGTGCATTAAACTTTGCCAACCTGCTGCTGTGATTGCCAAGTGCATCAGTGTATTTTTTATCAAGTATTTTTAAATGCATGATAGAAGTACACAAGAAGGTTCTCAGTTACATACTGTAATATTCCAACATAGAAGCAGAAAAATGAAAACACAAGAAAAGAAACACCAACCATGTTAAGAATAAGTTTCTATAAAAGCTGACCACATGTCCAAATGTAAGTCCATTTGTAGATTTCGTCTGTACATCATTCTGTCAGATGTTGCAAGCATTGCTGATCCAATGAGTTACAGGTATAGAAAAGTTATATTTGTAACATCAAAGTATCAATCAATAAACAAGAAACAAAATTTAAAAATAATTATAAAAATAAAAATAAAAATAAACCTCACTAGGAAATCCATGGAGTTTATTTTTTTTCGTTTCTTTTTTTTTTTTAATCTTTCTGCATACCACTGTAAGTAGGGCATTTTATATGTGGGAAACAGAGAAACTGTCAACATTCTGTGCATGCAATGGGCAGTCACATAATTACTTTGGCTTGCAGAGATGGTAGGTATGCAATGATGCTTGAAAGCACTTGTGTGGCTCAGCTTAGGAATGACAATTGCTAGCTTGTTCCTATTAAGTTTATTACTGACACTTATCATATTGTTCACTTTTTAAAAAAATCCTCTTGTGCTGTTATAGGTATGTCTGTAGTAAACGCTCTCATTAAATGCAAAATCCCTGCTTTTGAATATAAAAAAAGGATGGTTGACAGTTGAGAGCAGGGGGAAACAAGAGATGGAGCTGATTTCGCTGCAGCTGCTTGCAGTACATCACTGCCCTTACAATCAGTTTTTAATGGTAGAGAACAGTTCCTGATAGACTATGTGACTGACATGGTTATGTTTTGCTATTGTGCTTCTATATTAGCTATAATTTTAGCTTGTGCTCAAGATGAGATCCGCTAGTGCTTCTTTATATTATAACGATGGTGGGTGGCTTTCCTGCTGGGAGTGTAGTGAATCTACTCTGTTTCCCCGCAAAAAAACAAAAAAATAAAAACAAAAACAAAAACAAACTTGAAATGAGCTATTCAAAGAGAACCTTATCCTCTGAATCAGTTCAGCACTTTGGATAGCTCCTTTAACCCCTAGTAGATTCAACACACCCCTGATGTGGAAGCTATCAGCCACTCTGGCTTATTTTTTATTTTGGCTTGATCATTCCTTAAATCCTCTTCAGGTATTCTTAAATATGTCTACTCAATTCATTAGAAGGGGAGCATACTAATTCATTTTGCTTATCTATGAAGGGGAGAGACTTGTCTACCCATGAATGCTCTTTACGTGATCCAGAATGCAGGAAAATCAGAGTTGTGCTCTCCCATGTATAGCCTGTGTGGGTAAATGAGTTTCCTGTCTTCAATTTTCTTGTTTTTCATGTGAACAAAGTAACTACAGAGGAGGGGGTATCTCATGCTCCGCCTTCACATGTTAGGTAAATACCCCTAAGTACACTTGATTAGCATGTTTGCTATATTGTTTTCAGTCAGTCAGTGCATGTTTCACTACATACATTGCCTTTCCTCCTTTCTCTTTTCCTGGAAATACCTTCCACTCTCCATTCAATGATGCTTTATTCTTTTTCGGTGTAGCAATTTCTTCATATGACAGCTGTGAGAAAAATATGTGGTTCTGGTATTGCAATGCTGCCTGACCGCAACCAGAGATTTTTTTTTTTTTTTTGATAATATTTTCCAGCTATCTCCGAGTATGGTTCCTGTTTGTCTGTTTGTTTGTCTGTTTTGTTCAATAAATCACAATCAAGGCCAGGTCACTCTCCGCTTTCTAATCTTCTTCAGCAAAACAGCATATTATCTCTGTCATACCAGTCTTAGCTTCGTGCTGGGTGGGTTAAACGTGAGGGCAGCAACAGCAGCTTACTGTGGAGGTTGGTTCTTTAGCACCCGAGTGAAGCACAACAGCTTGGATTGCATTTTCTGTTAACAGCTTAGTGATGCAGAACTATTTTTCATCTCAGAGGAGTGCTTGACCATCCACTGATTTTGCACAGGCTTCAGTTAATGATATGAACTAATGACCTGAAATAAGATGTAATGTCAAGAGCTAGCATCAGGCACAACCTCTCTGTGTTTCCAAAATATCCATTTTCATTGCTACCATCATGACTGGCATGACAATAAACTATGCAACTTTCATGAGACCACCTTATGAAAAACACTACTTGTTTTTTTAAAAGGGAGTCTTATTTTGATGATGAGAGTGTTAGAAATAAAAAGGTGCCTTTTCATTAGTTGGACTTTTAGTCTATTCAGCTCAGTAATATCTACACAGATCTGAGATGTGTGAGTAATTCAACTTTCTAATGGATTTCTTAGGGCATATTTTTTATGGCATATGCTATCCAATTTTCTTGGTAGACAACATCCATTCCCTGATGAATCCAAGTTCTCCTTTCCTCCTCCTCTCGGGGAAATGTGTGTAAATAAAGTAATATAAACGATTCAACAGAATGTGTCTTCACCATGCATGAATGTGTGCACATATAAGTGCATGCACATACACTTTTCCATACACATATGTTGACTTATTGTTTGCCATCTACATGCCCTAGACAGGGGTAGTGGGGGTGGTAGTGATGACAAGAATCTCAGAATGCCAGAATCTCAGAAAGGAATTTTCCCACACATATCTAGAGAGATGTCATGGGTTAAATCTAGAATCATCTGCATCCAGACTAGGTGCTCTGTCATGGAATTATTGCCATTCCCCCATGGTATATTCTCAACCAGCATCCTGACGTTCAAGTCTTTCTCTGTGATGAGAAGATTCAGCTTTTTCTCATCAAGTCTCATAAGGAAAGGGGAGGGGGGAACTAGTTTCATACAGAGTATTGAATCTAGCAGAACTCTTTTCCATTGCTACTTTTAGTTCCTTTCTGATCCAGCTACTATGATGGACTACAGTGATGAAACCAATAATGTACCAAGCTGTCCATCACTCAAAGTTTTGTTTGCTTGAGAGGGAAAAGGGAGACAGCACAGAAGTTTTAAACACGTCTTTCTCTGCATTACCTTGAAATTCAGGTTAGAAATACAACTGCTTTTTAAAAATAATCAAAACAGATATTTTCATAGATATATGGTAAATATGTGTGGATCCAGGTGAATAGAAACTTAGGAATCGTACTGGAGCCCTCTAAATGCTTATCTAGTCCATCATCCTGTAGTGGCAAGGAAATGATGAAGACCTTCAGGTTGTTCCATCACAGAAAGCTTTATTTTCCAAACCATTTATTTACTGCGCAGGGCAAGCAGCGGAAATACAATGTCCAAAACTGCCCGCCCCGATTGATTAAAACACTTAGTTTTTATACCTTTGGTCAACAACATCAGCAATCAATCACATTTCTAGTCTACGTCAGCCATTACATTTGGAGCTTAATACCACCCCCAAAACAAGGGAACAAAGACCCCAGTCACCAGATAATACAAAGCAGAGGCAGAGAGAGTATGCCTGACTCCCTTACTTCCCAGGCACCTAAGCATAGCATTACAAGGCCAATCATATTTTTAAACTGAGATAAGGCAGGGACATCTGCTGTCCAATTCACTTATTTTCCTACTCATGCAATTTTCTCTGAATTAAACTCCTTCATTCCCCCCTTCATGCCAAATTCAATTCCTTGCAATTTGAAGCATGCACCATTTCCCTATTTCCTTTATAACACAAAGGATACATAGCAGCAGTAGGATTCCTCCAGCAGTCAAGTATACAAAACCTGTGAACAGGGCTTTCAGACCCACGGTTTTAGGGGAAAGATTTATTGTGCACAATTCCATCCTCCCTAACACTGTCTCACAGAGTACCATTGTATTCCTTTCAAACACAGAGAGATTTCAATCAAAGCATATATTGCAGCCTTTCCCTCTATTACTCTAATCATTACAGATTGAAAACTATTTAACATGCAGAGTACAGAAAAGCAGATTTAGTAAGGCCATTATTTATGCACAAAGCAATTCTACAAACAGTGTCTTTTACCCATACTTACTTAGGGAACCAGATAATCATGTCCACATGCCTGCAGAGTAAAAGAATGACTTTCTAACATTGAATACTGCTAAATGTATTTTCCCTCTTCACAATCAAATTCATTTACACAATAGTAAGACAGTTCAACCAATTTCATGCTGGGCTACCTTCATTGGTTGGTGCCCTGGGTGAAAGGTGATACCCTCAGTGGCCACACCAATTCATCCCAGAAGACAAACCATATACCCTTTTACCATTGTAAAAGCTGGTTTCTTTCTAGAACTCATTTATGGAGGACCAGGCCCCCCTTTTCCCATATAACCTCAATAAAACCATTGCTATAACTAAAGGAAAAGTCAACATTGGGATGCTTTCCTGGGCATGCCTGTAGAGATTCAGGGATTTCAAACTTTACATAACAATTGGGATAGTCTCCTAAGCTTAGCCCATGAGAACATACTCAGCCATTACTGACCTTCAGGGTGTTCAAGATCTGATTGACCAGTTGGTGAAACCAATTCACTTCCCAGCCTCTCCTGCCCAGCATTCTCATCATCACCATCATTACCAGCAATTACCATATACACATATCTTCCAACCCCACAGAACATCCGTCTGTAGTGATAAAGCAGGCAGGCCAGGCTTCCTGCCCCTCCTATGCCTGCCACAACCCATAATATTGTCTCCAACATTCAGGGATCTGGCCGTGTGTAGAGCAGTGTGTACGTCCCAGGTCACACCCGCAACAGGGCCTAGTCCCCGTCTTTTTCCCTCTCCAGTTGCTAAGTCTGACCATAAGTAGAGCCTGACAGCTTCCAGGTGTGTGTCAGGCAATAAGGTCTAGCTTAGATTTCTTCATTCACCAGTTGCGGATCTGACTGTGCTTAGAGTGACCAATTTCTCCTGGTCTGGCCACAGCAGAGTCTAGTCCGAATTTTTCTCCCCCTTTCGTCTGGAGATCTTCAGTTTCAGAGGATTTTACAACCCAATCAGTAAAGGCTCTCTTAGCCCTGGCATAAAGTATCCAAAGCTTCAACCCTGCGACCTTTACAGCTGTAGGGGCAACCAGCAACACCTAATACAATCCCCTCTACCTATGACCCAGTTGCACTCTAAGGGGAATCTCTTTTCCCCACATTTTCTCCCTTGTTGTACTCAGAGCTTTCCCTAATCTACTAACTCTCCCTTATATGTCTCCTTGATCCACCCAAAATGGCCTCATGCTTTGGCTTGAAAGGGAACAAACAGCCTTATGGTTCTGTGAGGTGTGCACCTCATCCTATGCCATCCTATGATGGGGCTCTGGGAAGACCAAAAATACTCCTTGTTTTTCTGTTGTGGGCTGCACATGGAATAAAAGTGAAAAGCCTCTGTAAAATGGGCTAGGTAGATGGTGATATCATATCACTTGCCCTGTGTTGGCATCCAGTCCAAAGACATAGCCAGGGCTGTTGTTTGGGCCATACACGTTGAACTACTGTTTCTTCGGGATTTTTATCCCATTTCCTCCACTTCTCCTGAGTTCTGAGGTCTGCAGGTACAATGTGACTTCCAGGTGATTCCTAGAACGGTGGTTCTTGCCTTTGGTGATCCTGTGGACAGATGCAGGTCTGTTGCTCTTGAGCATATGTGGTGTGTGGGCCTTTAGGGCTGTTGTTGGTCCTTTAGCTGTCTCACAGCTTGCATCTCTCTTTTCTCTCCCTTGCCTTTCCAGTCAGCGTCCTTCAGCTGCAGTTCCACTTCCAGCCTGGAGGGGCGCACAATCGCCTCTCAGAAGTGCCCCTTATTTTCTCCCTTCCAGCTCAGAGGTGCACCATCACCTCTCCTCCCAGCTTACTCGTAGGGGTGCTCTGTCACCTCCTCCATCCAGCTGAGGCTGCGCTTAGGGAGCCATTCCAATCTCCACCTTATCGGGGACTGGTGAGGTGGCACTCCTTTGCTTTTGGACTGCCAACTTTCCTTTTCCAGAATGTCACAACTCCAAGCCCTTGCCCTTCTCTGTCTGTGGGATGAGGAACAAAACTTTTCCTCTTAACTGCTGGCCACTGACAGTTTCTATTCCATTAGTCCCTGCATCTGTCAGTTGGACCATCTTTTCTGCTTTCCTCTTCCACACACGTCCACATCCTTCTCTGATTCTCTTCAGGGTCTCTTGCCTATATCTCTCCTGCCCCCACTGGGCACATTACTCTTCGAGACCCTCATCCTCTACTGGGGTCTCTTATCTCTTCTGACCTCTGCTCCATCATTCGTTAATCTTCTTTCTTTCTCCGCTTGACAGCCAGTCATAAATCTTGCTTCATAGAGCCTTACAATCGCAGGCCCTTTAAACCTTCCTTAATTGTTCTGTGGAATCCTGTATCCTGAAGCCTTTTCAAAGACTTCCTGAAGAGATTCCTCTGCTGCATCATATGAGAGGTTGCTAACAATAGGAGTCCCTTCAGATTCCTGGAGCCTCCTCCAAACACGCAGATAGCCTTGGGTTTTTACAACAGCCCACAGCTCCCAGTATTTCCAGGCGGTCTCCCATCCAAGTACTAACCAGGCCTGACCCTGCTTAGCTTCCGAGATCAGACGAGATCGGGCGTGTTCAGGATGGTATGGCCGTAGGCAGCTAAGCCTCTTTTTTTCAGCTCCCTTCGGTTTCATGCAGCTTTTTCCTACTATGTTAGATGGCACCTCCTACTGGCCACCGTTCTGCAGCATCCCCTCCCTCTCCTCTCAGGTAGGAAAGGGCAGCCAGGGATTGTGGTTTCCTGTAATTCTCCACTCACAACTTTAAACCGCAGAGTCTGACACTGGGAAGAATTCCTAGTGTATTCAGATCCCATCAGGGGTCCATCAAAGACACTCTCCCCCTTGTCCATGCCTGTGGGGAGTTCTCTCCTGGATGATCCGCTCTACCTGCTAAATAATTTGGCTCCTTTCTTCAGTAGTGATTGGCAATCTTGCCAGTTAGGCATGTGCATTGCCATGATGCTAGAACACACCATTTTTCCGCACTACACTCTTATAGCGCGATTATTCACTTTCAACACCCTATGGAATCCTGGGGTTTGCAGTTTCGGGGGGGGCCGGATGGCCCCTCCCGAAACTCAACCCCAGGTCCATAGGGTTTGAAAGTGCAATAATCCGCTATGACTGCAGTGCGGAAATGGCCACAGTTCTACTATCTTTCAATTCAACAGATCAGACGTGGTGAAGGGCACATATGCATAAGCCTAAACAGGTATGTAGGGAGGTGTTGTAGATTTGGCATCATCTGAGTTAGCTGCCTCAATAGAAGGCAACTGCATTCCTAGCCCGAATGTCCACAGGCCAATCTCCCTATTAAGGGGAGGTTACAATTTCCCTAAGTTGTTGAGTAGCTTCTTTAATAAAAATCATGACACCATGGCTTCTGGTTCTGCTGCTTAGAATCCTCAGGCAGCCTCTCTGGTGGGGTCTGCCGCTACTCCCATCCTCCCCCTCCTTCTCATTGCAAGCTGGGGGTGGGGGAAAAACTGCTGCAGCCATTTCTACTTTTTTCTCTTCCATGCAAAAGCAGGCGGGTCTTTCATGCAAACGCTGATTCTTTTGCTCTTCCCCCCCCCTGTCTGTCTCCTCAGGGGAGAGGCAGTTTCCTGTTGGTGTGTTTAATTCCCCCGGGGGGGGGCACCCAATATTTTACTTCTCTTGTTACTACAATTCCCATGTGCCCCAAAGTTCGTATGCTAAATGCTTTTTTTTTTAAACTTATTGTCAAATAGAGATTTGCAGCCTCTTTTTTTTCTTTTTTCTCTCTTTTTTTTTTAACTAAGTTGTTGACGTAATAATGCCAGAATTGCAAATTCATGCTCCTCATTCCCTCTGTCTCAAGGGGGGGGGTTGCATTCAGCCCGATGGCCACAAGGAGTGAGAGAAAAAAGCCATGTCTTTTGGAGAAGCAGCCTTCCCTGTGCTAAAGCTGCATTGTAATCTTGTTTCTCTCTTTGATGTAGAAATGTATCAAAAAGGTAGACACAACTGCTGCCACACTAGAAAGAATAGTTCATTGTTCATTGTAAGGGAAAAACGAAACTAACACTTCTTGTATGACATGTTTGTCTATACGGGCTCTCAAGGTGGGGTTTTTGCTTTGTTTTTGTTGTTTTTCCCTTCTTCTCCAGATGCAGCTTTTCTCTGTGCTTAGAGAAAACATTGGGCTCTGTATTGTTTAGAAATGTTGCAAAAAGTACTGGAGGAGAAGTTTCCAAAGTTCTCTCTCTCTTTTTTTTTCCTATTCTTTTCCTTCTATGTGAGCCCAAGGGGGGGGGGGATTCTTGATGGCTGAAGAGTTTAAAACATGAAACAGGCAGCTGTCACCAGAGTCTTCAGCAATGTTTTCCAAAACTTTGCCATCCTGTATTCATTTACCTGAAAGCCTGCTTTTTTGTTATTATTTTTCCTCTACCTCTGATGTGTGTTGAAGGTTGCTTCCGGTTATTTAGAAATCAGACCCTGCTTCTATGACATCCTCACTCAGCCTGCCAGGCTGAAAATGAGTTATTGAAACTACTTCATAGCTTTCCCTATGTACACACTGACAGAATTCTTAAGCATTTGGCTAAAGAACCTTCCATTCTCCAAAAACCAGCAACTATGGAGTTAACATCTAAAGGAGAAGGGAGGGGCTACAGGGAGGGGAAAGGGAGGCAGGCAAAGGAATGCTGCTCTTCTCAACCCCCTTCCTGCTCCCAAAACTTGAGCTAAGTAACATCGAGGTAAGAAAAAGTCTCCTATATTCAACTCCTTTTTCAAAAGCTTGCTGCTTCCTTTTTTTTTTTTTTTTCCTCCTGAAAGTCCTTTGACTTTTGAAGTGCCAGTCCATGGGATACTCCCTCTGCCTCTTGCAGAGTGATTTCTTCCAGTTGATTGAATCACCGACCTGTGCATTTGGAGAAAACAATGAAACCCTATTGTTTCCTCACTATTTCTCATTAACACCTAGGGCTTGCTTCATCATTTCCATACTGACTTAATTTTTCCCATTTCCAAGCCTCTGGCTAAATAAACTTCTAGCCTAAAAACAGCCAGCAACCATATGGTTAAATCTGAGAGCCTGAGGAGGAGGGGCTGTGGGGAGATGGCTTCAAGCACCGAAAGATAATCAGAGAGAGGAATAAACCATTTTCCTTTCCTGGAATTTTTCCTACACATATTAAAGTACAAATGGCACAGAAATAGTAAAGTTTCCACTTAACCCTTTCATGAAGTTTTCAACATGCATTGAAGCAGTGTCTGTCAACTGCCACCCTCCACCCAGATTTCTTCCCAAACGACAACACACAGTAGGGGTGGGGGTGAGCTGAGGGTAGGGGGTCCCAACAGCTCGAAACAATGAGGTAGACACCTTTCAGACTCGCTGACTTACGCAGCCGGAAGTTCCAACGGTCTGCAGTAAAAAATGCAACGATACACGCATACGCGCTTTCAGACAACAAACACAGCCTCCCACCACCGTTTACCAAACTTGAAGAGACGTCTCTTTACCAAAGTCTTCGCGGCTTCACTCACGGCCCCACTAGCCATGAGTTACTAGGGCGAGACTTAGAGAGGTGATCAAGCTCTCTCTTCCCCCTTTAAATCGCAAGGGAGTCAACTTTACCAATTAGCCGGGGGAGACCTTATGCTTTCTGCGTGACCAGAGTCCGTTGACTGGAAAACGCTGCTGCCAGGGAAACCACCCCGCTCAAAGCCAAACCTCTTCGACCAAAGCAGTCGAGGGCGCCCTGGGTTTCGCCAAAAGGGGGCACGACCCTAGCACTCAAGCGTCCATCAAGGGGGGCTCCAAAGCCCCTTCTCTCAATTTCCTGGCCAATGCACCAAAAATGTAGTGGCAAGGAAATGATGAAGACCTTCAGGTTGTTCCATCACAGAAAGCTTTATTTTCCAAACCATTTATTTACTGCGCAGGGCAAGCAGCGGAAATACAATGTCCAAAACTCCCGCCCCGATTATTAAAACACTTAGTTTTTATACCTTTGGTCAACAACGTCAGCAATCAATCACATTTCTAGTCTACGTCAGCCATTACATTTGGAGCTTAATACCACCCCCAAAACAAGGGAACAAAGACCCCAGTCACCAGATAATACAAAGCAGAGGCAGAGAGAGTATGCCTGACTCCCTTTTTACTTCCCAGGCACCTAAGCATAGCATTACAAGGCCAATCATATTTTTAAACTGAGATAAGGCAGGGACATCTGCTGTCCAATTCACTTATTTTCCTACTCATGCAATACTTCTCTGAATTTAACTCCTTCAATCCCATTCAAAGAGTAACCAGTTTCAAATGACACTCACAGGCAAACTGCATTCATAGTGACTATTATCAGAGTCTGCCCCTTTCTTCATAAATTTGCTATCCCAATTTAGATAGAGCAATTGATGCACAATAACTTACATTTTCAACAGGAAGTGCAGTATGATGATGGCTCCGTGGTATATAAAATGTCTCAAGTGTTGGCAATATATTCAAAAATTCTGATGAAAACTGTGAAAGCTAAAGAGGGTTTCTCCTATTGTAGGCTGGGTTGTAGGAAATAAAATGTACTTGAGACCCTGACACTCTTTTGGTGACTATATTAAAAGGAAAAACAGGTAAGGATAAAGAAATTTTGTTTTTCATGTGACAGTAGCAGTTATTTTGGAACTTAGGAAACTGAGGAAGTTCCAAGACTAAAGGCATACAGGGTGCCAGTCAGTCAGAATATATGATTTATAAAGTGAATGTGAATAGAATCAATGTTTGATAGTTATTGGTCATGATCTATGTATTGTTGGAACAATGCACAAAAGAATTCAGTGAATGACTTTTCTTTATTATAATGTATTTTTACCGCATTGCTTTGACATCAAGTTTCTAAATACATATTTTAATACTGTGGGAAACCACTGTGTTTCATATGAAATTTCCTTCATAGCAGGTAAAAGCACCACTAATGTGTTCCATGAGTGTAGGTGGGCTTAAAAATGGGGATAGGATATGGGTAACAAGTAAGTCTTAACCGAAACATCCCTGAGATCCTGCAAGTAAGTTGAAATTTTGTGTGCTGGGCCTGATGGGCTTAAGAGGGCTCTATAACCATGTTCAGCTGAATGTGGTTATAGAACCTCTATGCACAGGAACAACTGTAAGTTTGGATTTCTGCTTATGGGAGCTAGCTTACTTCTGGGTGGTTGGCTTTTTAAAAAAGGGGCTTACACACATGCTCTCATCTCCCTCCCCCTGTTTTGCCTTGCATATGTTCATGTAAATGTCTGGAAAGGCCTATATTCTCTTTTTAATTCTCAACCTACAACTCAAATAATCTTATTACTTTAATTTAAGACTCTGTGTGCCCCAATTCTAACCATGTTCACTTTGAAACTGATTTCAAATAAATATACTCTTTTTGTTGGCTAAAATAGGTACAGTATTCCCAAAATGTCCCAGGCAAGATGTTCAAGATGGGCAAAGTTGGTCCCTCCACATATTTTTAGACTGAAAATCCTATCAGCCCTGGTAGCATAACCAAAGGTGGTGAATTCTACCTTTTGCCCTCCCCTGCAGTGTTTTACAATCTGCAACAGTTCTTTCCAATTTTACAAAACTGATGCAATATAGGTTCAGGATAACCTCATGTTATCTATATGCATTCCATGGGAAATCTGAATAAATGAGTTAAACTTTGAAAAGAAAATCAGGATGGTTAATTTTGGGATTTCTTTTGGTGTGAATTTGTAGGTGATGATTGTGATGGTGGTGGTGGTAGTAGTAGTAGTTTATTATTAATGCTTGATCAAAAGGACATTTGTATACAAAACAAGTGACAACAGTTAAAAAGCACAACATAGAGTAAGCAGCATATAAATCTATCACACTTTTAAATATTCAGCAGGATTTAAACACTTTTAATATAAATAAAAAATACTATGATTAGATAAGAACATCCCCATAAGTACAAACTGGATTTTTTACTGTTGTTAAGACTAAAAAAAGAATCCTTTCAAATTACGGTATCAGTCAGTAGATAGAAAGTGTTTTCTATAACACTATGAGAATGTTAGCAAGACAGAATAGATCCCCGAAATTTCATTCTTGCTTCTGCAAATAAAGAACAACATCAACAACAAAAATAAACAATGAGGCAAATAGTGTCTGGACCCCCACTAATATACAAACGAAGGGCCAAAGGTGTGTTAGAATATCTGCCATTGATCACAGCTGTAGGCATGGTCTGAAAATGAAGGGCTATAAAAATCTTGCCTAAGTTTTGGGAATGTAAGCTTTGCCACATAAACAGCCTTTTGATGGTCAGATTTATAGAGTTTATACTATTTTGAGAAATGGCAGCACCATAGAAAAACTGGGCAATGATTTTGCTATGTCCATGTTTCCAGAGAGTGAAGGATGAGCAGAGATGTATCCACCTCTATTCTTGCAGCTAGATCAATTGCAACAGGCCAGGCTGTGCGTACAATGGTCATAAAATGCCTTCTGATTGGATAAGACAGGCTTATGACAATGGCTAAGGTCCTGCACTGCATTTATAACTATGTAAATGTAGTTACAGATTACCTAAGGGATCAACCCCTGGGACACTTGGAGCCACTCAATGCAATAGATGTCTGTGTAGCAGGCAAGTGAAATGCTTCAGGATGATGCAGGTAGCTCTCTCCCATCTCTGAGCTTCAGTGAGATGCAGTCCCTCCCATTCACAAATTATGATGCACCAAGCCCCATCCCACACCCCCCCTAAAATCATGGCACAAAGTGAGAAAGTTTCTGCTCATTGTACTGTGGCTCAAGGGTGGGAGGGCATAGCTGTATTATTCTGAAATGCCCCATTCAATCATTCCACAGACCTCCATCATGCAGAGTGGCTTCCTTGAGTTTAGGAGAGGTGGAGGTGGATGATTCTGGGAGTATTTGAGAATTATGGCAATAACTCCACAATTATTAATATAGAGCATAGGTGAATATGGAACAATTACAGATCTATAACTCTAGGTTCCTAGTCCGTAACTGCAATGCAGGATGCTAGCCCCTGTAACTATTGAATAGCATGCCAACCATTCTTTTTCAGTGGACCTACACAATCAGAATTTCTTGTTCTCAGAACAAAATTATCTTTAGACTTCACACTAATTGGTTCAAAAAAAGCATACAAAAATGCATGCAAAAGAAGAATTCTGTACAAAGATCTGTACATAAGGGGGAAGTTGTATACAATCATACATGTACAAATGGAAATTCCACACAGAATTAGTCTGCTAGGAAAAAGTGTGCAGGGAAATACATGTGAGTTTTCATGCTTCACAAACTAAAGTAGAAACTAGACAAAATGGATTTCTGGCAGAATGTATGGGAAGTTGACCAGAAATAAACTGATTTGTCCATTCACACATTATCAGTGGCAAATGTCTTCTGAGTAAAACTTGCTAAGAAAACCTTATGATAAGGTCACCGTAAGTCAGAGTCAACTTGAAGGCACATAACAACAGCAGCTCATATATACAGCTCTATTAATTTTCCTCTGACTCAATGAAGCTTGCTATGAATAAGTGTAAATGATGTAATAATGTCCAGAGGAAGAATTGACTTAGAAATCTCATTTGAACAGTTCACGCTCACCACCAAATATTGTGTATTTGTACTTACGCTATGAGGAAGTGTAGATGCTTCCCACCTCCCTTTTTTTGTCTTGTGTATGCCTCAGGTGGACTCATTTACATACAGTTAGAGGGGTTAATGAATATAAAGTCCTGGCAGTGATGAGCTTTTGATGACTTTTCTGCTGATCTTACTGTTTTTTTTCTTTCCAAGCAAAAATTTGTTGGGGAAATGATGTAAATGGACCATAACAATAACACATTAATGGATGGAGCCCTAGGTATCCATTTTTATATATCTCATTTAAACTAGGCATCTGAAAGGGCTGCTGTGCCTGTTTGTGAAGAGTGTTGGAAGGCATAAAAATCTGCAAACATTTGATTTTTCTGTCCTTAAAAACAAAGCCTACATTGAGATAAACATGCATGATTTTGTTCTATTACTAGTCCGTTATCCTTGTTAGTGGAAGAAAGAAATGGAAGCAATTGGTGTGTATGACAAATGGGTCTGGGTTAGGAATGGGAAAACTTGCCTCCCTCTGTGTGTTGTTGGACTATAACTCTTGCTACCCTAAGCTACTGACTGGAGTTGATGGGAGTGGGAGTCCAAATGGAGTCCTCTCTCTGGTCTATGAGTTTTCCTCATTACTTTTTTCCCATTTGTTACGTGGTCATTTCCTGAATCTCCTTCAATTTGATGCAGACTTGATTATAGCTGAATTTATATCAGCTATAATCATGATCTATCTATCTATCTATCTATCTATCTATCTATCTATCTACCATCTATATCTCAGATAAATACATACATACATAGATGTAGATATATAGATACCTTTTCAGATATATATTTATATATCAAGGACATGTAGATTAGTTTCTGTTGTACGAAGGCCATTTCCACACCAAATCTCATTGCCTCAATGATCCGTGGCAATCCCAGCATGGTCAGTGCCAGGATGGGAGAAGTTTTGCACCGCTCCCTCCCACATGTGTCCCTCAGCAGCAGAGGAGTAGTGCAACTAACACTGCTACACCTTCCACCTTCCACTGTCCATAATGACACCTTCTCCCTGTCCTTTCCCAGCCGTGTGGCACCTGATTGGTCGCCCTTTTAATGGGGCTTTTTTTCCAAACTAGGCAGCATCAGATGCATCCATATGACAGTATCTGGTGTGATTGGGAACCTCACTCCATCAGGTAACAGGCTGGTTGCGCAAACAGGGGTCAGTATGAGGCTTTTTATTGTATTGACGTAGAAAGCAATACAGGTGGGTTAAGGACAGTTGCCAGCGGGATAGCAATGGATTGTCCATGACATTATGTGATAACACAGCTCCTGGGATCATGATCACCTGTTACTGTGGCAGGTTGACATTGCTGTGCAGAAATAGCCAAAGATATTGAGTCTATAGACCTATTCAAGGCTACCTAGTCCCACTGTCCTCAGAAAAACCCCTCTGAACAAATCTTGCAAAGAAGAACACCATGATAGGTTTGCCTTAGAGTTACCCTAAGTCAGAAATGACTTAAAGAAACACAACAAAAGTCCCACCCTCTCCCTTATAGATATATTTTATGTACAAAGCAATGAGTCTAAAGAGGAGAGTTTCTTCTCTAAATGGAGGTTCTTCACACAAATCAGAACATAGGAAAATCAGAGTTTGGACTTGTATGGAAAGCCTCCTTGGGTAGAGAAATCTCTCTCCTTCAAATATGCCACTTTTCAAATGATAACAGACAGCGCAGGGGTGACACACTGGCTTCCTCATATTTTGAGTAAACACAGTTAAGAACAGTTGAATGAAGCTAAATTTTTTCACAGACTGAAAAATAATATCTGATCTAGTTTACCTTTCTTTTCTTTTTCCTTTTTTTTTTTAATTGCTGAGTTAGGAACAACCGGGTTTTGTTGTTACTTCACTCTCAGTCCAAACACTGATCTGGTATGACTTCTGTTAGCAACTAATGGTAAGCTAATTTATTCTTTCTGAGTCTGCATTACTTTTGCATTTGTTTGCCAATAAGTCCATCTCTTCTCCATTCCCCATCAATCTTTTGTCGCTGCTGTTTTAAGAAAAGGGCTGCATGGCATTTCATATTTAAATAGCTGCTTTTTTCCAAATGTATTTTTCTCTCAAATATGCATACCGAAATAGATTTCCTCTCAAACTACACATTTTCATAGTATTTGGATGGTTGCTTTTCAGTCATGGAAAGTATAAAGAAGTATAATGTGCATGAATTACTAAATTTGAATGCACTCAACAGCCTAGGATGTGTAGATCAGATGAGTTTATATCAAAATTTACAAAGACTGAATTCTTCAAGCATCTCATATTGCAATTTTAGAGATTTTAGAGTTTTAGAGGTAACCGTTCTCATTTCTTACGCGTTTATATTGACATCCCAATCACAAAAAACTAACCTTCCATACACATTAGTTGCTTTTTGGGGGGCAGAGGGAGGGTGCTGCTGTGGAGTGCCCTTTTGCTTACTTAACAGCATTGACAACTATCATTATCTGCCTAAATACAACACTTAATCCCAAACAGAGTGGAACCATTAGATCAATTGAATTTATATGAATGTTGACTCACCAGCTTCTCATTGATGATCCAATGAATCTAGCTGGAACCGACAATTGGAGTTCAGTCCTAAGTTGGTATATTAATTCATCCAACTAATAATGCACTGTAATATTATAAACTGAATGTTAGAGGATAAAGAATTTCTACTTCAGCTTCAGATGGTGACAACATATTTCAGGGGCTAGAAGATTAAAATAATCTCCCTTTCTGTAGGTGAAGTGGGAAGCCACTTTGGAGAAAGTCTTCTGTCATCACAAGACTCCTCACAACAATGGCATAAAGAGCTACTGCAATCATAATTGTCTGCCTTTATTGCTCTAATGATACAGAAAGTAGACTAGTGATGTTCTAGGAACAGGTCAAGTGTGAATTGTGGAAAATTTTAGCTTGCTTTCAATGCAATTCCTATTGATTGCTTTGAGATGTGTGACCTCACCACCCTTTTTCCTTTTAATGAATTGCTTCTTTCTGTGTGCCTGTTTTGTTGATACTGTTTTGCAACAATTTTATGTGGCAATAGATATAGACATCTATATCTAACATCATCTCTTGCTCCCAGATGTGTTTGTTGCGTCGAGGCAACTATGGATAGCAATTTAATTATTCTTTAATGAATTTATATCCTGCTTTTTTCTCATAGGAGACCCAAAAGCAGCTCAGAGCACACATTAGTAGTAGTAGTTTTATGAATGCTTGGGCCATAGGTCATTCACATACATAGTTAATGAAATCAATAAATACAGTGTCAAGATGCAACAATATAAAACACAATAATATAAAAATGCGACATAAAATAAACAGCATGCAAGTCTTACAAATTATAAGAAAAAGAGGCATCCAATACGGTTAAGATACATTAAATATAAACAGCAATTCTAAAATTAGAGAAGAGCATCCCCAGAACAATCAACTGCAATATCGGTAACAAATCTTGCCCTAATTTTTATTGCTGGCAGGACAAAAAGAGGAACCTTGTGGTCTACTATAGAGTTAATGTCAGACTGGAGACAGAAGATATTTTCTAAAACTGCATTCACACATAAACAAAACAGAATACCTCCTCAAAATTTAGTCCTCAGTTCAGAATATAATGAACAAACAGTGCAGCAAATTCTTAATTTCTGGGGCCCCACAAATACATAAATGAAGGGCCAACGGGATATGAAAATATTTGCCATCAATCATGGGTGTAGGCATAGTTTGAAAGTGAAAAGCTATAAAAGCTTGCCTAAGTTTTGAGTATGTAACTTTGTCAAGTATACAGCTCTTTGGTGGTTGAATTTATAGTGTCTGTATCATTTTGAAAATTTAGAGTAGTTAATAGCCTGTCTGCCCAGTTGGACACCATGGTAAAAAAAAAAAAAAAATCAAGAAGTTTCTCTTACGCACAGAATGCATAAAACCAAATTATGATTTCAAATAGGCAAGGCATTAATACTGATGCACTTAAGGCCAGAAGACATGCATGACTATCATGGACAGGCAGATAATGAGAACAATGGACTTTGAGAACAATGGACTTTTCCCAAGTATTCTTCAAGACAGCTGATAAATGTTTATCCATTTCAGAAATGAGGTGAATCTTTTCTCCATCAGTTCTTTGTTTCTTTACCAGAACTTCTTCTCAATTCTATTTCCTTTCTTATTTTCCCCTCTTATGTCACTCTCAATTTTGGTCTACTAGGCCATAGTGAGTATACATAAATTTCCTCATTCAGACTTGAATTCCATCATGTCTGAGTTCATGATTTCATGAACAAATCACATGAATCACTATAACCATAGAATAAAAATACAGGGTTGTCAAATGAAACTGAGGACAGTGAGAGCAAGGAAAAGGAATTGAAATGATAAAGAATGAAATAGCATTAAAATAGATGTATGGAAAAAAAGGTGATATGTTTCAATATTCAGGAAAATGAAGAAATAAGTAGTTTCATCTAAACTTCACTTTGATTATCAAGGCTACTAAGACAGCATCCAAACAGAGGGTTTTTGAATGAAAGACACATTTTCCCCCAATGTGTTCTATAGATTTACAGAATACTAGCAAATTTTCTCATCCTCAGAGAGAATAAGTTGATATTTTTGTTCTCAAAGGAAGCAACAAGCAACTTTTACATTTTTCTTCCAGTTACACCATTTTCAAAGGATATTCACAGTTCAAAACTTATTCTGCATAAAAGTAACACACAATTTTTTTTGTACAGGAAACAGCTGTTTCTCAATTTTGTTTTCCATAGAAACTACTATTTCTGCCCAGAAATATTATTTTTGCCACGTCAAAAACTGTTTCTACATGGAACATGCTGCAAAATACACACATACATACATAAGGTGCAAATTTTGTGCAGAATAAATCATGAACTGTAAAGATTCTCTTCAGTCTAGGTTTATCATGATTTTCCAACACTCAAGAAATGTGGGTTTTGACCTTTTTCAAAAAAATTTCAAATATTCTTTCTATCCCTATGAGAAAGGTAATCAACACCACCTCAGTTCTGTTGGGATCAGATTCAAATTACATAGTTTAATCTGAGCTCATCTGTCAGTACATTTCTCTGCTCATTCACATCTCTTCCAATTGCAAATGAATGGAATGTGTTCACGTGGTTCTTCGGAACCAGTTTTGTATACTCTGTTCTCATTTAATACTATTAAAGTTATTGAGTTTTGAGGTGCTTCCCCACTCTTAAGGATCTAATTAGCTGTTAAAGAGAATTTGAGATGGCAAGTTCAGTTCAGATTTGTCATTGCTACTGGGTAGCAACTGAATCAGCTAAACCAAAAGGAGATGATCTTTGCTGTGGATATTTGGTTCTGCTCTAGTTTTAATTTGAGCTCTGAAGGTTGGGGATTTTCTGTAGCAGTTTGAAGTTTGTATATAGATGGATGCATTTCTCCCTTCCCCTCAGGACTATATTAGAATTTTAATCTCCTAAAGCAGAACCTCCAGAGCATGAGCTATCATCATTAGTACAACAAATGTACTTTTAAAGAAGAACTGATCCACATGTTAATACAAGTTGTGATAGTGAAGCAGCAAAAATATTCCATCCTATTAGAATTTACTTGCCTGTGAGCAGATATCTAAATGCCCTGAATGAATGTAAACTTTCACAATATTTGCAAATCACCATTGCAACTGAGAAAATACACATATTTACCCATACTAACCCTGACAGGCAAGGAACAGCCTACTATTGAACTACATGCTGTAGATAAAACTGTATAATCTTTGAAGAGTGATTCAACTCTTTCTTTCTTTCTTTCTTTCTTTCTTTCTTTCTTTCTTTCTTTCTTTCTTTCTTTCTTTCTTTCTTTCATGTGTGCTGGGGATAACAATAGAAATGTGTTTGGATTCACATTTCCCTACAGGGATATCCATTTCACACTTCCTGGTATGAAAAGTAGAACAGAATGCAACCTGCTTTGGAAATCTGTCAGTTTCCAAAGCTTAGCACATATGGGGGTGGGGGATAGTAAAGTATGCTCATTGTAAAAGATCATAATTAAAAATGCACAGTATGTGTGAAAATACAGTAAAAGCATGCTATAATAAAGGAGAGTTGATGCATGCCAGCAATCCATATAGCTTGGGAAATGTGCACTTAAAACACACACAAGCGTGCACACACACACACACAGACACACACGGACAGATTTTGGCCTGTAAAATAAACCAACCACAATCACTACCACCAGATAGAAGTAGGAATGGACTAAACTCAGAGGAGGGTAAAGGAAGAAGCCTTTGGACAGGAACTTTATTGCTACAGACATCCCTAATCTGGCTAAACTTAGTTTGAAGAAGCAGCTACTGGAAAATATCCAATAAATTCCACAGAAAAAACTGGAGGCCCATCTCAAGTTACTCCAAATGTTGTTTTATTATAAACAAAAAAGAACAGGCATTTTTCTCTTCTTGATATCATCCTGACATCTCTCCAGTTCCTTCTGTATGTAATCTTACACTGCCAAACTTTAGGGAAGGAGAGAGGGAGAAGTGAGTGGGTAGGTTGTTACTCCAAACAGTAGTTGAGTCAGAGGTCCACCCACAATGCCAGTGCCTCTGTGCAACAGCGGGGAATATTAGCTCAAAGGCAAAGCCTTTGAGTGGGGGTGGGGTAACCTAGCAGGATCTTTTATACCTGTGTATACTGGTACTAACCAATGGGAGATCCAAAGAATATTTTATTGGGGGAATTAACAATCACATACACACAAGATCTAAGCAGTCTTACAATCAGGCAAGGCTAACTGAAAGAAAAGGGAGGAAAAATTGGATCGTTCGAGTGCTATTGTTTCCAAAGGTCAGATCATTGAGCGACATTTGCAAGTTCATTATCACCGGAGCTTCCCTATGTATGACGTGGCTGTGCCCTGAGGTCCTATCTGACCTACTTTGTCATCACATGTGTTCAGGCAGTCTACTTTGCCATCATAGCTTTTCAGCCATAGCAGTATAAAATTTATATTTAATGCCAATTAACTGATATTTGCCAATTTTACCATAGCATGGTGTGGGGCTGTATGGCCTGGTGACAAGGTGTAGCCACTACTCACTAAAAGATATTGCCACGGGAAGGCTCCAGCCTTAGAAGGAAGCTTGGCTTTGTTTTTGTTTTCATTGTCACTGGCTGATGAGCAACATGCCATACTTCTAGAGAGCCCTTATCTCCGTTCCATCCATGGACTTAATTCTTCACTGATTTTATCTCAAAAGGAGCAATAACTAATTTTAGAAATTCTCTTCACACGGAGGGGAAAAAGCCTTTGAAAACTGCATAGTTTTTGAAGCCTACTTCCATTTTGGGACTTATTCTGCACTGAATTCACAGATGGTTGTTTTGCACTGAAAACAGCATTTCAAGGTAGGAATATTATTTTACCTGAAGAAAAACTGGTTTCCTATGCATAAAATTCTGCAGGGGCTTTTGGTACAAAATAACCACATACAAATTTGGTGCCAAAGAAGTCCCAAATTGCAAAGATTCTTGTCAGTTCAGGGTTCTTCTCATCAAGTTTTTTTGACACTCAAAAAACATATTTTCAACCGTATTTTGAATATTTTCAAATCTTATTTCCATTCCTCATCTCATTCCAGGAAGACATACATTGACCTGTGACCAAAGAACAATTTACTAGTGAACAATGCAAAAGAAGTTTTTTATAAAAGCATTAGAATACATTCTTTCATTTATCCTTAGTAACGCAACTGCATTTTTTCTGATTCTGTTCTCCTTCTGATGTCTCTTTTAAAGCCCAGAGTGAAGGCAGAATGCTTACAGGCAAAAAAGAATGGAAGGATCCTTTTAAAAATTTAGCCAGACAAGGAAGAGGGGCTGATGCAGAAACCATTGAAGCCTTACACCAGTGTAATAGTCTGTTACACCAGAATAAGGGACTTTGAGGATCTCTGGGAAAGCCATTTCTGTCAGGAAGGGGAAAAAGAAAAAACAGAAAGAAAGAAAGAGAGAGAGAGAGAAAGAAAGAAAGAAACTGCCCTGCCAGATCCTGAGCATCTTGAGAGACAGAAGAGTAGCTTTGTCTCCCAACACAGATACCTTTCACTGTTGTTCTCTGTTACAGTGTATTCATCCATTTTACCTCATCTAATTGTGTAATGATACCAGCTAACTGGATCCCAGCCTGAATGGGTTCTGTCAGTGGTGAAATGTCGTTGTCCTCTATTTGAACCAAAGAAAGTACTTTGGAGACCTTGTCATTCACTTCTACTAATATCTAATGTAAAGGAAGAACAGAAAAATACATCTGCAAAAAAAGAGAAAGAGGGGAAAAAAACCCATGCCATGTGGAAGATTTGACCTTGCTCGGTAATGAGAAGAATAGTACAGATGGAAACACACACAAAAAGAGCTTTCTCTCCTTCTTTTGCTATTTTATGGTCCAGATGTCTCAGTTAATGTATACTAATGCAATGACTGGTGATGTATTGGACCATACTTTGTACGTTTTTGCTAAAGTGCACTGGATATCCTATTTAATGGAATGGTTTTCTATTGCTGCTTCAGTGCCATTCTGTTTAATAGGTTGGGAACTTTGATTCCATTAGCATGTTTAGCACACTCCTCCTGCTGATATTTTCAGGTTCACTTCTGTGATGCAAGGAGATGAAAATTAGCAGGAGTCGGTCCTGGATGACCTAATTTTCACTCAAGGGAATTACAGTGTCCCACACATGCACAGATACAAAGCTTTAGGTCCGACTGACCCATTGTGTTAGGGAGGCAGCGTATTATAAATGAAGGAATTACTAACAGATTGAGGCTCCTGTGATCGATTTACCTTCAGTGCCAGGAAACTGTAGAAAAGTGAGGCATTTGCATCTGAAACAATGTTGATTCTTTTTCTATCTCCCATAGACATCACAATCTCACTTTTATGCAACTTATATGGAAAGTGAAAATGGAATGTGGGTGTCCAGGCATGGAGTGTCAGGATAGATGCTACTACACGGGTACTGTTGTTGCTGCTATTCAGGGCTGACCCAAGACATTTTGTTGCCTGAGGTGAAGGACAAGATGATAAGTCCCATGTTCCATGTACCAAAGGAAACTAGAAGTTGAAACTTTCTCCAATAACAGCAACTATATGACGTTCTGCACAGTACTTGAGCCCCCGCAAGGAGTGCACAAAATGCTATATAGTATAGCTCTGCAGGCAAAGATCAGGTAATGTAGCACATATGACCCATTCTCTACCACTGTCAATCTGCCTCCTGAGGCAGCCTTCTCACTTTGCCTAAAGGTAGGGCTGGCTCTGCTGCTGCTATTAGTTATTTAATAACTCTTCTGCTACCATTAATATTACTGCTATTAATGTTACCTACTAGCAGCTGGTGGTGTCCAGACCAGTGAGTGTGTGAATCCGTTCTGTTATTTTATCTGAACTTTAAAGTTGCTGTCTAATGGCAAATCTTCTCTAAATAAAACTTATCAAGAAAGAAAGAAAGAACGAAAAAGACCCTATGATAGGGTAGCTACTTGTCAGAGGTAACTTATAGGCACTCAACAAAACATCCAAGTTACTGATCACTGTCCCCAAAATAATTTTGCCTCATGGATAGATCATTAAAGTTCAAACTAAAACCTAGTGTGAATTCACTACCCCTGTGACATAAAAGGCACCAGGGACCACTGATATCCCCAGATGAATGAGTGGATGCATGAAAAAAGTCAAGGGGCTGAAGTGGTCTGGTTTTCAAGTATGTAGGGTAACTATGGCAGCTAAGCTATTTACCAGTTGTTTTTGTAAAATACAAACTTGTGTCCTGAGATCTAGTCATTTATAAGGGCTTGTCTATAGATCTATGGAAATCTGATTCCCCATTTTCCCAAAGTAAAGGAAGATCAGTCTGCTTGCTTTGTTTTGAATGGGAGATAAATTCTCATCATTGCTCAGGGATGTTGTAGCACTCAGTAGTTAGCAACCATCAGTAGTTAGGAAGCAGGAACATAAATAATAGACTAGAGCCCTTTCCGCACCTTACCTTCTTCCAGTGCTGGGATGCAGGGATCGTGTGAGCAGCCTCCAGAGAGAGGCTTTCACATCTGGGGTCCTTCGGCTCTGCACGAACTGCCTACTCACGTGAGAGCCCCGCCTCTTCTTTCCTCAGTGAAGCTTGGGAGGAAGTGCGACTAGTGCAGTTCTGGAGGCTCCGCCAGGTAAGTGCACGCGGGGCCTGGGAGGAATGCACAATCACTCACCATTTTCGGCTTCTAGATGAAAATGAAAAGGTGTGCGATCAGTGCCTGCTGGCCCCTGGAGTGTCGTGTGATTGTGAGTGCATCGTGCGGATCACTCCTCACAATTGTGCGATGCTCCAGGCCCTCTTTCACATGGAAAATGCCATGCTAAAAGGGTCTAAGACAAGCTGATGGATTTTACTTCACCAAAGGCTGGATTTCCTTGTGTGTAAAAGAAAATCTCATGAAATTCACTAGGCTTCCATAAGTTGACAGGCAACTTGAAGGAACATGCACACATACACAATGCTCTGAGGGCCACATACCTGTAGTGGTCAGAGCCTAAACCCATACAAAGCACATACATTTGTTCCTCCAGTATACCTCCCATACTTTTCCCCAGGATAGATCCAACTGGAACTTCTATTGCCCTCTGGTATCTCAACATATTGTCATAATTTGGAGATGGCCAACTCATTGCCCACGGTCATGGTCCCATCCTTCTTCTGTTCCCAAGCAATGTGATTATAGAGTAAATCATTGATGGGTTTTCCTCATCAATCATGCCACCATCGCAGACTGGTCTGTGGAGGATCCAGAAGTGCAGTGGGTGCACTTTCTGCACCAGTGCAGCTTGGGAAGGTACCTTGCTGTGCTGTGGAAGGAAGAGATGGGGTCATCGTATTTCCTTCATTCGAGGAGGCAGCCAGTGTGAAGGGATACTCACAGGAAAACATCAAAAGAAGGAAGGGTGCAGAAAGGGCGTAAGTTAATCTAAGTAGTTTATACAGAATACTGCCTTATATATTTTAATGTTATGACTTAAGAGTGACAATATTACACTAACTTATATGTGACCTAATCAATCCTGAGGAAATCACTTGATCCACAAAATATACTGTAGAAGCTGTACATTCCTTCTCCAGCCTGTCCAAAATTTATATTCTTTTTCTGAGTGGTGAGGTGTCTGTCACTTTGCTTTCTAGTCATTTCCATGCATATTGAAGGCTTCTCATAAATTTTCAGGCATAAAAGTTTTGATTTATTTTTTTGTGATAGATGCATTTGGCCAAGAAGATCTTTGGGATGACCCCAGAAAACAATGCCAGCAATATTTCCTACAGTCATTCTTTCCTCCAATCTCTTTTACTACTCTACTGTATTTATATTTTACTTTATAGATTTTGCATTATGGAGCAATTCTAGTGAAGTACACAGGGAAACAAAAGTATCTTCTTTGTGGGGGTGAGGGAGAGGGAAGCCAACTTCATCCAAGTGTCCTACTACCCTTATATTCAGGAAGGAAACCAGATTATTCTCACATCCTACCCAAGGCAGAAGCCTTGTTCTGCTCATGTCAAAATGCTGAAATGTACAGCAGCTTCCCTGCTTCTATTTTGATCTGACACACTTGTGTAACAGCCTTCTAGGGAGGAAGCAGTTCATTAAGTCAAGGACAGCATGAGTCAATGGTTTTAGGGAATTCAATAATAAACTGGAAAAATCTACCTTGTATGAGAGATTTGCTCTGACACATCCCTCTCACAGGAAACACAGAATTGTATTACTGAAGAAGGCACTCCACAGAATGAGGAAAGAGTGCACTAAATGTGGGTCATCATGTTCTTCTTGTGTAATCATAGTGAAGTAGCTGCAAAGCCTATATTACGATGGGAACTTGAAAAATAAAGGTGTGAAATGCTCTGCTATCCTTTAGAATACATTGGCCACATAATAAACTGTTCCATTTTCTGGATGTCAGCCTGGTGACTGGCAAAAAATCAAAGCAAAGGTTCAGAGATCTGTGAAAGCATCAATTCTCTATATTGCTACATGTCCCTGATCTTATTGGCTTGCAAAAATAAGGGCAGGAATCATAGAGAATCATGATTTCTCATAAAGCTTTGAGCTAATCAACTTACAGAGATAATTTTAAACATGAAGTATTTATAAATATAGAGAGAGACAGTGTGGTATAGTGGTCTGATCTTTGGACTAATGGAGACCAGGGCTTGAATACCTGCTTGGCCATTAAAACTCACTGGGTAAACTTGGGCAACTCACACTCTCTCAGCCTCAGAGGAAGGCTATGACAGCTCCCTCTGAAAAAATGTTTCCAAGAAAACCCCATGATAAGTTCATCTTAGGGTCACCTTAAATCAGAAGTGACCTGAGGGCATAAAATAGTATATAATAATTTATAAATATAAAATTCCTGGCACACATCCATGATATTGTTTGAAAGGACTCTTGCATGTTTGAATTTGCTCTAAACAAGCATGGAGAAGCTTACATTCATTTTGTTATCTGAGATGTATTAAGTAAAATTATTTCTGTATATGGAAGACTCCTTTTTGAGAACTCCCTAGCACCGCTTTATCCATGTAATTGTTATCTGAAACAGTTCTTTTCTCTTCATCCCCAAACTCTCCTAAACACAGACTGACAGTTACAATTTGAAGTCTGACAGATGCTGAGGGAGACAGCTGAAATTCTGTCAATTTAAAATTTATTCAGAGACCCATGAAATTCAGGTGGTATTTTCTGAGAGGAAGGAAAACTAAGCTGCTCAGTTTTCTGGCAATATTCTGTCACTTCTTATCAATTCATTGTGTCCCGAGTCTGTCTACTGTCATTGGCACAGTTTTCAGAGATGTCTGTAAACAACTACAGAACCCTAGTTAAAGAAGAAAATCTCTGAATAGCACCAATGAATTAGAAATTCCAGTTCTCTTTTTTCTAAGTCCCAGATGACACATTATGTGGAAAGTGTGGCCACAGTTTGCCTACAGTTCTTTCTACATCTTTAAGTTAACATTGACAGGAAGACATGATAACGAGATGTGGAACTGCTGTCCTGATATCTGTATTGCTTACCTACTTTGCTTGGTGGGCCACATTTGTGGGCAGCTGTTGTCTGCCATCTAAGACAAAAGCCTTTTTTTTTAAAAAAAAAAATCTACTTCTATTCTAGTTAGATGTAGGGACGTGAAAAATCTCTGTCTTGATTTGTTATTTTCTATACATCCCACCTGCATTTTTTCCTTAAAAATGATTTTAAGCTTATCAATCCAATGAACCTATTATGACCAAATAACCACCCAAATATTTTGTTTCTTTAGTTTTGCCTGACAGAAAAGAGCCTACACAGATGTAAATCCAATTAATGTTTGCTTTTTTTTGTCATTAAAGAGGTCAAAATCTTCTACCTCCCTCATACAACAACAAAATTCACCTGCAAAAGAACACCCTTTCCATGCTACTCACTCATAATATGGTCATATAACGGCTGATGGAGAATGGAAGATGTCTGACAAACATCTGGCTATACCACTATAGGCAGACATGAAGGAGCTCTGGAGGTCCTGAGGGATGTAGGGATGTAGCCAGATGATTCCCAGATCTCAATCTCTCTCTCTCTCTCTCTCTCTCACACACACACACACACACACACACTCCCCACTGACCATTATATACTGCATTTGCCGGTGTATTAGACATACCACTGTATAATGCATGCCCCATCTACAGACTGTATTCTTTAGGAAAAAATATTTTAGTACCCCATTCCTGTTGTTTCTTCCTGGGTGGGGGGACCACCCTGCCACGGCAGAAAAAACAGGAAGAGTGTGTGTCTGTGTTTGTGTGTGTGAAAAAAAGTTCCTTTCTCTCCCATTCCTGTTGTCCTTGCCTTGGTGAGGAGAACTACCCTCAGGCAAAAAGGAACAGAAAGGTGTCTTTCTTTTCCTTTTTGCCTCTCCACCAGGCACTTGCACAAATCATTCCTTTCATCCCACTCGCTTTCCTATGCCCTGGTAGGAGTTATTGTTGCATTATGTGGATGCATAATGGACTCCTTGCTCCACAAATTTCTCACAGCTCTTGTGTGTGTGTGTGTGAGAACGCAAACTGTTACAAACTTGTTGTTATGGCTAGCCAGTTCCATGGGAAACTTTTCCTCAGCGTTATCAGCTTGTCCGGAACTGGCACACAGCTGCGCCATCATATGTGTTTTTGCTACATGACATGTTATGGCTATGAACTTGTTATTCACGCTTGTTGTCGTGAGGTGAAGGTGCCTAAAGCATGTTTACTGCATATCATATAAACCCCATGCCTTGTGTAAAAGTCTCTCTGTTCTTTTCTCTTTGCACTCTGTTGCTGATCTGCCATGATGTTGGGCAGAATAGATTTTGCTTCTGTAACTTAGGCTGTTTTGAAATTCTTTTTTACTAATAAACGTAGTCAATCTGCTAGTATGACCTCAGCAGTGTTTTGTTACTTGCTACGTGAAGCAGGCATGAAGTCTAAAGCAAGCAGGAGTTTTTATTTCTTTTTATCAGCAGGAGTTTCTCGACTCCTGTTTTGCAACATGGTAGCAGAGGATGGTTGCGAGCCATCGACCTTGTTCTGAGTCCTGCTTTAAGTTATGCCTGCTGAGGAGTGTTTTTGAATAAGTTTTTAGCTGGTTCTACCATGGCTCAACCAGTGCCTGGGGGTTTGCCCCTTGTGAAGCTCAACGGGTCAAACTACCTTGCATGGTCAGCGAGAATGGAAAAATATCTGCAGGCCGAGGGTCTGTGGGGAGCGTTTACTGATCCTGTTTCATTGCAAGGTACAGCAGCTCAGATTGAGGCAGCAACTAGACGAGCCATGTCTATGCTCTTTCTGGCTGTGGAAGATGACCAGCTCACGCACATCAGGGACCTTAATACTCCACGTCAAGGATAGGTCAAACTACGAGATATACATCTCAGTGAATCTGGAGCAGCAAAGTATGCTTTGTCTCATAGACTTTACAATACCAAATGGACCCCAGGCACCTCGATGAGGGAGCATTTGACAGTTTTTTCAGAGCTGTTTTCATCACTCCGAGAGAGAGGCAAGGTTTTGCCTGAGAGTGACAGGGTATTCTGTATTTTAAATTCCCTTGATGCTTCCTGGGAACTAGTCGTTTCTTCACTCCAGTCCGTGCCAGAAAGGGATTTGACTGTATCCATGGTTTCTGCCCGGCTGATGGAGGAAGAAGACAAGCGAGCCAGGAATGCGGCACCTCCCACACAGGCTTCAGCGGCAGAAGTCTGCTCCGGTAAGAAAAAATCTTCAGCTGCTGATCGCAGTGAGGAGGGGCTGGTGCATGCCCATGCTGTCCGGAGATGTTTTCGCTGTGGATCTGCTTCACACCTCAGGCGTGATTGCCCACTTCTGAAGCAAGGGGAGCAAAGTACCAGTAGAGCCGGTTTCCGAGGTTCCAGAAATAGAGGGAACAAGGCAGGTGTGCCAGGGGACGGTTACGTGTTGCTGTAGCTGTTTCTGAAGGTCCCCAAGATGCAGAAGTCCCAGACCCAGCCTGGCTCCTGGACAGCGGATGTTCCCAGCATCTCGTCAATTCAAAAGACTTGTTCAGTGACTTAAATTCTGCCAGTGTTTCAAAGGTAATTTTGGCAGATGGGACAAAAGCTGAGGTTTGTGGTGAAGGGATTGCCTATGTCCCAGCACTTGATATGTGTTTGAAAAATGTTTTGTATGTGCCCTCTCTTGATTTCTGTCTGTTATCTGTGGGACAGCTGACAGAATCTGGGTTTAAGGTTGAGTTCTGTGGAAAACAGGGCAAAGTGCTCAAAGATGGGGAGGTGTGTGCTGTGGCTACACGGGAAGAAAGGCTGTTCTTCCTTGAAACAAAACATACTGTGTGTAATGTGTATGCTAATACTCCACAACACCATGAATGCATTCATCTCATGCATCATCGCATGGGGCATGCGAGTTTTCCAGTGTTAAAAAAGTTGGCAAGTTGCTGTAAAGGGTGTTCTTTGAAGTCTTGTAGTGTGTTCCTTGACTGTGCAATTTGCAAGCAAACCAAGTCCAAGCAGCTGCCAGCACCACGGGTTAGTTCCCGTGTGCCAACTGCTCCATTCCAGTTGGTTCATTGTGACATTGTAGGGCCCCTCAGTAAACAATCACTCGGAGGGGGTAGATATTTCTGTCTCTTCGTAGATGATTTTAGCAGGTACATTTTCTGCTATGTGTTGAAGCAAAAGTCTGATGTGTGTCAAGTCCTCAAGAATTGGTGTTCCCTGATTGAGAGGCAGTTTGGTTGCTCTCTTCAAAAGTTGCAAACTGATAGGGGAGTTGAATTCTTGTCAGAGAACATGCAACAGTGGTTCAAAAAGAAAGGGATCATTCACAGGACAACTGCCAGCTATTCTCCTCACCAAAATGGAGTGGCTGAGCGCAATGCAGGAGTTTTACAAACTCTGATGCACAGTCTGCTAACTGATGCAGATCTGCCTCTGAGTTTTTGGGGTGAAGCAGTTCTGACTGCCTGTTACATACACAATAGGCTCTGGAGTAGTGTAATCAATGCAACCCCCTATGAGTATTTGTATAATAAACAGCCTTCCATTGCTCACATGAAGGTGTTTGGGAGTTTTGCCTGGGTGCACATTCCCAAAAGTCAAAGGAAAAAAGGAGAGCCAAAAACCCAGCATCTGCGTTTTGTTGGTTATGAGAATTTTTGTAAAGGGTATCGCTTTCATGCTGGTGGTAATTCCTGTATTGTGTCAAGAAATGCCTTCTTCGAGGAACACGCAAACTGGGCACGTGTTCAATCAGCGTCTGAAATTCTTCTTCCTGTGTCTAGCCAGCCTGCAGCGCAGCCAGCCCAACCCTCAGTCTCCGCTCCCAGGCCCTCGAGGGTTAAAACAGAGGAGAGAGACTTGCGAAGGGGGAGAGCTGTAAGCGATGTGGCTGAGTCTAGCACAGGGGAGGGAGAGCGAAAGTATTCAGTTAAAAGGTCACGAAGTGCTGAGGAGGGGGAAGGCACCTCACAGAGTCAACCCATCCTCAGAAGATCAAAAAGAAAAACAAAAGGCATCCCCCCGCGTCATTTCCCTGACGCTCAGGCAGTCCGTGTGTGTGCAGCTGTAGCTTCTGAACCGGAGAATTTTGCTTCTCTTGAAAGATTGCCTGAGCGACAGGCTCAGCCCTGGTGGGATGCCATGCAAAGTGAGATGGATTCAATTGCTCAGCACAATGTGTATTCTCTGTGTAAATTACCCAAAGGTGTGAAACCAATTGACAGTAAATGGGTTTACAAGCTAAAGACCTCTGCTGATGGGCAAGTGAAACATAAAGCGCGTTTGGTCGCGCGTGGATTTTTACAAAGTGATGCCAGTTATGATGAAATCTACAGTCCCACAGCAAAACCGCAGTCTATTAGATTGGTTTTTTCCCTGGCAGCTCAAATGAATGCTGTGCTTACACACTTTGATATTACTACTGCCTATCTCAATGCTGATTTGGAAGAAGAGGTTTATATGCTCCAACCTGATGGGTTTGAAGTTGAAGGAAAAGAGTCTCACGTTTGGAAACTGAAACGTGCTCTTTATGGTCTGAAACAATCAGCCAGATGTTGGAATGTTTGTTTACACAATGCTCTGCAGGCGTGTGGTTTCAAACAAAGTGTTGCTGATCCCTGTGTATATGTCCGAGGGAAAGGGGAAAGTTTAGAAATTCTCCTTGCCTATGTGGATGATTTGTGTTTAGTTTCTGCTACACAAAATCAAGCACAAGTGTTTGAGAATGAACTGGGAAAAAAGTTCCAAGTCAAAAATCTGGGTCCAGTTCAAAACTTTCTGGGAATTGAAGTACAACAAGTCAAAAATGGTTTTCTGCTGTGTCAGAAACAAAAGATTGTGAAGTTGTTAGAAAAATGCAACATGACTGACTGCAAGGCTGTAAAAACGCCTATGGTACCTGGGTTTATGAAAAACATTGGTGATGAAATGTTTCCTGACATACATCTGTATCAATCTGTCATCGGGAGTCTCTTGTACTTAGCTAGTACCTGCCGCCCTGATATTGCTCTAAGTGTAAACATTTTGGGCAGAGCGTGTGCTAAGCCTACCCAGTATCATTGGCAAGGTGTGAAAAGAGTGCTTAGGTACCTGAAAGGTTCTTTGGAGTATTGTTTGTGTATTTTTCCCAAAGAACAGCCTACATTGGTGTGTTACTCTGATAGTGATTTTGCAGAAGATGTGTCAGATCGCAAGAGCACATCTGGTTATGTTATCATTTACAGTGGAGTGATTATTGATTGGAAAACTAGGAAACAAACATGTTTATCTTTGTCAACAATGGAGGCTGAGTACGTGAGTTTGTCTACACTCTGTACTGAACTAGAGTGGTTCATACAGTTGTTAAAAGATCTGGAAATCCATATTCCACAATCAGTACAAATATATTGTGATTCACAAGCCTGTATTCACATGGCAAGTTCTGACAGAACTTCCTCTCGCTCAAAGCACATTGACATTAAGTTTCACAATGTAAAGTTGTTTTTGCGAGATGGGAAAGGATCTCTCACTTATGTGCCTTCAGAATGTAACTTAGCTGATGTGTTTACTAAACCACTATCTGCTGAGACATTTGGTCAGCTTGTAAGTAAACTGGGATTGACAAAGCTTCCAGTCCAAAGTGGCTAAATATGTGACTAAAATTTGTTCCACAAGGAGTAGGGGAGTGTTGCATTATGTGGATGCATAATGGACTCCTTGCTCCACAAATTTCTCACAGCTCTTGTGTGTGTGTGTGTGAGAACGCAAACTGTTACAAACCTGTTGTTATGGCTAGCCAGTTCCATGGGAAACTTTTCCTCAGCGTTATCAGCTTGTCCGGAACTGGCACACAGCTGCGCCATCATATGTGTTTTTGCTACATGACATGTTATGGCTATGAACTTGTTATTCACGCTTGTTGTCGTGAGGTGAAGGTGCCTAAAGCATGTTTACTGCATATCATATAAACCCCATGCCTTGTGTAAAAGTCTCTCTGTTCTTTTCTCTTTGCACTCTGTTGCTGATCTGCCATGATGTTGGGCAGAATAGATTTTGCTTCTGTAACTTAGGCTGTTTTGAAATTCTTTTTTACTAATAAACGTAGTCAATCTGCTAGTATGACCTCAGCAGTGTTTTGTTACTTGCTACGTGAAGCAGGCATGAAGTCTAAAGCAAGCAGGAGTTTTTATTTCTTTTTATCAGCAGGAGTTTCTCGACTCCTGTTTTGCAACAGTTATTGTATTTGTGTATGACACACCCCATTTTCAGAAGGCATTTTGGGGGAAAAAGTGAGTCTTGTATGCCAGCAAATATGGTAGTTGTGTCAGAAGTGGACAGCACAAAAAGTGTGTTTATGGAGAAAGCAGACAGGAGACATGGTGCAATTCTACCTGTGGGACTTTTATACTACATCATTATACTACACTACATCACCTATGTGATCTCTGTGAGGTATATTGCTCCTTTCTTTAACCAGATATGTATTGCATTATACACATGGAGTGTACATCTGTTTAAGGGGGGGACTGTACATAACATATGAAAATCAGCATGGTGTAGAGGTGTGAGCATTGGACTACAACCCTGAAGACCAGGGTTTGATTTCCCACTTGGCCATGGAAACCCACTGGGTGATCTTGGATGTGTTATGTACTCTCAGCCCCAGAAAACACCATTATTTAGGGTCTTCATAAGTAAGAAATGACTTGAAGGCACACAACAACAACAAAGCATATATCAAAGGAACCATATAAGATGTACTCTATATGCCCATAACCTATGATGAGGCACAAGCAAGTCTTATACTTTTAATTTAATGAAGCATAATACACCCATCAGCAATTCTTCTTTGGCTACCACCAAGTCTAAATTACTCCTGCTAACAAAAGACATTTCTCTGTATCCATGCAGAAAATAATTTCTTTGTAGAATGTGAGGTTATTTTTAGCCTGTCTTCATCACAAGGTCTTCAAGGCAGGTGACAATCATTTATAGGAAAAATACTCTGTAATGGCTTGACCTCAGAAATTCAAATGCAGCTTAAACAAGATGTTGTTCTTCCCCCACATCTCAGCTTAGCTCATCTTCAACACTAACTGCTTGTAGAAGTCACTAGGGTTTTTAATGTTTGCCCTTATGTGGTTGCATTTTATGCCTTGTTAACTAGGGATGGGTGAGAATTGTATTTAACTTTTTTCCACCAACATTCACTAATGTGTTCATATCTGGGATGGAAACAGCTTGAGATTTGCATTTTTAAGCCATGTTTACAGCCCTACTCTTCTTAAGATAGCTTGTACTATAGTTTTTGTGACACTATTTCCTTGGCAACACTAATTTCTTTCTCTACCTCTCTTCTTTGTTTCCTCAGATTCTTTCATGAACATATTTCTCCTTTGTCTTTGGACATAACTTGTTGTTGTTGTGTGCCTTCAAGTTGTTCCCGACTTGTGGTGACCCTAAAGCTAACCTATGATGAGGTTTTTCTGGGGCTGATTGTACACTAGGCCCTATTTAATGTCCACATTCTGTCAGGATTTAAGCAGAAGACATCATGTGGCATCTCAGCAAAATCTTCTTCATAAACCACTTAGGCATCAATACAAGTGGTTTATGAAAAAGAGTTTTCTCTCAGACTCCCTTTGCTAATGGACCACATATTGTCCTCTGCTTAAATTCTGACAGAACATGGACATCCATGAGGGTCTCATGTACAAGAAGTATAGAAATAATGCAATCCTCCAGATGTTGTTGGTCTGCAACTCCAGGATTTCCTTGTCCAATGGCTAGGCTGCTAGGGTTGATATGACATACAGTAAATATATATATATCTGGAGGACCATATTACTCTTATCCTTGATATGTACAGTCATTTATTGGCCAAAAATAAAGGCTGGATCCTGATGTCTAGCTAATGAGTGACAGAATTCCATCATGAGAACTTTCAGATATTTTTGGAGGTGGTGGGGAGGGAATGGAAAACAAGACAGTTTTCTGGATAGTCATTTACCTACCCTTGTTCCACTCCTTCTTTATGGTGCCCTCCAAGCTTGTAAGTAACACATCACAAACAGCAAAGTTAGCTGTAATTAATTACTCTTTTGGTAACCAGGGCAAAATGATGCTGCATTTCCTAGGTTGTGTAGCAAGTGGGAATTATGCCACTCTACTGATGAGTGACATCTTCTGAAGTTGTCACATCTTAAAATGTCTTTTAAGGCCATTTTAAAGTGAGGTGTTTTGACAGGAATTTTCCAAGGTTCATGTCATTTTCTTATCAATTGAAAGGTTGATATTTAATTAGTTTAAGCAAAGAAAAGAAGCAAAAAATGAATGAGCTACACAACATCAAAATGCATAACATCAATGAATTGCTGTGTTTATACTATAGCATAATTGAAATGAGATACTTTTTAAAGTAATGCTGCAAGCTTTGGACAATGTCTATTGCAGTTGTTCCATTATTATTTTTCATTCATCATAACCAGATGCAAGTATTCTTAGAAGTAAGTTCTGTTGAATTTGGTAGGGTTAGTTCGTACAGAAAATTGCAATTTGACTGTTGTTAACTGTTTCAAAGGTTTGAGTTAGATATATACATAAAAAGAAATTATATAAATGTTGTATTTCCAGTTATGCTTTGCTTAGAATGGGGAATGGTTCTCAAAAACAAACAAATAAACACCTTCTCAGAACAATATGCAGAAATGAGTGTCCCTCTTTTGGATACCCACTGTGTAGAGATATCTAAATAACAATAAACATTTTCCATAAATCAAGGAATTATCTTTTACATAGACAATGATTTACCACACTAGCATCCAAATAGCATGAAAACTATTTATCCAATAGTGAAGGAGAGGAAACTAAAAAAGAGAACATTTTAAGTAAACTAGGTCATGTCCTAGAATTAGGGGAAGACACCATGTTCAGTTTTGCAGCTGCCTAGAAACCCATTCTAATTTAATTTTAAGCATGTTTTTGGATCTCTTTGAAGCACCTCCAGTTTAAAAGCAGATGACATTGGTCAGATTACATTCACTTTAGAAAGACCCAAGTTTATTGTCATTTTATGAGATATCTTTATGTAAAAACTGCTTTATGTAAAAACTGCTTTGTGGGCATAATGCACCGACATTGAATCCAGTTCTGTTATAGTTTATCATTTGTTTAATGGAAGCATGTGTTAAGATTACTGCTGGATGACCATAGCAGCACTGTATATTACAGATAACAAGACGGTTATCAAATCAATTTGGCATTATTGAAAATGGCAAACAATGTTATACTTACAACTCAGCAGATGTTATATGGGCTTCCTTTCTTTCTTTTCTGTAGGAGTACTTCATGCAAAACAGCTATTTCCTTTCCACCTCCCATCTTGCTTCTTGATTGCACATATGGAGTTTCGAGAAAGTGAGTACTGCAGAAGAAAACCAAATGCAAATAATGATATCTTGCCTGCATAAGTTGGTTGATCTTGGTCAGTTTTGCTTGCTGCTATGCACACAGTGAAGTGAAAGAATGGGATCTTCTGGAGATAGCCACTGTGATGTAGTTCCCACCTAGCCATGAAACTCATTGTGGCCTCAGTCCATCCACCTTCTGTTGGACTCACCTACCTCACAGTGTTGCTGTGAGGATAAAGTGGGGAATAGGAGAGCCAATTACACCACCTGGAGTGGATTGGAAAAGAAATGTAGCAAATAACTCTGGCCCTTTCTGCAGCACCCTCCCATCCCGCCATGGGGATGGGAGAAAGACAGGACCATAATGATGCTTTTACATGACACTGTCACAGTCCCGACCTTCTTTCATCCACAGATGGTATGATTACAGGTTAAATCATTGAGGGGTTTTCCCCATCAATGACACATGATTGTGCCTCCATTCCACATTTACATGTTCTGCGGAAGCCCCAGAAGCATGATGGCTACACTTTCTGCCCCAGCACAGCCTGAGAAAGTACCTGGCTACACTGTGGAAGGAAGATGTATGGCCATTGTTTCGCTTCCATAGGGAGCCAGCTGGTGCGGAGGAGAGTGATCCCATCCTGCTCCACTCTGGCAGAGCTGCTGCCAGGATCTCCACTAGATTTTTCACAAAAAGGCAGGGTGAGGGAAAGGCCTAAGTCTTCCTTCTTCCTTTGTTGGGTTTTCTACCCTAAGGTACTGGTCCAGCAGCTCTCTAAGACTATGCCTATTTAACAGGGAGTAGGAACCAACAGATAGTATCATGAAATTAACAATGAAAAATAACCATGAAAAATTTTATCATGAAATGGTGGTGCAGGCCCATAAGAACATGTACACTCTTAATCACACCAGTCAGATCCATTGGTTTATCTAACCTAGAAATGTCAGCAATGACTAGCTGCAGCTTACCAAAGTTTGGGGCATATACATTCTTACATCAGTTGCCTTCTACTTGGAAATAACAGACAGGACTCCAGTTGTGGGGTAACCTAGCGCCATAATTTTATTTATAATTTTAACCAATCAAAAGAAGATAGAAGGAAGGATCAGTGCTTGGCTCCCTACTCTACCTATTTCAGGTTAAAATGCCCCATCCTGAGATCTGTCTTTATTCCTATAGCCTAATATTCCTGGTGAGGTTTTCTACATCATGGTCTCGAAGCTCCAGGGCATGAAGCAGCAAGTGTAATGTAGGCTGCCCCACAGAAAGTGCCCCTCAGTTCTGACCCCAGATCCCATGACTCAGAAGACTGAAGAACCCTATTTAAAAAAGTTATGCCCCCCCCCAGGTATTCACAGTATCTGTAAACCCTATGCTGTACTTCTGTCAACCTATTTGGCATGAATCACCCCTAATCTGCCCTAAAGACCCAAAGGGCCTGTTCTGGATAGGCCAATATTCCCCATCCACCTTTTGTTCAATATGACCATCAGATGAGTTGAGTCAAAAATTGCAACAGAGGCCAAGTGCTATGCTTTCACTGTACCTGAGGGCAGGTGAGGAGCGCAAAAAATGAAAAAAGGTGAGATCAGGCAACAAAGACTTATTCAGCCTTCCACATGTTACTCCATTGGCGTACCCTATCCTGGGGACTATAAATTTGAAATTAAATATGCCCGCCATGTCAGAGAGGTTGCCTGAATGAGTATGTAGACAAGGAGGTCGAACAACCGGAAATAGTTCAGACTAGGAAAATCCCCAGTCACATTCTCCTAAGGGGCCTCAATCAAAACACGTTTGCATGGACAAAAGGTTTTCAGATGACCTGAGTGGATTATAGAGTTTTCCCCAGACTGAACAACTTCCACGTTAGTAAACCCCGCACTGGATCTGCATAAGCTAATCATGCAAACTACCAAGTTGCTATTGTGTGGCATTTCTCCCTTTGTTTTGGCCATTGTTTTTCCTGGGAGGGGGCCTGCCCTCGAGGTAATTTCTGCCCTATAAGTATTCCCAGTTTCTGAGGGTCTCTTCGATGAACTCCCCGCCCATGCTAGCAGACCGACACTCTGTTAGATGAGCGATCCCCTCAGCCGCTTCTCTTCGCTGAGTTCTTTTCTTCTTACTGTTTCCTGGACTGAAGACTTCAGGATAGGTGCAGTATCACCATCATTAAACCGTCTTCACTGACTCCCCTATAAATTTTCACCTCTTTCCCTTTTCATTAGACCTTGTGTGCATGAGTAAGTGAGTGAGTGAATGTGTTGGTGCGTGAGAGTATATTTGTTAATAAAACTCAGTTATTGATACGTTTGTCTGGCTTTTTGCTTGGTTGGACTCCGAAAAAATTGGGTAAAAAATCCTGCTGGGTTACCCTGTTCCTCATTGGGCAACAGCCAGCGCTCTGCTAATTTCCACAACCTTTGCATTTTTGGAGCAAATCAAAGTGTTCCCTCTAGGGACCACCAGAAGTCAGCATATCCACCTCTGATACCACTAACATGAAGGAGCAATGTTCTATCACCACTTTCAGTGCCCTGCCCCTTCCTTGTAAGGCCTGCAAAACCTCCCTCTAGTGATGTAGACTCTAGTCGGACTTAAGTCACCCCAGTGCCTCAATTCGGACTTGACTTGGCAACAAAGATTCACTGACTAGATTTGACTTGAGACTTCTATATATTTTTTAGTGACTGACTTGCTGCCCATGGTTCAACAACATAACACATTCGTCCAGAGACCTTATACTTTGAAAAAATGCTTCCAGCTTCTTTTTGCCTACTGGTCACATGGCAATCTGTCTCAAGCCCAAAGTGTGGGTGCATTTCTCAGAGAGGAACAGCAAACAGGTTAGGCAATGAGCTTGAGGTAGGCTTGAGGTCTACTCAGCAGCCTGTCCCTGCTGCATATTAGACAGGCCTTCTGAAACTTTTCCTAAGAGGAGAAGGCAAGACTTGTCTCCAAAACATAGCACATATTTCTCATAGAACAGCAAGTGTGTTAGGCAGTGGGCTTGAGAAGGAAGGATTCTTCCTTCTACAGTTTTTGAAGCTTCAGAAATAGGAAATAAGAAAGATCCTATTCTCTACTTCTGAAAAATCCTCCAGCTTCAGAAATGGGAAGTAAAAAGGATCCTATCCCCCTTTTCCAAAGCTGTAGACTCATTTATGCCCATTGGCACAAAAGCCTCCAGCTTCAGAAAGGGGGAGTGAGAAGGATCCTATTCCTCACCTCTGAACCTGCATATGGCAAAATTGCAAATATGGGGGGCCAGCTCTGCTTAAATTGTTAAAACTGACTTTATTTGACTCTGTCCAGAAATTCTGGAATACAGGTTGGGGTATAAAGTTGGCTCCTAGACTTGAGACTTGGAGTAAAATACTTAAATACATCACTGCCTCCTTCACTCCCTTGCATTTGCCACTTGCAGCAGCGTGGTCACAAAGGTAAATTATGTTCATTGTTTTTCTCTGGCCTCATAGACACATCAAAATTATACAGTTGAAAGGAACCCAAATACAGTCAGGGGTGGGCAACTGTGTAAAGAGTGAGGAGGGGCAGCATCAGTACCCCAGGATTTCCTGGAGTGCTACACTCTCTATCACCCTCACAATGATTTAAAAAAAAGAAAAAGCTCCAAATGATCCCCAATACCCTCCTAGAGATGTGGCAGAGGCAATTTCAACATGTTTTTTAGGTCCAGGAGCGGCCTTTTTGCAAAAACAGGAAGTGACTAGAACTGACTTCCAATTTGCTATCAGTTTTTTTTTTTAAAGGCCTCTTCTAGGCCTAATATACCCCAGGATGAGAAATGTGGTAAAAATGTTCCCTAAACCCCTTCTAGTATGGAAAAAAATAACCCCTGGGGTGGGCTCTTGACCCACAAAGATGATCCTAGAGACACTGGCCATTTGCACACAATGTCATCATCCTGCCACAGTTACAGGTTGTTCCTGGTCCAGGAGTCTATAACTGCATGATGCCATCACTATCCAGCTGTTATCTAGTCTCCAAGCATTGCAAAGCAGCCTTATATCATTTCCAGAAAAAAAAATCTGTTAAGACCCTCCTTTAGCACTACAATCCTGTCAGCCTTGTCAGCATGGTTCTGTAGTAGCACTTGATAGCACTTCCTGTTGTCACGGATCTAGGAGTGGGTGGGGTGTGAGTGTGCCCAGCTTGTCCCTCTCTCAGCAACTCCCAGGGCATGGCAAATTTGGAATCTATCACCTCTCCATGTTTCTTTTAAATTTCTCCTTTGAGTTATTATTATTTTTAATTTTTTTATACATTTTTTAGCATTACTGAGCAAAACTGCTATAGTGTACTGGTGTATCATGATGTTACAATGTGGCTGCACCAGTATGGCTTACAAAAAAATCCCAACCAATCAGGAGCTGTTAAGTGGGGCGTAGGCAGGGAAAGGGAGTGGGGAATGACACTGTAGTGTGGAAGGAACACTGGTGCCAATAATGCTACTCATCCTCTTAAGGCAAAAAGGTGTGGAAGAGAGCATTCCTAACCCAATAGCATCACGGAAATTCAAATGCTGGGATTGTAATGGAACAATCTGCTATTGAGATATAGACCCTTTTCGCATTTAGGCTTCTTGCGCGAGCGGGAGCGGGCGGCTCGCGCAAGAAGCCTTCTCCGGGAGGCTGTCGCTTCCCCCCCCCTTCGTTCCGCACGCCAAGGAACCAGCGGGGAAGCGGCAGCCTCCCGGAGGCGGCAGCGGCGGCTCGCGCGTCCATCCCCCCCGCGCGCGCAAGAAAGGAGCCTGTCCCTTCCGCACCCCCCGCTCGCGCGAGAAGCAGGAGCCGCTCGTGCCGCCCCCCTGCACGCGCGCGAAGCGACAGACAGTCGCGCCCGCCCCCCCGCGCGTGCCAGGAGCGACAGACAGTGGCGCGGGGAGGCGGCGGCGCGGGCTCCTTTCTCGCGCGCGTGCGCGGGGGCGACGCGACTCCCGCTTCTCGCGCCCCCCCGCGCGCACGAGAAGCGGGAGTCGCGTCGCCCCCCCGCGCGCGCACGAGAAAGGAGCCCGTTGCGCCGCCCCCCGTGCGCGCGAGAGAAGCGAAGGCAGTCGCGCCCGCCCCCCCACGTGCGCGCACGCAAAGCGGGAGGCTGTCGCAAGCAGCCCCCCGCCCGTGCGAAGCAGGATGCTCTCGCATCCGCCGCGCTAGCTCCCCGCCCCGCCCCTTCCTTCCGCATGGGCGGAGGGAAGGAGGCACGACCCGGCCGCTTCCCCGACGCACCGCACTACAGGTGAGTGCGTGTGGGTGCCGGGAGCGTAGCGCGAGCGCGGGGTGATTTTCGCTTTCAAGCGAAAATCAAAAACCCCGCGCTCGCGCCGCTGCAGCCCCGTGAGAGCGCCGGAAGTGGGAGTGCGTCGTGCGGAGTGACGCTTCCACTCCCGCACGGCTCACGGGGCTATTTCGCCCGGGAAAGCCCGTGCGAAAAGGGCCATAGTGTGGAAAGGACCACACTTTGCCCACCCCAATCTAGTCCAACCCCCATCAATGCAGGACCATCTCACTAAAGCATCCCCGTATGGGTGGACTTTTGTTTAAAAATGCCCAGTGAAGGAGAGTTTACCTTCCTTCAAGGCAGCCTCTTACACTGACAAATTAAATGTCAAGTATGCAATTCCATGTAGCTCATGAAGGAAACATTTTTATAAGAAAAAAAGAATAAAACAAATATCTAGGATGTATAGCATGCTCGCCTTTTAATAAGGACAGGCCTTTTAGTTTAATATTGTCCTTTATTCCCCCAGCCAACCATGTGAAACACAGAAGGCACAAGAAAAGCTATCAGCCAGCAAAACCATTTTGTTGATTTTCCCAACCAAAGGCAAAGCAGAGAAGTGCTACTTAAGGTGTGGTTTCAAAACAACAATAAATCAGCCTACAAATATAGCTTGCAGACATGGCTTGGGTTAATAAAGAAGGTTGCTTAAGCTTCTACAATTTTAGAGTAACTGTGTTTCTGAGAACTTGGAACAATAAAGGAAGAGGTTCGGCTTGTATTTCCCAATGGGAAAAAAAATTGTGAAGCCTGAAATTGAAAATGGAGTGAAGCACTTATGAATGCCAAGAAGGACAGTAATACTATGCAGAAAAGCCATACTTGCTGCAAAATGAGCAGGGCATAAGAGAATGACCACAGCTGGGGAAAATGTTTCACTTTAGGCAACGTGAAAAAAAAAATTAAAGAAATGTGTACAATGGCACAAATCCAGAAGAAGGAGGAACAGATTTTTTTCGGGGGGAGGAAGGGGAATCACACTTGCTTTTGTAAATTAGTACTGAATGCCTTAATGGCATTCTCATAGGGCCTTTCCACACTACACTTTTATAATGCTATTATTCCACTTTCAACATCCTGTGGAACTCTGGGGTTTGTAGTTTACTGAGGCCAAAGAGCTCTGGCTGAGAATTCTAAAGGCCCCTCCCTAAACCACAAACACCAGGATTCCACAGGATGTTGAAAGTGGAATAACAGCACTATAACAGTGTAGTGAGGAAAGGCCCACAGAGTTTATGTGTTGGACAGGAGTAAGTATTATATTTACCCTGGTACAATTACATGTAAATGTGTGTGTGGGAGGGAAATAACTTTAAGAAAAGTAACACAAACTTAGTTCTATGAATGAGAACTGAATATTTTGGTAGAATTCCCATAAAGTTTTAGAGTGGGCAAGAGATGGCATTATTCCCACGCTTCCAAGAAGACTTCCAAACATAAGTTTTGTTACACAAAATGTTTTGGAAAAGGCCACCTGCCTTCTGTGTAGGGCAACTAAAGGTCCTGCATTTGAAAGCCATGCTGAATTAAACAGGGAGTTTATGTACTAACTGCTGTGACCTTGATATGCCTGGCTTGGTGATCTAAAGCAGTTTCAGAGAAAATGTGGAGATTGCCAGATGCCTGGCTGGACTCAGATTGTAAATGAGAGCTCAGATGAGGAGTCCAAGGGAATTTTGTACAGAGAGCAATGAATGCTTGTAATGATATACATACATTCCATATTAAAAACAGAGGCCCTTTCTGCATGTAGAGGGGGAAACATGCTAAAACGGAGCTCACCGGCAGCCGGGTAAGTCCGTCGCCATGTGGAGCAGCGCAAGCTCGCTGCTCCGCAGTCTTCCGGCATCCAAAATGGCAGCTTTGGCATCCAAAATGGCAGCTTCTGGCTGGTGGAGGCTCTCCACCAACCAGAGAAGCTCTCCAGCCAACCCCCCCCCGGCAGAGCTGCAGGCACGCACTAGTGCGCGCCTGCAAATCTGCACTGGAGCGTGGCGACGGAGCTGCATGGGGCTGTGCGCTCTGTGCTTTTTAAAAACCTCTGAAAAGAGGTTTTTAAAAACACGCCGCGCCACCAGTTCCGGTCGCTACATAGTGGACTGAGGTGCGGAACTACAATAAAGTAGTCTGCGCCAATCCACTCCATGGTGTAGACGACCTCCGTCAGAAGTCACTCTGCACCATTTTAATACCCCAGTGTGGAAAGGGCCAGATTTTCAAAAGAGTAAAAAACTGCTGTAAATGAAGTAGAATTACTAAATGTTTAGGTCACTTGTCTCTAGTGCTAAAGGCTGTGAGCTTCCAATTCACTTGAAGGCATATATTTATGATAGACGGAAATGTCATGGGAGCTGAATGAAGGGAAGCCAAAGGGGAAAGAGTCCAAGTCACTGGAAAAAAGCACAGAGCTCAGTCAAACAGTAAAATGGCAGCAAAGAAGTAGGAATAGTAAAATGGCAGCAAAGAAGTAGGAATAGAGATTAATGGAGATGGCAGAGAGATATTGCACTCTGAAAAGAAAGAACATAGGGACCAAGAAGAAATCTGTAATGCAGCATAGGAAAAGAAGATCATGTAGAAATGAATACACATAGTTTCTAGTATATGTCACTTTTCTTTGATTTCATGATTTATAATTTTACCCACAATCCTGCTCTGTTTCTCCATAATATGTACAGTATGACCCCTGTATCCATGGATTCTTTATCCACTGATTCAGTTATCGCAGTTGGTGATGGGCAATAGTGATCTTGCACTCCCCACTCTGTTCCCCAATGCTGCCAGCATGATCATGCTGGAGAAAGTGGGAAAGCAAAGTGAGGAGGGTGATCTTGCACTCCCCACTCTGTTCCCCAGTGTTGCTAGCCCAATCATGCTGGGGAAAGTGTGAGAGTGATCTCACACTCCCCACTCTTCTGCTCTCTGCTGCCAGCCCGATCGCATTGGGGAAAATGGGAAAGCAAAGTGGGGAGAGTGTTCACTACTATCTGTAGATTTCAATATCCATGGGGCGCCCCAGAACCAATCTGCCATGGGTATGGAGGCCCTACTGTATTGAATGGCTTTTTTTTTAAACAACATCCTTACAAAATCTTTAGTTAAATGTTTATTTTCATGTGTACCTGGATTTGTGTTTTTCTTTTCCTCCACAATACAAACTTTTAAATGTGCATAGTATCTCAGAATTTGTATTTTAATGCATGCATTTGACACATTTAAACTGTTGAGAAGCAGCACTGCTACATCTAGAGAAGTACTAAATCTGTCAAGCACGTGGCTGCTGTTTTTTTCTGTTCTTTCAAGTCATAGACCAAGCCATTCCCTACAGGAACCTGCAAAGATGAAATTCTTTAAGCAATTTCCACCTTCCAGCCTGAAAGTCCTTTCAGGCTGTGTTCTAGGTATCAAAAGGCATGGAGGCCATAGGACCCAAGAAGTGAAGGCAAGGCTAAATTTCACACATAGGCTGGTGTTCTGTTAGGTAGTCCCAACTAGAGTAGATCCACAGAATTGACTGTTGAATAGTGAGTCAAAAAATCAGTAAATTCCTTTGATTCAAGTGGTATACTCTAATCAGAATTAACAATAAGATTTAGGCCATAAATTTGAACTACATACCAGTCTTATTCTAGCAGCATGGTGAGACACCCTTCCACTCACTCACTCTCACTCTCTCTCTCTCTCTCTCTCTCTCTCTCTGGGGTGTAAATTAAATTAATAGTCTCCTGCGAAACCAAAAGAGTTTAGGTACATTCTGGCTGCCAACCCCTCCCTTTGACACGCACCTCAAAAGGTATTAGAAGTTATTTTAAAAATGAAATGGACTAAATTTTCTCTTTTCTTAAAAGCAAGAAGGAAACATGCTCCAAGGTCCAACGACCCTTTCATGTTAAGCTTCCTCGCACTGCAATTATACTTTTGACTGGTTTCTAGGTTATTACATGTTCCATATAACTGGAGTCTTATCACTGACCTGACCTGCTGCTTTAAGGAGATTTGAAATTAAAATGAACAGATCAAGGTTAATGTCAGCTTTAGTTCCCAAGGTAACCTTTTGCCTCTGTTCTTCCATTTCAGCTGCCTATCATGTTCCTATTTGATTACCAGAAATTAAAAAAGACCATGTTAAAATCTTCATAAACCTTTTCTTCATGTTTTCACCTTTCACATAACTTTCCCAAAGTGGGCTGGTTTCAGTTCCACCATCATATAGAACCCTTAAGGTCATGTGGTTGTGATCCTTCAAGTCATTTCTGATTTAATAGTGATACTAAAGCAAATCTGTTATGGGGTTTGCTTGACAAGATTTGTTCTAAGGGGCTTTGCCTTTGCCTTCCTTAGAAGCTTAGAGAGTATGATTTGCCCAAATTCACCCAGACATTTTCCATGCCTAAGCAAGGATTTAAACCCTGGTCTCCAGAGTTATAGGCCATTTCCACACTCAAGTATTATAGCACTGTTATCCCACTTTCAACATCCTATGGAATCCTTTGCAACTTTGGGAGGGGCCAGCTGGGTTGAAAGGATGTTGAAAGTGGGATAACAGCGCTATAACACTCGAATGCAGAAATGGCCATAGTCCAGTGCTCAAGCCCCTATATCACACTGGGTCTCTTTAGAGTCATATATCACTCTAATTTGTTTACCAATCTCAACAACAACCTTCACAAAATATGCCTTCAAAAGGTAATGGCTAAAATATTAGTGGAAAGTTACACTAGTCTAACGGCTGTTTCAAATTAACAAGTTTGGAATCAAAAGACAATAATCCCTTCAAGCATTGGGTAAATTTATGTGAGTATGGGATGAATACTCCATTTATTCCAGATGGGGTGGTTGTCGCTGTTGTTCATTTAGTTACAATCCACTATAATCATGACCTTTCTCCCAAAAGATTCAAGCAATGACAGCTAAATGTGACAAAATGTAACATTTCAATCTGAAAGGGTGGCTGGTCACACAAATGAAATAAATTGCAAATGATCAGGGATTCTGGGAGTTGTAGTTGTGGCCAGAGACTGAGAACAATCACTATAGGCATTCAGATAAGATTATTTTTTCTCAGCACAGGTGGAGACATGGGGAATTGAATCCAGGACTTACTGTATGCACTGCATGCTATATGCTCTGCCACGGTGTCAGAGTTAGGTTTCTGCCCCAGACATCTGGTTGCCATCCTAAAATTGGAATTGAGGACCAGCTGGATCTATGATTGCCTATTCCCATATGCATTAACTTGTGGTCATCAAGGGATGAGCCCAGATGTGCAAACTGACTCTTAACTTCTGAATATATTTCAGGTAGATAGATGATTGCTGTTGTTACTATTTTTATTGTTATTTCTATCCCACCTTTCTCACAGATCAGGACTCAATGCAGCTTACAAAAATTAAAAAATGACATTTGTTATAAATCACAAGGTAACAAAAGTTAAAACAAAATTAAACAATAAAAATATTTAAACATACATAATTGAACACACACAAAAATACCCCCCATCATGACAATTAGCAATATCCAGCAGGTTGTGTAAGATGACCGTATATAATCACACATCAAATGCCTGTTGGAATAGAAAAGTCTTTACTTTTCTGCGAAAAGAAAATAGGGATGGTGCCAGTTCAGAGTTGGAGGCAGTCGTTGGGAAAGCCCTTCTCTGTGTTCCCATCAGATGTACCTGGCAGGGCAGGGGAACAGAGAGAAGGTCTCCACAGCAGATCTCAAAACTCAGGTTATTTCATAACAATACTGTCCTTCAAATAACCAGGACCTGAGTCATATAAGGCTTTAAAGGCCAAAACCAGCACTTTGAATTATGCCTGGAAAAGGACCAGTAGCCAGTGGAGTTGTTACAACAATGGAGTTGTGTGATCCCTGGGGCCAGTCCCAGTTAGCAATCTGGCTGCAGCTCTTTGGCACAGTTTGAAGTTTCCAAACAACCTCCAAAGGCAGACCCACATAGGATGCATGACAGTAATACAACAGTGATGCAACTAAGGCATGTGTCACTGTGTCCAGCTCTGATGTCTCAAATAATGGGCACAGCTGGCACACAAGCTCTAATTGTGCAAATGCACTCCTTGCCACTGCTTAAACTGTGGCTTCCTGGCTCAGAGTTGAATCCTGGAGCACTCCCAACCTGCGATCCTGCATCTTCAGGGGGAGTGCAACCCCATCCAGCACAGACTGAATCCCTATTCCTTGATTTGCTTTTCAACTTACCAGGAGCACCTCCGTCTTGCCTGGGTTAAGTTTCAATTTTTCTGCCCTCATCCAGTCTGTTATTGATGACAAACACTGGTTTATGATCAAAACTGCTTCCTTGGCTGGTGGTGGAAAATCGGGGTGCTCAGGCGTTTTGAGGATCAGAAATGCTTCCAAAACAAAAGGATGTTTCCTATTTCTTTTCCTTTTCACTTGGCATTGTCCCTCTCAAGCCACAGTGCTGCAGCAGCTGGTGGATATTTAGAATTCCACTTGAAGTCTTGCCAGTTTTGATCAGCAGATCAGACCATCATTGGGGGATAAATCAGCTGCCAGCAGATGTGGATTGCTATTTGAGTGTTAGGCCGGAACAGCTTAATTGGGGGAAGAGATGTTAAAAGTTAAATTGACAGTCATGTAACATTTTTGATTGAACTCCCAGTGCTGTATTTCCTGTCTGAGATGAGTCCTGAGTTGCACTCTTCATTAAGAGGGAGCAAATTCAAGCCCTGATGTTTGTCTTCTATTTTCAGTATCTGAAAGTAAATCAAGACTGGAGGGCAAACAATCTGCTGATGACTAAAGACAACACCTTTCTGTCGAGCAGCAATGGAGCTGTATTAACAATATTAATATACGCACGCACTGCACTATACTACAAGAGCCAGCAGCTAGAGAGTTCAGGATTATACATATCCTCTTTATTACAATCCCCCAGAGATAAGGGAAGACAGTTCGGGATTAACTAGATACTAGTAATTAGTTTTAAAAAAGAGTTACTCCTGATGGCTCATTTTCCAATAACTATGTCAAAACAATATCACATTGTTATTTTAACAGATAATTTAAAAGACAATTCTTTCAGAACTCGTATTCTGCAAGCTCTTGGCCAATGGTACAAAACACTCTCCTGCCTCCCATCATGTGCCTCCAACCTAGAGATTACCCATTTTGTCTTCACATGTGAGAATGAAAAATATAAAAACTTATTGGACAATATTACAATAGTCTATGGACTTTGATTATTTTTTTTCTACCCAGGCTCTGTTACAAACATGTCATTTGTTTTCACTTGTACACCAGTTACAAAAGTTCCTAAATGCTGAGATACCTTTTCTTGTCCTTTGTGAGTTTTCTCTACATTCCTACTCTAAACCTACACAAAACCCATGAGGCAGCTCTTAAACCTTGTAATGTTCTTTCCCCACCACTTAGTAGGACTATATACCTAAGTAAAAGTTTCAGTTTCACTAAAAAAAATAATGATGTTTTACTTCATTAAGTTGTACTCAAGCTATGCTATTAGGAAAGGAACCAATTACAAATAACCAATGATGCTGGTCTCTATCCAGTTCTCCAGCTCTTCTTTTGTGGCCTGATAGATACTAGACAGTATATGGCTTGCTTTGCAGTTCTAGGCAGAAAAGTTCCACTTCTCAGTGAGCTGCCATACCCAACTGTTAGACTGCATTTGGCTTGGCATATGGAACACAACAGAGAAAATTATAGCAGATGTTGTTGCACTGCAAATTCCATGGTCCCCACCATTGGTTATGCTGACTAGGGCTCATATTAAGTTATAATTCAACATCTAGGCAGCTACACAATCACCAGTCCTGCCTCTGCAAAGTGCCTGCAACTATTTGAACATGTTTTCAAAAAGTTCCCATTTTTTTAAAAAAATAAACTTCTTAAAAGACTAATCAGGATAGATTAAAACAGGGGCCCTTTCTGCGACTCACCTTTTTGCAGAGCTGGGGTGTAGGGATCGTGCGAGCAGCCTGTCCTGAAAGGCTCTTGTGTCCCAGTTCTTTCAGCTCTGCAGCTGCTTGTGCAAGAGCCCCTCTTCTTCCTTCCACAGTGCAGCCTGGGATTTACCAGGCTGCGCTGGGGCAGAAAGCATGAGCGCCAAGGCTCTGGAGCGCTGCATGCACAGCAAGTGCACGTGGGGCCCGAGAGTGATGCACAATCACGCACCATTTTCAGCTCACAGCAGAAAATGAAATAGTGCATGGTTGGTACCTGGCAGCCCCTGTAGCGTCGCGCGACTGCGAGTGTGTCATGTGGACTGCTCCTCGCAGTTGCGCGACACTCCAGGGGCCTTTTGCATGGCAAATGCCATGCAAAAAGGGCCAGAATTTCAGGTTTCATAATTAAATCATGACTGTGGAAGCTGTATCTTTGTAGCAATTCCTTAAGTAACTATAGTTCTTCTTTATTGACTTCTATAAGTCTCCCCCAACTTTTTGTCCTTCAGATGTTTAGAAATATACTTCTGATCACGCCTGATCAATCTGGCTACGGTTGATGAGATTTGTAGTCCAAAACATCTGGACTGCACCTGTTGGGGGCAGGGGCTGTGCACTGTATACAGACAAACTGTGAAGCCTGTGAGCAGTACATGATCATTTTCTGTTTCTAATCTGAGGTGGAAGGCAGTGGTGCCATTTGACTCACAGAATGGTTTTTCAGGCAGAAGGGCCATTTTCATCAATGTTTGCTTCCTGCATGTTTTGCAGAATTTTCAGCAAGAGGAAATAGCCAGAAGGGAGAGTTGGTGGAAGTAGTTTCCCTTTCTCTGCACCAGTGTAAGTATCCCAAATCTATCCTACAAGTGGAATGGCACTACTGGTTTCCACCCTTGATGCTTTTTTTTGGATTGATTAATAGATAAATTAATGCTTTCATCTCATAGAATCAAAGGGTTGGAAGAGACCAAAAGAGCCATTGAATCCAACCCCCTGCTATGCAAGAATACACCATCAAAGCAGTCCTGACAGATGTCCATCCAACCTCTTTTTAAAAACTCCAAAGGAAGAGACTCCACCACACTCTGAGGCAGCACATTCCACTGTCAAACTATTCTTACTGTCAAGAAGTTCTTCCTAATGTTTATATGGAATCTCTTTTCCTGAAGTTTGAAGTTATTGTTCTGTGTCCTAGTCTCTGGAACAGCAGAAAACAGGCTTGTTCCATCCTCCATATGACATCCCTTTAAATATTCAAACTTAGCTATTATGTCACCTCTTAACCTTCTAGGGTAAACATACCCAATTCCCTAAGCTGCTCCTCATAGGACATGGTTTCCAGGCCTTCTATCATTTGGTTGCCCTCCTCTGGGCAACCTCTCCTTCTCTATTCCAGGTTGTCAATATCCTCCTGAACTGTGGTGCCCAGAAATGGACACAGTGTTCCATGTAATTCAACAGATTGTAGTCCATCAGCTTATGTTAGTCACCCTGTTAAATACACAGCAATAAGGAACTTCTATATTACACATAGTAAGAGGCTGTTGATTGATTTGTAAGGTTACATCATCATCATCATTATTATTATTATTATTATTATTATTATTATTATTATTATTATTATTATTATTATTATTATTAAACAACAAGAAGGAATCAAACTTCACCAACAGGGACTAGATCAACACTCCCAGCCTAAACAGAATGCCCAGGCAGTCCGAGTAGAACAGGTTCGCCGAGGAGCCCAGGACAAGTCTCAGAGGAGGCGAGTTCTGGTTGTTGGGGACTCTTTGCTAAGAGGAACTGAAACAGCAATCTGCAAAACGGACAAGCTCAATCGAGAAGTCTGTTGTCTTCCTGGGGCCAGGATCAACCACATAACGGAGAGGCTAACCAGGCTAGTCAAACCCACTGACTATAAGCCCCTCATTTTGGTTCATGTGGGAACCAATGACACTGCGAGGAGCAGCTTAAACCACATTGCAAAGGACTACGAGCGTATGGGGACCAAGCTTAAGGACCTTGGTGTGCAGGTGGTCATTTCGTCTCTCCTCCCTGTTCAAGGATACGGCGCATGTAGGGAAAGGGCAATAGTAGAGGTCAACAACTGGCTCCGCACATGGTGCCGCCAACAACGGTTTGGGTTTTTGGAACATGGCCTGAATTTCCATGAACATGGGCTTCTGGCGAGGGATGGACTGCACCTCACAAAACTGGGCAGGAATGTTTTTGCAAACAGTCTTGCAAGGAAGATTAAGAGGTCTTTAAACTAAGATCCACTGGGGAGGGAGACAATATTATTCAGGGCAAGGACTCAGAGAACACAGGGGGAAAAGGCCCAAATGATACTGGACAAGTAGTACAAGCGGCCAATGGCGGGAGGAGTAGAAACAATAGTACAGGACTTGCAGGAAGGGCCTGGGGACTTAAGTGTCTCTACACTAATGCAAGGAGTATGGGAAACAAGCAGGATGAGCTTGTACTCCTAGTACAAGAAAATAAATACGATTTGATAGGCATCACTGAGACCTGGTGGGATGAGTCTCATGATTGGAATATAGGAATAGAGGGGTATAGCCTATTTTGTAAAAATAGACCAAACAAGAAAGGAGGAGGAGTAGCCTTGTATGTCAAGGATGTTTTCACCTGTGAAGAGATCCTGGGCTTAAACCCAGAAAGCCAGGTAGAGAGCATTTGGGTAAGAATTAAGGCAGCGAGAAACAACAGGGATATTCTGGTGGGGGTTTACTACAGACCTCCAACCCAGGCTGAGGACTTGGATAACGCCTTCCTCAACCAAATGACTGAACATTCAAAGAGGAGAGATACAGTAATAATAGGAGATTTCAATTACCCGGATATATGCTGGCAGTCAAACTCTGCCAAGACAGCAAGGTCCAGCAAGTTTCTTGCTTGTCTTGCAGACAACTTCATGGTCCAGAAGGTGGAAGAGGCCACAAGGGGATCAAATATTCTAGATCTGGTCTTGACCAACAGGGATGACCTTGTGAATGAGGTAGAAGTGGTTGGATCTTTAGGGGGGAGTGACCATGCCCTGTTGGAATTTAGCATTCAGTGGGAAGGAGAAGATAAGGGTAGCCAGACACTCGTCTTAGATTTTAAAAAAGCGGACTTCTGTAAACTTAGGGAGCTGCTGGCTGGAATTCCGTGGTCAGGAATAGTGAAAGGGAAAGGAGTTCAGGAGGCATGGGAGTTCCTTAAAAAGGAGATACTGACGGCACAGTCTAAAACTGTGCCAATAAGGAGGAAAAATGGAAGGCATCTGAAGAAACCAGAATGGTTGACTAAAGAACTCTCAGCTGAGCTAAGAGTTAAGAGAAACACGTATAGGAAATGGAAGAAGGGGGAAACCACCAAAGAAGAATTTAAGCAAGTAGCCAGGAGATGTAGGGAGGAGGTCAGAAAGGCTAAAGCACAGAACGAACTTAGGCTGGCCAGAGACATTAAAAACAATAAAAAGGGTTTTTTTAAATATGTCCGCAGCAAAAGGAAAAAGAAGGAGACAGTAGGGTCGCTACGCAGAGAAGATGGCGAATTACTCACAGGGGGGAGAGAAAAGGCAGAGCTACTTAACACCTTCTTTGCCTCCGTATTTTCCCAGAAGGATAAAAGCACTCAACCTGGCGGTAGGGGAGCAGGGGAGGAAGCAGAGGAAATGAGGCACTTAATAAGTAGAGAGGTGGTACAGGAATACCTGGCCGCATTGGATGAATTCAAGTCTCCAGGGCCAGATGAATTGCATCCTAGGATATTAAAAGAGCTGGCAGAGGTCATTTCGGAACCGCTTGCTATAATTTTTGAGAAATCTTGGAGGACAGGAGAAGTTCCAGCAGATTGGAAGAGAGCAAATGTTATCCCCATCTTCAAGAAGGGAAAAAAAGAGGACCCAAATAATTATCGCCCAGTCAGCCTGACATCGGTACCCGGAAAGATCCTGGAGCAGATCATTAAGCATTCAGTTTCTAATCATTTAGAAAACAACGCAATAATCACGAGAAGTCAACATGGATTTCTCAAAAATAAGTCATGCCAGACTAATCTGATCTCTTTTTATGATAGAGTTACTAGCTTGATAGATGAAGGGAATGCTGTGGATGTAGCATATCTCGATTTCAGTAAGGCCTTTGACAAAGTTCCCCATGACATTCTTGCATCGAAGCTAGTAAAATGTGGGCTAGACAGGGCTACTGTTAATTGGATATGTAATTGGTTGACCGACCGAACCCAAAGGGTGATCACGGATGGCTGCTTTTCATCCTGGAGAGAAGTGACTAGTGGGGTGCCACAAGGTTCTGTCCTGGGCCCAGTGCTGTTCAATATTTTATCAATGACTTAGATGAAGGAATAGAGGGCATGCTCATCAAATTTGCAGATGACACCAAATTGGGAGGGGTTGCTAATACGCCAGAGGACAGGATCAAAATTCAAAATGACCTGGATAGATTGGAGAGCTGGGCCAGGGCGAACAAAATGAAATTCAACAGAGAGAAATGTAAGGTCCTACACTTAGGCAGAAATAATGGAATACAGAAATATAGGATGGGGGACACGTGGCTGGATAGCAGTACGTGTGAAAGGGATCTAGGAGTCTTCATAGACCACAAGCTGAACATGAGTCAGCAGTGTGATGCGGCAGCCAAGAAAGCCAATGCAATTCTCGGCTGCATCAACAGGAGTATGGTGTCTAGATCGGGGGAGGTACTGGTACCACTCTACTCTGCTTTGGTTAGACCCCATCTTGAATACTGTGTCCAGTTCTGGGCACCCCAATTCAAGAAGGATATTGACAAGCTGGAGCAAGTCCAGAGGAGGGTGACCAAAATGGTGAGAGGCCTGGAAAACATGCCCTATGAGGATAGACTGAGAGAGCTGGGTATGTTTAGTCTGCAGAAAAGGAGGTTAAGAGGGGACATGATAGCCATCTTTAAATATTTGAAGGGATGCCACGTAGAGGAAGGAGGGGGCTTGTTTTCTGCTGCTCCAGAAACCAGGACAAGGAGCAATGGATTCAAGCTGCAGGAAAGGAGATTCCACCTGAACCTCAGGAAGAACTTCCTGACAGTCAGGGCTGTCCGGCAGTGGAATCTGCTGCCTCGGAGAGTAGTGGAGTCTCCTACCTTGGAGGTTTTTAAGCAGAGGCTTGATGGCCATCTGTCGGGAGTGCTTTGAGGGTGTTCCTGCATGACAGGGAGTTGGACTGGATGGCCCGTGTGGTCTCTTCCAACTCTACATTTCTATGATTCTATGATTCTAAACATCTCCTTGACTCTTTGAGGTTAATCTCATTAATAGCTGAAGACTGTGACATGTGTAAACATAGACACTTGTGGAGCAAAAGCTTGCCTATGGATTTAATTTGTCTACAAGACTTTGTAATCTCTGGAAATGGACAGACCAGAGTTCATCATGTGATTGTGTAGACCTGATTGTGGTAGTGAAGGTGAAATGTCTTCAAAAGGTGAGTGAAGAGGAACTGTATGGCAAGCTTGATCTAACCAGGAACAGCAGAGGTTGAGTATGGCTTAATGAACCCTTTAATTGGCAGTTAATGTGAGCTGAGTCTCAGCCAGACAGGGTTGCAGTGTGACGGTAAATATAGATTTCTGAGGTTTCTTGTTCCCTTTCCTTTTTTCCACTTCCTTGCATTTTGCTTTCATTTCTTGGTGAGGTTCAGATATCAGTACTTCATTCATTCTATATCTTTCTTCTATTTCTCCTTGGATAATTGCTTCTGTATGAAATTTCCTGGAAATAGATGGCAGAGACAGACAGAAGCTAGATAATCTTAGATCAAACTTTTTTTGACTCATTCTTAATTTTCAGAAACTTGCTTTTTGGAATAGGGAGCTATAAGTCATTCTTCTGCAGTCTTTACAACAAGCTGCTATACAAATGGGAATTTAATAAATTAGCAGGCTGCTGGAAGATAGGGTGCAAATGAAGGGGTTTTTAGAAGAATAAATATTAACTAGTTTGGTATGTTAAGAGTTTTGTATGCAAGAGCAACTTCATAATGATTTATCCAAAAAGGTCAAATTGTACTGCACTGTTTTCTACTTTTGTTTTGTTAAGAATTAATTATTTTCCCTGTTTCTTTGTGTAGTGTGTCTGGGTTCCTGTTTTCTGCTGTGTCTATTTAAAGAAAAGAAAAATTCTTTCAAATACATTATACCTATGTGTTGGAAGTTGAGACTTACACAGGCTATTAGTCCCGAGAAAGCTCTATATCAGCAGAGTTGCAGAGAAAAGGTGTTTCCCAGTTTCAGTGTGGGTTCTTAAAATGATGGTTGACTTGAAGCAGAAAAGCAGACAGCAGGTTTCAAATTTAAAACATTTACTAACAAAATTTATAATGATACATCCATCAAAGAAACTTGATTCTAACTATTAAAGAAAAGTATTTGAGATAATCAATGTCTTCATTTAAACTCACCAACTAATAGCTGAGAGGTATACTTAGCATTTTGGGGAAGTTATAGTAAAGAGTAAAGAACAGTTGACCGTTAGTACAGCAGTTAGCACAGGCCCTTTCTGCATGTGGAGGGGGAAACAGTGGAAAACGTGCTAAAACAGAGCTTACCGGCAGCCGAGTAAGTCCATCGCCATGCGGAGCAGCGTGAGCTCGCTGCTCCGCAGTCCTCCGGTGCCCAAAATGGCAGCTTCGGTGTCCAAAATGGCGGCTTCCAGCTGGTGGAGGTTCTCCACCAACTGGAGATGCTCGCCAGCTGGAAGCCCAACCCCCACAGATCTGCAGGTGCACACTAGTGTGCGCCTGCAAATCTGCACCGGAGCATGGCGACAGAGCTTCACAGGGCTGTGTGCTCCATGCTTTTTAAAAACCTCTGAAAAGACGTTTTTAAAAAACATGCCTTGCCACCAGTTGTGGTTGCTTCGGAGTGGATTGAGGTGCGGAACTACAAAAAGTAGCCTGCCCCAATCCACTCCATGGTGCAGACGACCTCCGTCAGAGGTCACTCTGCACCGTTTTAATACCCCGGTGCGGAAAGGGCCACAGTGTCTGTGATGTGAGTACAGTCAAAGGAGAACTGAGATCTCAGAGACAGAGTGAAAGGTTTGGCTTTCTAGGCTAGGCCAATCACAGAATCCAGACTGTGAGGTCTGGATGCTACAACTAATAATTTTAAATATATACACAGACTGACAGTTGATAGCCCTATCCCAGCTAAAGTGGTGAGGGAAAGGGAATGCTCTATTTTCCAACACTATGAATATCCTCATATAATTTCTGGTGATATTTTGTCACACCTAAAACAACAATAAAATTGATTGAGAGCAAATGTATGAGAATTCCTTGTGAAAATTCAGGATTAGGCTAGATATGAAAGTTACTGGAAAGATAACAATGAGCTTTGAAGGTGGTGGAGAGTAATATTCTACAAGCTTACTTGAGTGGAAGTCTGTGAGGGGTAGTCATTCAGCAAGAGCAGTGATGCTCTCTCAGGAGGTAATAAAGGAGGAACTGACCATGATTTCAGTAACTGGCAGTAATTGGTAGGTGGAAGAAGGAGAAGAAAGAGGCACTGATATGGGAGGATAGGTTGGAAGATTAAGGGGTAGCGATGTGATGGAGATTTCCTAGTGCTCTTGATGGTTAACCAATAACCATCTAGGTCCATGGAAGCAGGGACCTGAGCCTCCTGCTGTCTGTATAGTGACCTGGGGAAAATTCTCGTGCAAGGAGGTACTAGATAGCAGGGATGTTAAAAACTACTCACACATTTCCTTTAACTCCACAAGAAAGGTGTCCCAACACACTGAGATATACTACTGAGAAACAGTGAACAGCCATGAGATTTCTTTTTCTTTTTCAGTTCAGGATTTCATTATAAAATTTCTGTTTGTACAAGAAGCCACTTGTTTCTGTGTGAGAAAAATTAAAACCTTTGATTTTTGAAAATTTTGCAAAGACATTCTTAACCTTACCTAGCAGGGAGAAGACAAGGGAAATAATTTGCTGTATGTAAGAATAAAATAAACCAAAATATATACCCTGACTGGAACCTCCTTATGCAATACCTGGAGGAAAAAAACATAGTGGTACTAGGGTGGCCCTGGTTGCGCTAGTAACATTTTCTGTTTAGGAAAGAGAATTTTTCTGTGCAGGAAAGAATATTTATGTGTAGAAACACTATTTTGTGCACAACATGTCTAAATTGTGAATAAACTTTGAAAATTGTGTGATTTTCAAATACTTTCTCACAGAAGAAAAAACATTTTTAAAATTACTTGTTGCTTCATTTGAGAAGAAAGTCAGCAAAGTGTCTCTCTTTTAACCAGTTCAGGACTCAAGGCGATTGACTTTTTTTTTTTTAACAAAAGCACCTTTACAAACAAAAGTATCTTTAAATATTCACAAAATGCAAAAACTGAAAAGCGATTAAGCTATCAGAAAGTTAACAGCAGGTGAAAAACATATGGCATTTAAAGGAAGGAAGGAAGGAAAACCAGCACATTGTTTAGGGCAGACAAGCCTTGTAAAATCAGTCCTCAGTGGCCTGTTGATTGAGATCTTTTTTATCCTTTTGGAAACTCTCAAGGATAGACTGATCATCTAGGTTTTATAAATGAAAGGAAGGAACACTTGTAGGGTCTCATTTAAATGTGGAATAATTCCAATGAGCCAAAAGTCTGACTTGGCTTTAGGTTTATACTGTCTTACACTCTATGGATGCCAAATTTGAAGTGACAAGTATATGTGTGTATGCATTTATTTATCAAGATCACTTGCAGTGCCCTGTCCCAATCTCAGGTGCAGGGTTTCTTAGACAGTTGTGAAACATGTATTACACAATTAAAGTAGGAGTGTATATGCTGCTAAACCTGGAAAGTGTGAGCTTCTGCTACCTGTCATCGTGGAAATGATATTATTTCTTTCCCGTGTATTAGCCCTTTGTTTTTTATTCTGATCCCAAACCTAGTAGCATCAGCAAATGATTTTTTTTCTACCCAACATAGGAACATTTATAGTTGCTTCAGAAAGCCAGTGAGATGCTTTCACATAAAACTTGTTACTGAATTGCAAAGAAAGTCATTACCGTTGGCAAAACACCACCTGCCCTCAGCTGGGCACAGTAGCTGGTAAACATGCATGGATGGGCATTTTTTGTTCCTTATAGAAAATACGCCTATCTCTTTGTATACTGTTTTGTATCAGTGACTAGATTTATTAGGACACAAGTAAGCAATACTGTGTAATGCATTTTGGTTTCATTTATGCAACCAAAGGTTATGATGAGCTACATTTTTCTTATAGATGTGAATCCTTGCCTGTCTCATTTTTGCATCTGAAAACAAGAAACTTCATTTTCCTTCCTTTTCTTGCAAGTTGGAGAGATCTTTTCTACTAACTAATATAGCAGCTGGCTTGTTGTGTGGATTATTAATAGTTAGAAGGATCAAACAGGTTGCTTACATATTTTTGATCAACCAGTGAATCTTTCTCTACCTGTTATGTGTGTGTGTTTTGTTTCACAAAGGCAAAGAACACTAGTCTTTGGTACAGACCTTTTTCTCAAACTCTTTAAAACCTCAACAGGGAGGAAAATGATCTTTGCTTCTGATTGTTGACTTGCCACCTGCATATTTCTGCTTTGGGATGTTTTTCTAGGAGCTACTCACTAGTTGCTCATACAGTATCCAGCCTCTCCCAACAGCTGCCAATACAAGATTTGCAGCTATGGTCATTTACTGACAGATGGGGAAACAAGGGGATGTAATCAGATAGTGCCTGTCCTACTGGATTTCTGAAACTGAGGGTAGAAGAATGAGGTCATGGTCGCAGGTCTCCAGCAAGATTCTGGTGGCCCAGAAAAATAAGCTCACTTTTCCTTCCCTGGCTGCAGCTGGGCACTTATCTGGTTGTCTCCATCTTCCTCCACCAGCAAAACATCTTGGAATTGACAGCCACCTTGGAAGTGGGGAAAAGTCTGGAAATATGCATATGTAGTGATGTTCTGCATGCCTCAGTGAAATATCTTTCTATGGAGGACTGGTTCAGATGTTATGAAAGTGCTAAATACTTCCTTTGAGATTTGAAAGCAGAGAAAGGTAGTGGTCAATTCCAGACATGAACCGTCACTCGGATGATAGATGCAGTCACACATATAAGATGGATAGATAAAACTGTCTCCTTTCAACTCTTTCCTTACTACCTAATAGGGTTGTCACTGTGACATTCATCAGCTACTTCATTAGTGTGACTGTCATTTTAAAAATAAAATAGAAATAAATTTATCATGTCTCTGATGTTCTAAGAGAAGCACATCAGAAACATACCAAAGATTCAGGATTTCCCCATTGCAAGGGCTACAAGGGAGAGGGGCATTCTTTGTTTTAGTTACCCCATTATATTATGCACTCTACCAGAGAGCTGTACTTGATATCTGCCTTGCTGCCCACCATGCAAACAACTTGCTGTTCTAAGGTCTTTCTGAGCTTTGCTGATTGTTTCTAACTTTGGGCATTTCCACATAACAGGGCTCTGTGACGTCTTTTCATTGCAGCCCCGGCAGGGAGAGGAAAGCGCTAGGAACGCTCCGCTACGTACCTTGCTGGGTCACTGTGGAGAGGACCATGCTGGTCCCACCTCTTCCCTTCTGCAGTTTAGCTATGCACTTGCCATTGCTGTGCTGGGGAAGGAGGTGTTGCTAGTGCACTTCTACCCTTCTACACAGACAGGAAGGGCAGGAGTGCAGCATGATGGTAGGTGTAAAATGGATTTTTTTTTTCTGTTTTGCAAATACCACACACACACCGCTTGGGGTCAAGATAGTGGTGGGCTGGCAACAATGACATGCAGAAGCACAACCAGCTGACCACTGCCATCCTGGCCCCACAATGTGGCCCCTATCACATGGAAAGGGCCTTTGTCTTGTGATTTTTCTGTCGTTTCATTCTTCCATTTTCTATTGCTTCACTCTGTTTTGTTTGTATTTTAATTTTTTTTTAAAAAAATGTAAACTTCCCTGGAAAGTATTATACCTAACAGAATGACATTTTTCATAATAAATAAATGCACATACATACAGACAGACACACATACTGTAATGCTATTCCACTTAATATTGCCATTGTGTTTCCAATTTTTCACATCATTCTTACTGCTAGGAATTTTTCTCAATGCTTGTGCAGTCTCCCATAATCCAGTAATACAGCTGCCATTTTTAAATGCCATCAATTGATTAAGCATATGGTAAAAGTTGTACCCAGTTGCTGCTTATGTCATCATCATTCTCTTTAAGTGTCAAATATTTGATCTGTTCCATGTTTACATCATAATCTGGAAGTGAGAAAAAGCAACATGTATAACTTACCTTGTAATTATTTGTTGGAGGAACCTCTAATCAGCATTAATTAAATTAGCACAGCAAATCAAAGCTGAAAAGTCAGAGTTTATTCACTGGCAAACTACAGAAATTACTGAGTTAAACAAGTTTTGCATTTTAATTAAGATGTTATCAGTGAGCACAGTAAAACAAGAATGAAGACCAGCTATTTCAATCTGATAGAAGCTTTTTCTTTGGATTCATCTGGACCTACCACCACTCGGCCTCACTTCAGCAACATAACATTAGTAAAGCAAACAAGTTTATACATGACTCATTATTGCTAATCGAACCAAGTGAATTGGTTTTAATTCTCATTGCATTTTGTTGGAGGGGATTCAGGACATGCTTATTTTTTCCCCCTCTAGAATTAATTAGACATGCAGGTCTATTTCTGGCCATGGCTAGGACCTACACTTTGAGCTTCATCATGTGCATGGAAAGAAGCAGGGATGAGTAATTTCATCAGTTTTCCTTTCTCCAACACTCTTTTCAAAAACCCTATTTCTGTCCAGTTCAGGAGGAAATTTGCAATTTTTGGCAAATTCTTCTCATTAAAGAAAAGCTATTACAAAATCTATACCATCTGCCTGAGTAAAATTAAGCAGATACAGCTATAGTATTATTGTGAGTGTGGGCAGCTGCTGTGAGTCTGGAGGCAATTTTCTGTCCCTGGGACCATCTGAGGTCTCTATTGATTGCCAAAAATTCCCTCTCCAAAAAACTGGAGGTAGCTCAAAGTTACCCTGTGGTTTTGAAAAACATTTTTTTAATGGTCAATGCTGTGATCTATTTAAAAATGGCTGCCCCATGAGGGGTCCAAAGGAGAATTCATTCTTTTCAGTCTATAAAAATAAAATGTGAGTATGCCACAAAAACAACAATGGGGTCACATGCAGCATTAGTGTCTCAGTTTGCTGGAGAGCTATGTTGTACCTGCCTGCTAGGTAGCTCTTAAAAACCAGGAACTTCTCAGAAAAGAAAAAGGAGAAGACCCTAGTTCCACACCATAAACATTGCTGAATGTACAGAGATTTAAATTTTGAGTTTTAGAACTGAAGCTTTCCAAGCCTTCTGCCTAGATGGATGATAGTCAATTTTGTGTTCTCTCCCATTCATTTTTCCTTTTAAATAAGAACTTCAAGTTGCTCTGTGATTTATGAAGACATTGTGAATTTTGCAAAATTTATATGATGAAAAAGAAGAGGAAGCCATAGTAGTGGCGGCGGCGGCATGCTGTCTGTAATTGTCAGTTGATTGGCCTAATTCAGAAGTTTCTTACATTGTGGGTATACTGGAATTGTCAATGTAGTAAAAATATACAGGTACACATTATAGATTAAGTCAGGCATGGGTTAACTGAGAAAGGGCCAGGAGACATTTTGTTTCTCTGTGCACCCTAGCAGGCCTCAATGATGTGTTTAGATATGCTCAGAGTGAGGCAAATCTCTTTCAGCCACCATTTGGGTTGGTTTTCAGTTCCTTTTCCTTCTTTTTAGGTCTTTTTGGAGAGGCTTGGGAGTCTCTAGCAGCTTAGAGAAGCAAACCGTTGCATTTTCAGGTGGTATCAACAGCTGTTGTCCAGCTTACAGGCAAAAAAAATAAATGAAAAAATGGTTGGGGGGGCTAGGATCTTTGAGAAGCTTTAGGGAAGCCTTTAAAGGGCACCCTTAGAGATCCTAAGGACCACATATGGCCCATGGACTACTCTTTGCCCACCTCTGCCCTAAACCAAGGATAGGAAAAAATGTGTCTCCCAATGGTCCCCGCATACTACAAAAGAAAGATGTTACCCCAGAAATTTTGAGATCACCCTAAATTTTTTACCTCAAAATGAACAATAGTACCCCCAAATCTCAAGGGTTGATATTGATCATTTTGCTGACTTGAGAGGCACTTGAGGCATCTACTCATCTTTTTAAGCCATGAAATATTCTTTATTTTCCCAAACACTCATGCCTTAACCACAACCTTAAACCTGACTGTAACCATTAGTTCACTGAAATTTCCATTGATGATGAGAAAACATGCCAGATTTCCTATGATATGTATTTTTTAAAAAATTCCAAATGTATCATAGTTAAAACTATAATCTCTTGTGTTTCCTCCTATACTTTGTGGAGAAGCCCAATAAATACAGAGACAATAGTATACTAGACAATTCAGTGAATGCTACGTGACTCCACAGCAATCCCATTTCTCACTGTTGCCACCCTCATTGGTATGTACTCCATGTTACAAACCAAGTTCAGCCTTTTTTTCCTTCAAAAGAGAAGTTGAATAGAGTAAATGTCAACACTAAATAAATCCTATTGCCAACAAGCTGCCAGCAAACGTTTATCACACTTCTGGTAATGCTCAAAACAGTTACTGCACAATGATGAATCATACCCTTATATTGCACACATGTTGATCATAAACATTTATCAGACTCCTGGCAGTGTTCAGAGCACTGCAGAGACAGTATGGCTTGCTGAAGAATGCCTGTCCCTTTTTGGTTCCCTGTGGATTCTCAGAGTTTTAAAGCCCAATGTAATGAGAGGTTGCAGACTATGGGAGAGCATAAGGCAGATGGCCTACACAGCATTTTCCTTTTTGTCCAAAATAAAAGAGACCATTGACCACCTAATTGTAAACATGTGTAGTTGGAAACCAGTTCCTTCACTTTGATGGGACTGTCCTAGTAAGCCTTGGAGACTCTATTAGGTCATGATGTTATTTGCTGATCAATCACGGGAATAATGAGATGAGACACACAAGATTTGGACTGAAAACGGGCCACTTTATTTTAACTATAACTATTTTAATCATTTAACATTTAACTCCTGAGAACTGTAAAAGGGGGGGGCAATCTAGCATGAGTGCAGCTGAGGCAGGTACTCTCTCTCAGATTCCCTCCCCACCTTCCCTTGGGAGATACTCCTGAGCCCTGAGGAGAAGCCAAAAGCTGGGTTGCTCCTCAGACAGCTCTCAACTGGAAGGCCAACATTCAAGAATTGCTCCCACAAGTCACATGAGTTAAAGTGAGGGCTCAGCCTTCAGGTCAGTCCCAAAAGAAGTCTCCTTCCCACTTCTCTAGTCACATGACCCAAAGAGGCAGCACCAGAACCCTCCCTTTCACCAAATAGGTTCCACAGCTGTTCACCAAATTCCTACTTCTCTCTCCCCACTACCTGCCATAGCTCCTTATCTGCTTAATCCCTATCCCCCACCAGGCTAACCAAAAGGGCCCTCACTCCCTATTGCTGATCTTCCTAGGATATTAGATTGCCCTGCCTCTGATAAATGTATGCCATCTACTCTGTAGATCTTAGGCCTCTGAAAAATTATTAGAGAATGTGGTAATTTTTTTTTTTTTAAAAAAGGCCCTTCATTAAAGCATTTTGCATTTCTCTGTTCACTCTTCTATAGGCTCTATCAATACACCACTTGTCCACTTCTTCCCACCATACCTGTTGGGGCAAAATGGCAGATCACATAATGGAAATCCCAGGCCAATTGCCTTTCATGATTCTCGTATTGTGAATGGCTTGTACAATTCTGACCTTGCTCTTCAACAAACCTAGGTCATTAACACCTAGGTGAATGACCAACATATGTGGTAGAGACCCCTTGTGCTCCCCAAACAACATTGACATTAGCAATGCCACCCCAGGTCCTTCTTTTCCAGCCTTTTGACTACAACCAGATCACCCAACCCCAAATGAAATCTGAAATGCCAACTATGGGACTAGCACAATATTCAATAAATCACATTATGCTAGCAGATCAAGACTCAATGCCTCACTGGCTATAACCTAGAATCTGGGGGTGGGGGGAAGCAACAGCACAGCATATTACTAATGCAAAGTATATATCAACAGTATGATGAATACCTGCAGGACCCAATCCATTGAATAACTTGAGAAACCATGCCTATTGCTGCTGCTATTGAGGATGCCCAATCTAAAAAAGAATGTGTGCTGAATTTCACTCCTTTAAACTCCAACATGGATAAAGCCTTGGAGGGCATGGACTAGAACTGGTATTTTGTCAAGACTGACAAATCAGCATGATGAAACAAGTGGCCAGGTCATGAAGCCATATAGAGGACCCCAAACTTCATTGGTCTGTTTTAGATTTGTGAATGGTGAGGTACATCCTCTGCCTACCCAAGTTAAGATACTGGAACTAAGGCTTTCTTGAGTTGTTACTTTTAGATCATGCTACCAGAATACTTACTATCAAGGCACCAAAGAAGGCCATCAAGCACTGCATGGAACAACAGGATTTTGAACTATGAGGCACAAATAGCTACCCAAACTACCTCAAAACCTTTAAGGATATCTGAGGACAAAAGTTTCCTTTTGTCTGCCATCAAACCTATCTTATGGGGCTACCCCTCCAGCACTTGTAGTGTCCTGGAAATTCTATGCCTTTAGCCAAAAAGCCATGGCTGACCAATGGACTTTAATGGGCTGTGGAGACAGCTCCTACTATTAAGACTGACACAGCAGGTGAGGAACAGGCAATCTTGCCCAATCTCTCCTGGACTCTGAACATTCCTTCACTGTCATGGTATAACTCTTTCTGGTGCTTGGAGTTAAAGATAAGCTCATAGCTCTTTGTCCGTATATGGACAACAACCAAAATGAGGGGGGGACCTCTAAAAATGTGAGGTCTTCAATAAGGCCAGCCTCAACCCAGTCCCTAGTCATGTATGCACACACCATCATCCCCTGAAGTAAGCTCTGAAACTACTGATCCTTCAGCATCCAAAGATACCGGTAAAGCATCATAAAACTTTAGTTCTTCTCACCAAAAGACTATCCCATTGAAAGCAGTGAGAAACTCCAGTCATACTCCCAAGTTCTCCCCATTTCTGTGTGTGATCCTGTCCTATCTCAGTCCTGGCACAGCTTACAAATCAAACAAAACAAACTGAATATCTCCCAGCTTGTTACTTACTTCTAGGCAGTAAGCAAAGAGTCATAAAGTCCAACATAAACAAAGTCCAGCAGAGTTTCATGGCAAGGGAGTGTCCAAGGTCAATCTGAGCATTTGTCAAGGCATCCAGCAAGGTAGCAGGTCAGATGAGCTCTGACAACTCCTGGAGAGGAAAGACACCAGCTTTCCCAGAGGAAAGAGCAGAGGAGAGCTGGGCCTGTGAAGACGTCCTAGACCAGGTGTGTTCCACAGGCTTGTTTTTTTGCTGAGCTTGTTTTTGCTGTGCTTGGGGGCCTTGCTTGTTTTTGCTGTTAATTGCTTGCTATTGTTTGCTGGCTACTGTCCTGGCCGTGGGCTCTGCCTGATCACACGGTCTGACTAACGAGAGGGAGGAGGCAGCTAGCGGGGAGGAGCTTTATTAGGAGCTACCAACGGGCCTCTAGCTCATTTCCCAGAGGAAAGAGCAGAGGAGAGCTGGGCCTGTGAAGACGTCCTAGACCAGGTGTGTTCCACAGGCTTGTTTTTTTGCTGAGCTTGTTTTTGCTGTGCTTGGGGGCCTTGCTTGTTTTTGCTGTTAATTGCTTGCTATTGTTTGCTGGCTACTGTCCTGGCCGTGGGCTCTGCCTGATCACACGGTCTGACTAACGAGAGGGAGGAGGCAGCTAGCGGGGAGGAGCTTTATTAGGAGCTACCAACGGCAAGCGCCTTCGGCGCGCGCACTTGCACTCCTTTACTTTCTCGAGCTTCTCCTGTACTACTCTCTGTAGTTTCAAGGATGGAAGGTGAGGGAGCTGCTGCAGTCACCTGTAACGCTTGTGGCATGTTCCTTTTCTTGCCACAAGAGGTTCTCGGGTACACCTGCACCAAGTGCAAGCTGGTCACCTTCTTGGAGGAGAAGGTTCGCCAGCTGGAGGCACGAATTTCTGATCTCCATCTTATTAGGGAAGGGGAGGAGTTTTTGGATAGGGCAGAGAAGACCTACCAGAAGACCGAATGCACGGAGGAGCTGCCAGATCAGGAAGTCACCACACTTTGCCGGGAAACGGAGGTTTGGGCGAATGTCACACGGAGGAGTAAAAGGACCAGGAAGGTAACAGAGACTCTTACCATACACAATCGCTTCGAACTACTTGGCCTTATGAACAATGAGGAGCACCACGCGGAGGGAACAGAATGTCAACAAGAAGGAATCAAACTTCACCAACAGGGACTAGATCAACACTCCCAGCCTAAACAGAATGCCCAGGCAGTCCGAGTAGAACAGGTTCGCCGAGGAGCCCAGGACAAGTCTCAGAGGAGGCGAGTTCTGGTTGTTGGGGACTCTTTGCTAAGAGGAACTGAAACAGCAATCTGCAAAACGGACAAGCTCAATCGAGAAGTCTGTTGTCTTCCTGGGGCCAGGATCAACCACATAACGGAGAGGCTAACCAGGCTAGTCAAACCCACTGACTATAAGCCCCTCATTTTGGTTCATGTGGGAACCAATGACACTGCGAGGAGCAACTTAAACCACATTGCAAAGGACTACGAGCGTATGGGGACCAAGCTTAAGGACCTTGGTGTGCAGGTGGTCATTTCGTCTCTCCTCCCTGTTCAAGGATACGGCGCATGTAGGGAAAGGGCAATAGTAGAGGTCAACAACTGGCTCCGCACATGGTGCCGCCAACAACGGTTTGGGTTTTTGGAACATGGCCTGAATTTCCATGAACATGGGCTTCTGGCGAGGGATGGGCTGCACCTCACAAAACTGGGCAGGAATGTTTTTGCAAACAGTCTTGCAAGGAAGATTAAGAGGTCTTTAAACTAAGATCCACTGGGGAGGGAGACAATATTATTCAGGGCAAGGACTCAGAGAACACAGGGGGAAAAGGCCCAAATGATACTGGACAAGTAGTACAAGCGGCCAATGGCGGGAGGAGTAGAAACAATAGTACAGGACTTGCAGGAAGGGCCTGGGGACTTAAGTGTCTCTACACTAATGCAAGGAGTATGGGAAACAAGCAGGATGAGCTTGTACTCCTAGTACAAGAAAATAAATACGATTTGATAGGCATCACTGAGACCTGGTGGGATGAGTCTCATGATTGGAATATAGGAATAGAGGGGTATAGCCTATTTTGTAAAAATAGACCAAACAAGAAAGGAGGAGGAGTAGCCTTGTATGTCAAGGATGTTTTCACCTGTGAAGAGATCCTGGGCTTAAACCCAGAAAGCCAGGTAGAGAGCATTTGGGTAAGAATTAAGGCAGCGAGAAACAATAGGGATATTCTGGTGGGGGTTTACTACAGACCTCCAACCCAGGCTGAGGACTTGGATGACGCCTTCCTCAACCAAATGACTGAACATTCAAAGAGGAGAGATACAGTAATAATAGGAGATTTCAATTACCCGGATATATGCTGGCAGTCAAACTCTGCCAAGACAGCAAGGTCCAGCAAGTTTCTTGCTTGTCTTGCAGACAACTTCATGGTCCAGAAGGTGGAAGAGGCCACAAGGGGATCAAATATTCTAGATCTGGTCTTGACCAACAGGGATGACCTTGTGAATGAGGTAGAAGTGGTTGGATCTTTAGGGGGGAGTGACCATGCCCTGTTGGAATTTAGCATTCAGTGGGAAGGAGAAGATAAGGGTAGCCAGACACTCGTCTTAGATTTTAAAAAAGCGGACTTCTGTAAACTTAGGGAGCTGCTGGCTGGAATTCCGTGGTCAGGAATAGTGAAAGGGAAAGGAGTTCAGGAGGCATGGGAGTTCCTTAAAAAGGAGATACTGAAGGCACAGTCTAAAACAGTGCCATTAAGGAGGAAAAATGGAAGGCATCTGAAGAAACCAGAATGGTTGACTAAAGAACTCTCAGCTGAGCTAAGAGTTAAGAGAAACACGTATAGGAAATGGAAGAAGGGGGAAACCACCAAAGAAGAATTTAAGCAAGTAGCCAGGAGATGTAGGGAGGAGGTCAGAAAGGCTAAAGCACAGAACGAACTTAGGCTGGCCAGAGACATTAAAAACAATAAAAAGGGTTTTTTTAAATATGTCCGCAGCAAAAGGAAAAAGAAGGAGACAGTAGGGTCGCTACGCAGAGAAGATGGCGAATTACTCACAGGGGGGAGAGAAAAGGCAGAGCTACTTAACACCTTCTTTGCCTCCGTATTTTCCCAGAAGGATACAAGCACTCAACCTGGCGGTAGGGGAGCAGGGGAGGAAGCAGAGGAAATGAGGCACTTAATAAGTAGAGAGGTGGTACAGGAATACCTGGCCGCATTGGATGAATTCAAGTCTCCAGGGCCAGATGAATTGCATCCTAGGATATTAAAAGAGCTGGCAGAGGTCATTTCGGAACCGCTTGCTATAATTTTTGAGAAATCTTGGAGGACAGGAGAAGTTCCAGCAGATTGGAAGAGAGCAAATGTTATCCCCATCTTCAAGAAGGGAAAAAAGAGGACCCAAATAATTATCGCCCAGTCAGCCTGACATCGGTACCCGGAAAGATCCTGGAGCAGATCATTAAGCGTTCAGTTTCTAATCATTTAGAAAACAACGCAATAATCACGAGAAGTCAACATGGATTTCTCAAAAATAAGTCATGCCAGACTAATCTGATCTCTTTTTATGATAGAGTTACTAGCTTGATAGATGAAGGGAATGCTGTGGATGTAGCATATCTCGATTTCAGTAAGGCCTTTGACAAAGTTCCCCATGACATTCTTGCATCGAAGCTAGTAAAATGTGGGCTAGACAGGGCTACTGTTAATTGGATATGTAATTGGTTGACCGACCGAATCCAAAGGGTGATCACGGATGGCTGCTTTTCATCCTGGAGAGAAGTGACTAGTGGGGTGCCACAAGGTTCTGTCCTGGGCCCAGTGCTGTTCAATATTTTTATCAATGACTTAGATGAAGGAATAGAGGGCATGCTCATCAAATTTGCAGATGACACCAAATTGGGAGGGGTTGCTAATATGCCAGAGGACAGGATCAAAATTCAAAATGACCTGGATAGATTGGAGAGCTGGGCCAGGGCGAACAAAATGAAATTCAACAGAGAGAAATGTAAGGTCCTACACTTAGGCAGAAATAATGGAATACAGAAATATAGGATGGGGGACACGTGGCTGGATAGCAGTACGTGTGAAAGGGATCTAGGAGTCTTCATAGACCACAAGCTGAACATGAGTCAGCAGTGTGATGCGGCAGCCAAGAAAGCCAATGCAATTCTCGGCTGCATCAACAGGAGTATGGTGTCTAGATCGAGGGAGGTACTGGTACCACTCTACTCTGCTTTGGTTAGACCCCATCTTGAATACTGTGTCCAGTTCTGGGCACCCCAATTCAAGAAGGATATTGACAAGCTGGAGCAAGTCCAGAGGAGGGTGACCAAAATGGTGAGAGGCCTGGAAAACATGCCCTATGAGGATAGACTGAGAGAGCTGGGTATGTTTAGTCTGCAGAAAAGGAGGTTAAGAGGGGACATGATAGCCATGTTTAAATATTTGAAGGGATGCCATGTAGAGGAAGGAGGGGGCTTGTTTTCTGCTGCTCCAGAAACCAGGACAAGGAGCAATGGATTCAAGCTGCAGGAAAGGAGATTCCACCTGAACCTCAGGAAGAACTTCCTGACAGTCAGGGCTGTCCGGCAGTGGAATCTGCTGCCTCGGAGAGTAGTGGAGTCTCCTACCTTGGAGGTTTTTAAGCAGAGGCTTGATGGCCATCTGTCGGGAGTGCTTTGAGGGTGTTCCTGCATGACAGGGAGTTGGACTGGATGGCCCGTGTGGTCTCTTCCAACTCTACATTTCTATGATTCTATGATAATAGGTCCTGAGCCTAGCGCAGCTGAGACTTGATTGATTGTTGCCGGTTATAAGTCCTGAGAGGGCAATGCTGGCTTGCTCTTTGCTGCCTGTGCACTGCAAAGCTGGGTCAAGCTATGTGTTTCTCTATATCTGAAAAGGCAGGATTCTCTGTTGGAGCTGGCACCATACCCTGTTCTGTTTCATGCACAGTACCCTCTCTCAGTACAGCAGGCCCTGGCATGCCTTCTGTTTCAGCCTCTGAGTCAGAGTCCATGCTCTGGAAGCAGGGCATGACAGATCCTGATTCTACGATTTGGTTTGCTAACTCTGCCTATGTCACAAAGATGGCTGAGGAAAGTTCTACCAGGAGTCACTATACAGCATGCAAAATTCATGTGCCCAGTGACCTCCTGGAGTTCCCTGAGTGGAATTTCCTTAAACAGGATAAAAACAGAATCTCTCTCCACGTCTTGCAATTTCTCCATGGATAAGCTACAAATCTGGTTTATGGTATCAATTTTGATATCTAAAATATGCCAGCTAGTGATCAGAGTCCTCAGTCTTCTCCTGAGCCAGGGTACTCTGAGTTCCTGTGCTAAGGTACACAATTCAGCCAAGGGGAAACCTATTGACCTGCTCCAAACTGTCCTTTAAGCAGAAAATCATCCAAATAGTGTATCACTTCTCTCCATCCTGACCTCATTTTCCATTTGAGTAAAGTGTTGAACCTCTCAAACGGTGTGCATGAGATCAAGCACCCTGTAAGAAGGGTCCAATCCATCTAAAACATACCATTAAATGAGGAGCCCAGCAGTGCAAAATCACCTGGGTGTACTGGTAAAAGGCAAAATGCTGCCTTAATACTGCATTTTACCAATTTAGCTCCTAAACTGTGTCTGTGAACCTCCCTAACTGCCACATCAAATGAAGTGTATCATGCAGTCCACAGTATAGTTGCAACAGAATCATTCACTGACTAGGGTTGTATTCTTTTTTAAAAAATTGAATTATAATTGAAAGAAATTAAAAACATACATACAATGACTAAGTGAATGAATAAATGAATGTGAAAAATGAAATATGAAAAATAACATATATTATACATACAAATATAACCAAGATCTAGTATTCCATATAAGGAATAGAAGACAAGACATTACTAGACAATACAAAAAACAAAAACAAAAAAGGAAAAATAACAACAACAAAAAGCACAACAAACATCAGAGAAGGAAAGGGAGTTCCTTACCATACTTCCCTTCCACCTTCTGTATCAAACTTAAAACCAACAACATTACATTACAACATCATGACTACATGTAACTGTGACAAGTACATAATGACTTCCTTTCTCTACTCTGTTAGGTGATTTAATCATAGATATTTCAATCCTGGCTTATGAATATAATTTCCCATATTCTTTATTGCACTTCATGAACTCAGGCCCAAAAAACACCTCATTAAAAATAAAGTTTCTGTATTTTCTGTAAATTCATTCCTGATTTATTAACCAGTTTTATAAATGTAGATTATGAATCTTAACATTACTAAATCTCATGTGATTGATCATACGAGTTTTATTCGTAAAATCCTATTGCGGCGTACTCTCCCCACTTTTCCTTCCACAAGGGAGTTAGAATTTCCAATTCTTGTTTAAAAATACTCTTTGGTTTGTTTTTTAATATTAGTGTCAATTTGTCCATTTCAACCAAGTCATATAGTTTAAAGATCAAGTCTTCAATTGGTGGTATATTTGTCTCTTTCCAATTTTTAGCAAATATGATTCTGGCTGCGTATATCATATAACATAATATTCTTGAATGTTTTTTTCTCAATGTCACATCTAAATTATCAAAAATATTCAGTAAATATACCTCTGGGACATTGGAAACTTAATTTTTAATAGCTTCATGATATGCTCATGGATTTGTGCCCAAAATTTTCTCACTTTTTTACATCGCCACCAAATATGAAAAAAAGACCCGATTTCTTGGCATTTCCAACATTTAGCAAGTTTGTTATTTTTACACATTTTTGAAATTTGTATTATTAAATTTGTACATCTTGAGCCCACTTTATCATATTATCCTTTACAGTTTCTTTTTTCCATTTCCAAATTTAAAAGTAGTTTATAAACTTTACTTAACAGGCATCTTGTTGCTGGTTTCATTATTTTATCAAATTCAGTTTCTTCTAATAATATTTCCATGTTTTTGTTATCCATTTTATATTTTTCTACCAATTGTCTATATAGGAGCCAATGCGTTGGTTACAATATGTAACCAACTCTTCCCTATTTTTAATTGTATATTGTTTCCCTCTTTTTTAATTATATCTTTATATGTGACCCAGTCTTTCATTTGTATTTTTGCTACTCTGAAAAAAAGCTTCATGGGGAGAAACTCAATAGAGGAACTGTCGATATAACTTATTTCTAACTTTTAATCAGATCTTAAGAATTGCTCTTCTGACATAATGATACATAAATTCCTTATTGAACTTATGCTTTTCATACCATAGGTATGCATGCCATCCATAATAAAGATTAAATCCTTCCAAATTCAATCATCCTGAATTAGATAAGGTAATCCACTCAGTAAGCCATATTAGAGAAGAAGCTTCATAATAAAGTTTTAAATCTCGTAGATTCAATCCCCCTTTTTCTTTAACCTCTTTTAAATATTTCATTTTGATTCTGGATTTTCTCCCATTCCAAATAAATTTACATAATTCTTGATCCCAGATTTTAAATTGCTTTTCATTTGTTAACATTGGTAAATTTTGAAGAAAAAAATGCCTCTAGGTAAAACATTCATTTTTATAGTAGATATTCTTCCTAAAAGGGAAAGATTTAGTTTATTCCAATTTCTCAGTTCTTTTGTTATTTCATTCCAAACTTTTTTGTAATTATTATCAAAGAGTTCTGAATATTTTTTTTTAAATCATTATTATACCTGGGTATTTTGCTTTATTAGTTATCGTAAAACTTGAGATTTCTGCCAATTCAGATTCTTGAGCATGGAGAATATTTTTAGTGATTATCAATGATTTCTCTTTGTTTACTTTAAAACCTGCAATTCCATCAAATTGCTTTAACAATTCCAAGAGTGTCTTAATACTACTAAGAGGGTCTTCTAAAATCATAACTAAATCATCTGAGTATGCTTTAACCTTAAATTCATGTTCTCGTATTTTAGTTCCCTGGATTAATGAATTATTTCTTATTTTTTTATTCAAGATTTCCAAACGTATTATGAAAAGTAAAGGCAATAAGGGACACCCTTGTCTTGTGCCTCTATGTATCGCAAATTGTCTTGATTTTTCCCCTTCTTAATTAAACAAGCTTTCTGATCACTGTAAATTGATTGTATCCAATCAATAAATCTAACACAGAATACAACAGGGTTGTATTCTAAGATATTTAAATTGAACATTTAAGATTTAAGTTTAGATCTTGACTGGAAGCTACAGGCTTGAGATTTCAATGACAGCTGAAACATTCCTTTGCATAGCTCACTTGCAAAACTGTTTCAGACACAATTCTTGGGTTTCTGGTTTTACAAGGTGTCATAGACTTCTCTGCCAAAGTGTGCTGGTGCATCATCAAACTATAAACCCCAGGATGCCCAAAGGAGTTATGCAAAGAAAAGACAGTTTTCACCTGGATTAGCTCTCTACTGTAGTGGTCCTGTTTACCCAGGCAGGAAAATGTGGGATTAATTCACATTTTCCTGCCTGTGTACAAAAAGCTTTCATGACATTTTCAGTCTGGGGAGATCCTGAGGCAAAACTGTGACAATTGTCCTGGCCCGATTTCTTCAGAGGGAGGTTTGCTTTTGCCCAGGCTTTTGCTAAAGCTGAGAGAGAGTGTCTTGCCCAAGATTATCCTTCCTTCCCTTGCTTTTTAAACCCTTTTAAAAAAAAGGATTTGAGATTCGTGAGATTTGTGGATTCCCAGAACCTTCCAGGGATCCGGATCCAGATTTGGAAAATTCTGGGTTTGTACCATCTCTAAAAAATGGTGAATAATCCTGTATCCAGCAGGAGCTTTCTTTGGCATTATGCTGGGAGGAGACACTCTTAGGGTGTAAGGAAGGGAGCAACTACATTCCCTCTGAAGTGTCCTTGTGAATCTATAGGGGTGACATGCACAAGCATCCTGAACCTATGGGGGTGACATGCACAAGCACCCTGTCAAGACCCTGGGGACCCTGAGGATGTACTGAAGCACTACCTTGGGCTTTATGTATGATATGGCTTCTAAGAGACTGTTCACCCTGAGTGATATAGAATTTAGCAATAAAGAAGTTCACATTTTGGATTTAAAAGTTGTTTTTTTTTTTTTAAAACAGGGTATCATCTCCCAACCTCTGTATATAGAAAAGCTACATATGCCAACACTTATTTCATACTAAATCCAATCTCTCCTATGGGCACCACCTTACTGAAACAGAAATGCTCTAATGAGAGTGATTTCAAATAGGAAGCCTATATATAGACCAATAAATTAATTGTCAGAGGATATGCACATGATGTTGTAGTTCAGGGTTTACATGAGGCATCTCAGAAGTCACGTTCTGAACTACTAAAGAAACAAAATACAGTCAGCCCTCCACATTTGCAGGTTTCACTTTTGCAGATTTGATTATTCATGGATTATTTGCTGTCACCTCTGCTGCTCCCTGTGCCTTTTTTAATAGGGACTGCAAGCCTTGTGAGACTGAGAAACTGCAAACCGGGTTTGTGAGTCCCTATTAAAAATGGTATGGGGCAACAGCGGAGGTGGCAGTAGCCCCCCCCAGCCCCCCCCACTTCTGCCTTGTGAAGGAACCCTGGTGTCTTAAAGAAATCCATGGTGGGTTGAATAGGGTGGTACTCTTTTTGTGTATGAAATATGGCTTGGGAGGGCCTAGAGTTATTCATGGTTTTTCCACTTTCGTGGGGGTCCTGTGCCCCTAACCCTAGCAAATGTAGAGGGATGACTGTAAACCAAAATCCAACCATCACAATTGCACTCTTACTTTCAATCACATTACTTATAGTTTGGAGGGATCTATCTATCTATCTATCTATCTATCTATCTATCTATCTATCTATCTATCCATCCTAGCGCATAATTTAGCACATAATTCAAAACATATCAGGTTGCCAATAAAAGCCCCAGCTTTCATTTAAAAAATCAAACATATCAGAGGTATTTTAATGAACAGCAATTTCAGGAAACAAACATAAACACTCATGACCACTGATGAGTGAGCTAGAGCAACAGGACACCAGCCCTGTGGCCACTGTATTTATTGCAAATATAACTCCAACATAACTGAATCTAAACATCACATTAATCCTAAAGGACTGAATGAAGAACTTGATCTCCTCCCACTTTTGCAAATACTCAGTGAACTTTTTATTGGAAATTGAGAGAGATCTGGTGAATCTTCCCAACTTATCAGAGTTGGTAATGCACAGACAGAAGATAAACAGCTTACCAGCACACCTCTATCTCCCCCAAACACACTAAGCTCTAGCTCAGAAGTAAACACAAAAACAGTTTGTTCAAAAGTATATAAAAGTACAATTACAGACTTCTGCATAATCTACACAGGTTCGTGTTTGGAAGAAAGGTAAGAAGAAAATAAGCAATTACATGCTTGTAGGAAGCAACTCTCTGAGAGCATCCCAGAGCACATGCTTTCAGGAAAGAGGCAAAAAACAAAGGAGGATAGCAAACAGCAATAAAGGCTTCTTAAGAACAAAAAAGAGTGCCTATGTGCAGGAGGAAGTGGGTGTGAATAAACAGGAAGTTTTGTTTAGGCCTTGCCTCCAGATCTATAATGATCATGCAACTTAACTAGGCAGTGAATTCTGAGCATGCAAAAGTTGCATTCCCAACACTTTTTCTAGCCCATTTGTACCATATGTTATTGAAGGCTTTTCCACTCTCTTATCTCTACTTCCTCCTTTGTTCTGACCATCTAAATAAATAAATAACCCTTGAGCCTCGTTCTCTCTTTTATTGGCTATACCAGGTACCAGTTAGGTATCTGGGATGGCTGCATGAATGTACCAATAACTTTATCAGAATAGTGTCTCATCATTGTTAAATCAATTATCAGAGCTGACTAAGATCTTTATTGGACCATTCATCTTTATACAGTGTGCCTGCCCTATATGTGGGGGTTCCATTCCAGGTGCCCCTGTGTTAAATTAAAAAAAAAAACATGAATGGAATGGATACAACATTTTTCTATTCACAGCAGTACAGGTGCATAAGCTTTGCATCCATTGACTATAATGGAACATGATTCTTTGTGTGATCTCACATTTGTGTATGCAAAGTTCATGCCAGAAGAGGGGTACATTACAAATATGAGCTTTGGAGTACTTTAGGAAAGCAGGCTGTACATTACAAAACTTGAGATAGGAAAAGGGGGGGAGATCTTCTTGGTCAAATGTTATAGCTATAGGGTCTATAGTTTCAAAAATCTTGACATGAAAACCCACAGGCTTGAAGAATGAACTTGAGGCACAATGTTACCAGGTCACATGTTAGGGGATTTAGACTCAGTTGCCTTTCTCGATCCCTGTAGACAAAGGGCTTGCAGGGAAGCACTCAGCAAACTATTGATTTTCTTTAGTTGAAGCACATGGGTCATGTCTTATCTTGGACAAGAAGCACCAAGAGACATGGCAGTTTCCACATCCTCAGAGCTATATGTAAAAAGGAATGTAACAAAGCTGGATAGTTAAAATGAGTAATTGGGACTCCCATACTATGACTATAGCACAGGCAGATGTTCAAGAGCAAGCAAATGGAAGCAACAATTCTAAAAATTCAAATTAATCACTCAGGTGGATGGGGTAGTAATCCCTATCCTAAACTGAAAGAGAATGAAAGAACGAGATTGTGTGTGTGAAAGAGAATATGAAATATCTACAAAGAAAAAAAATACAATAGGAAGCATTGTGATGTAATTCTGAATGCATCCACAATTTAGTCTTTGAACTCTAAGAGCCACTTTGTCTTCAAAAGGGAATCATGACAGATTAAGACTGAGAATTACTCAACAAGCAGGGACATATATTGATACACCAAATAGTAAATGTGCAAGAAAGTTCCATAACTTGTTGGTAGAAACAATTGCACAGATTTAACATACTCAGTAATGATTTATATAGCTGCTTCATCCATTTAACTTCAAAGAATTTGGAATTTATTTTTTTGTTGAAAAGGGTAATTGCACTAGCCATTAATGAAAAACTGATTATAAAAATGAGATTTCTCAGAGATGAGATTGAAAAAGGGATAATTTTATAACCAATTGGTTCACTGATTATTTAAACAATTCTAGAGGTCTCCATGGTATCCTATTGCTACAATGGAAATTTTGGAGAGAAATTCCTGTTGAATAAATGTCATTTGACTTATACGTCAACCCAAATGGATGAAATAAAATCTTCTAATTCTCAGACTGTCTTAAACTGAACTCTTTCACAACTTGGCCTAGTGTTGCTTGTAGTGTTTTAGTTTCTATTCTATTCTTTACGTTGGGATTTTTTTGGATTCATTAGTCTTCTGTTTCATGCTATTCTTTCTCACCTAATAAAGATAGGTGGCACAGTGGTTAAATGCCAGTACTGCAAGCCACAAGGTTGTGAGTTCGATCCTGCCCGGCTCCAAGGTTGACTCAGCCTTCCATCCTTTCGCAGGTCGGTAAAATGAGTACCCAGCTTGTTGGGGGCATGTATAGAAATGTTTCAAAATACATGCTATTTGTAAGTTGTTCACCGTCTTGATCCATATGGAGAGGCAGGATACAAATAAATAATAATAATAATAATAATAATAATAATAATAATAATAATAATAATAATAGGGGAAAAATGTTAAGAACCTGACAATACTTGAAAATTGCCTGATTTTGACTTAGGCCCTTACCACACAATTCCCCAATAGTGCATCATCCCAATGGGATTCCAGCATTGCCATTACTGGGATGGGATCACGGTCTGAATGCTCCTCGTCATACCTGGTCAGCTGCCAGTGGATGAATAGCCTCAGACATGCTGTTCTTCCTTCCGCAGTACAGTGTCAATGCTGATTCCTTTCCCCTGCCTCTTCCTGTGTTGTACTGCAGAAGGAAACACTATCAAGCGCTTTGGCCCTTACTGCAGGCCTACAATTGATAGGATCATGGTGGGAAAGGGGCGCATTATTGGATTTTTTCCAGTAATGAAAAAGGGTGGATTTATGATGGCTGGGGATATGACAGCAATGGGTGAATGATAACATCATGTGATGTCACATGTCCTGGACCAGGAGCAACACACTGCCCTGCTAGGATGACAACATCATGCATGACAACATCAGGCTATCTAACTCAGTATTGTCTGCTTTAGTTGACAGAAGCATCCTGAGATTTCAGGCAAAATATTTTCCAGCCCTTTCCGGAAGCACAGAGGATTTAACCTGGAACTTTTTTTGCCTGTACAACATGTGCTATACAGTTAAGCAATTGTCTATATGTATAAGTACAAGATTTCTCTGGGTGGAAAAAAAAATAGTAATCCTGAGTATAATGGTGGATTATTGAGCCAATTTGTTATGCTTTTGAAAATTCTCAATACTAGCCTGAATGTTGATGTACAGAGAATATGAAATATGAATTCTCTTCTTGTCCCCACCCTACTGTGCCTCAATATCTTTCTTTATATCTATAGAGCCTTGAGAGGACGACAGAATTTTTATGAATTGTTCAATTACTTTCTATTAATCATCCAAGTATTATTAAATTGCTTTTAGTATTACTTGAGAATGTCACTTACACCACTATTGAAATACCCATTGATTATTTTTACTCTATATTTTCTGATTGGACTTCTAAGCACAATGTTTTTTCTGGACAGATAGAAAATAAACTATGTGCTATTAATATTTCAGATTCATATATAACCAAGAATGAAGTTAAGCAGGTTACCTAGGGCAGGGTCTATTGTCTGCAGAATGGTTTACTCATTTTTTGGTATCTTTTGAATTGATTAAAATGCCATTATTATTATTATTATTATTATTATTATTATTATTATTATTATTATTATTTGCATTATCTAAATTTAGCATGCATGTTCCATGTACTGTGTTTACATAGCAACAAACATCAAATATAGTCTCTGGAGAAATCAGTGGCTAGCTATTTTATCAGTACAGTGGCTTCTTTTTTTTCCTCTCTGAAAAGGAGCGATTCACCATTCTGTTGCCATGGTAACTGAAGGTAGGTACCAAGTGTCATGGCAGAGCACACAATATATCAATACTTCATTGGTATCAGCTCTGGAGTCTTGCAGTCCTTCTGTAAACATATGTTAGTTTTCCTATTTTTTACAAAATATTTTTTTTACAAATTATGTTCACATCATATATGATGAAAGTGTTAAGTGATATTATATGAGTTCAATAGTCTCTTCATCTTGGTGGGTGTGCCCAAGAGATGATTCAAAAGAGACGTAGAGTGGAGGGCTATGGAGAACGGTATGTCCTGGCTTGGCCTTGTCTCCGTTCCTGCATTTCCTTCCTTGTTATAAAGGCAAAAACCTGCCAGCAACAACACTTTCAACAAGCGATATGTACATCAGCTCTTTTTTGTTTAGCATCATTCAGGATATGCACAAATGCTTTTCTAGCAATTAGACCTAAATGTGTGTGTGTGTGTTTCACCTTGTGTCTTTTTGAGCATAGCTTAACATAAACTGTTCTACATGTGACTGACCATTCCAAATTCAGTACACACCAGGCATGTACCATGGCATGTAAAGTTGTGGTATCCTCTTTGCAGGGATGAGGTACAAAAAGAGGGAAGGGAAAGGATTTATTTATGTCCCTTTCCACACGGGGGTTTAAAAACGGTGTAGAGCGACCTCTGACGGAGGTTGTCTACACCGTAAAGTGGATTGGAGGGGACTACTTTTGCTTAGTTCCACACCCCAATCCACGCTAGGGCGCCCGGAAGTGACGGTGCCGTGTGCTTTTTGAAAACCACTTTTCAAGTGGTTTTTAAAAAGCATGATTGTGCAGCCGCGTGCAGCCCCGTCGCAGTGCCTGGTGTGGATTTGCAGACACGCGCAAGGGTGTGCCTGCAGATCTGCCAGGGGTGGGCTTACTGGCTGGTGAACTTCTCCGGTTGGTGGAGAGCCTCCGCCAGTCGTAAGCTGCCATTTTGGGCCCCACAGGACGCCGCGGGACACCGAGGAGTGTGGAGCAGCAAAAACGTGCTGCTCCACATGGCGATGGACTCAGGTAAGCTCCGTTTCAGCATGGTTTCCCCCATTTCTTTGCCCGCATGTGGAAAGGACCTATGTGGTGACATTTGCCTATACTATGCAAGTGATAGGTTGCATTCAGCTTGGTGGACAACAAGCCAAGATAAAAATCTTCTCATACATTCTATATACTAATTGAGAACTCATTCTCTCTGTGCGAGTGTTTAGGTAGCCAAATCTACATTGGATTTGTCATAAGGTGTGCAGAAGTACAAAAAAAGATGATAGGAAAGCAGTCCAATAAAACCTGAAAATGCGCACATTTATGGCCATAGAAGAAAACACTACGTGTGAAAATGGAACGGAGTATTGTGGAAGAAGACAAGGAAAAATGGCTGGGACCGGTGCCTGAGAAGTTACTTTATCAAAGTAATTTGTTGTGTAACTCATTATGAATCCCGCAAAAATAAAATCCTACCTTTCATATTTCAGAAATAGTAATTTGGTAATAATAATAGTACAGAAATATTGCTTATTAACTCTTATTTTGAAAAAAAAAAACCCCTCCATCAACAGCCATCTCTTCCTCAAAATGCCTCAGAAACCTTTTTTTGCACTCATAAAGTAATTATAAAAAGCAATGGGTGCAGATATTGCATGGAAAAATAGCTAAATATGAGCTGGTATATTTTCTGCATTGTATGTTTTCTATATTGTTATGCCCTTTGTTATCCCCAAACAAATGTGTTATAAGCAACATTGTTTTCTGTCAAAAATTATTTCCCAGATCTGACCGAACCCACAGAGGGAGGCTCCACACTGAAACATTTTTGGAACTAATTAAACAAACACATCTCTTAAATAAAAATAAAGTTTTATAAGGTGTACTATTTCTGTGCAATATGATTGTATATCCAAAAACTAAGTGAATATCAGAACCTTGTTGAACCTTCTGCTGCTCAGCCCTTGCCTTTCTCTACAGAACTGGCATCCAATATTTTGCAGATGTAAACAGGGACACGTGTGGCCAAGCAACATCAGAGTGTGGTCAAGATGGTAAAAATCATTAATGAGGAACTATACCCACACTAGGAAAGACTGCAGCAGCTTGCTTCTACTAGGAAGGGCAAGATTCTGTCCTGTCCTGTCCTCTCCACCCTGCTGACTTAATTGAGTTCAAGCTGCTTTTGTACTTTGAACTCAGTTTGCAGCAAATGAAGTTAGCTTCTTCTGCCAGTGAGTTAAAACATTTTTATGCCACCATCGGTCTTTTAAAAACTGACTGGGGTGTGCTTTTAACGCTGTGTTGTGCTGTTTTTAAAGGCTGGTATGTTGTCTTCTAATGAATTATAATGTTCTTAATATTTAACATTTTTTAACTTTATCAACTGTTTGTTTTAAAAATAATTTTCATATTTATACTTTTATTAAAACGTCTATATTGTTTTACACTGTGTTGTTCTTAAATATGTTTCATCGGCATCAGCATTATATGAGGACAAAGGGGGAAAGTGGGAGAAGAGAGACACCGGGATGTTTTTGAAGCAACCGAAAAAGTGGGATGACAGGGAATTAATTGAGACTATCCCTGCCAAAACAGGACAGTTGGAGAGTACGTGACATCTTTGAATGCAAGGTAGTATCTACGACTATCTAATCACACTGCCGTGAGCTTCTTGTGGTGACACAGGCTTTTACTGCAAGTATGTTTTCACTTGGTCCACTATCCTTTCATAGGCTTGAGATGATCCTCTCTCATGGAAATTTAATATAGTAAGTTTAATTGCTCTGCACTGCCTCTGGGGAATGGATCTGACAGGTACGAAAAGGATAACAGAAAAGCAATTACAAAATGGAGGATTATACATTTTAAGGGTGTCAGCTAAGAGGTTTAATGTTGACTTGGTCTGCATTTTTGACACTTCTAGGCTCCCTTCATAAATGCATTAGCCAGTGGAGGTAAAGGGCTTTATGCAGCAACCACAGCTGGATGCAGGGAGGACTGCTAATCAGTCATAAATTAGTTTTAGAAGTTAGTAAACATTAGTGAATCATAATTATATGTAGAATATGGTCTTCATTAATGGAGCAATTTACTCAGAGCATTATAATTTAACCATGGAACTGAGGTAGGCTGAATCTTGAGAAGTGAACATCTCCTGCTCAGTTGTAAAAAAAAGGGGGGAAGACAATACTAGTTTGCACAAGTACATCACCACATATCTGAAGCTTTGCTTTATATATGTGATATGTTACATTTGTGTATGGGGATGATCTCTGTTGGAAGAAAATTATATTGAAGCTAGTACTGGGTTGAATATTTGATATGCTGAAAGTTTGGCCAAACAGAGGTAGTTGTGAAAATGGAGGTGAAATCCTTTATCTCAGAATGCTCCTTGATCGTGGCCCTTTTCCCACAGCATTTGCCATGCAAAAGGGCCCCTCGAGCATTGTGCAAATGTGAGGAGCGGTCCACACAGCACACTCACAGTTGTGCAATGCTCCAGGGTCTGGCAGGTGCCACTCATGCATTTTTTCATTTTTGGTTGTGAGCCAAAAATGGTGCACAATCGTGCATTGCTCCGGGGCCCTGCGCACACTTGCTGTGCATGCGGAGCTCCGGAGCTTCAGTGCTCATGCTTCCTGCCCTACTGCAGCCTGTGAATAATCTTTGAAAATGGTACAACTTTCAAAGACTTTTTCATAGTTTTGGGAAAGTTGCTAAAATTACTCATTGCTTTCACCAAAACCCCTCATTTCTGGTAATGTATGGTGACTGAAATGTAATGTAACACAGAAATCTCAGTGTTATCAGTAATGAGAAATGAGCCATGTATGTGAGAAGTAGCTCTAATGTCTAGACTAAAATTTTGAGAAATGTGGGAAGAATGCAGGCAAAATTAAGCTCCTCTTTGCCCTGTTCCCCATTTTAGTGAATTTTTTGACACTTGGTAGAACTTTTATTTGTTGGACTGTATGCAGTATTTTTGTACCACCACCCTTCTCTCTTTCTTCTCTCTCTCCCAGTAAAAGAAGAAAAAAAGAGAAAGCCAGAGAGAGAGAGAGATGGAGACTAGATAGATAAAGTAAGTGAGCCACATAAAATCCTGTGATCACTACAATCTAAATGACATCTTGAGTGATATGTGGGGCTGGGATACACCACTCAAATGCTGGATGGCTTCCTGGGGCTTATAATGAAGAACTTGATCTCGTATTTAACTATAGGAATGGGGAAATATGGGCCATTTCCACATGGGCTTAAAAAACCAGTGCAGAGCGTCCTCCAGAGAGGACGTCTGCACCTGGGAGCAGACTGGGTCAGACTACTTTACATAGTTCCACACCTCAGTCTGCTCCAGAATGACCTGAAGTGGTCATGAAGCGTGCTTTTTAAAAACCTGTTTCTTCAGGTTTTTAAAAAGCACGGAGTGCGCCACTCCATGCCACTCCAATCCCCGTGCTCCGGTGCAGATTTACAGGCTCGCACCAGTGCGAGCCTGCAGATCTGCTGGGGGCAGGCTTTAGGCTGGCGAGCTTCAGTGGTTGGTGGAGAGCCTCGACCAACCGGAAGCTGCCATTTTCATCCCCAGAGCAGTGAGGAGCGGCAGCCACACACTGCTCCGGAGCAGCCTGGACCTGAGCATCGAGCCAAGAAGTCCGGTAAGTACCAGACCGGGGCGATTCCATCACCACGTGCGGAAATGGCCATGGTGTTTTGGTATGCTTCCACACTGAAATGTTTTATGACTCAAATTGCTTCTGTTTCAAATATGTAGAAATGTGCCCATTTTAGTGAACTATTTTTTTTAAAAAAAAATAGCTGACCCCCCCAATTTGCTCACCCAAAATTCAATAGATACAGGGATACAGGGATGAGCATATTGCACCTGTCTGCCATACATGCATACATATATATATATATGATAGAAAAACTAAAAAAAAAAGGAGTTGGCAACCTTACTTCACTTCTAAGAGGAATGAATACTCAGGGATTTGAATTAAGATTTTTTCTATTTAAGCATTCAAAGTCCACACCTGGGTGGACAAATCTGTTCATTTTGGCTTCTCTAACACTCCAGTTCTTTGAATACTGAATATGAAATAGTTTTTGAACTTTGGCAAATTCTTGTCAAGAAGAGGGTAAAAAAATTCTGAAAGGTAAATTGTGCAAAGGAGAGAAATACTACATGTGGGATACATTTAATAAAATACAAAGCCATAGATGGATAGTATGGTGGGACCCTGACTCAAAGATTGGACTCCATTTTTGTGCTTTGTAAAAATGTCCCAGTTCTGCTCAGTCTGATCAGTACCACTCTGCTTCACATTGCTCCTGAACCCAAGTCAGTAAACAAAAAATTTGTAGGGGCTCTATGCTCATGAAACTAATGGTTATATTAATGGATGATCATTAATAGACATCTGTGTAGATGTATGAAATAAAGCTTGTTAATCTTTAAGGTTCCACACAATGTTATATTTTGTTCCAACAGATAAACACAATATTTGAAAGAAATTGTAATGATGATGGTTGCTATTGACTTGAGGAGGCTTGGAACTGTTCAGGTGATTGCTTTTGAATAATACATTTTAGTTTCTTAGACCTGAACAGTACTTAAAAGAGAAAGAAAGTCTGGAAACTAGTGTCTGGAAACTGATGTATTACCTTGGAAGGCAGTGGGCCAATGAGGGAGTCCAAAATGACATCCATGTGTGGATGGTGAGTGAGCAATTCCCTCTTTATACATTCCTATGTAAAACAACACAAATTTGAAGGACCAGATACGTGAGCGATTTAAAAGAAGTGCTCATCAAAAGCAGGCATTTCCTAAGTTTAATCTTCTAAAAGATGTGTGCCTGTGTCCATGCATGCACCCACCTCGACAAGGATCGAGGTCTTCCATATCTATTAGTTGTTTCCTTGTCATTGTTTACATTAGGGCTTCTACTTGGAACTCTTTTTTCTATTTGAATATACCATTTTTAAAAGCATTACTCCCTTGGAAGCTTTGGGGGCTTACCCTCATTTGAAATGATGCCTCCCATTGGCCTTTCTTACTGCCATTCAGCTCTTAATTAGCCAATTAAACCATCAAGGCTGCCATCTGGAAATGAATGCATTTTGGTGGACCAGCTGCTGCAAGCTCATTAGTTGTGAAGATTTTTTTTTTTTAAAAAAAAACCCACTATCACTATCATTATAACCTGCTCTTTTTACTGTTCCCAAATTGAGCTTCCATATGGCTTCAGCATATGTCTGATGCTGTTTACAGCTTGACCACCCTCAATGTATAGAAATGTAGGACTTACCATCATCTGTGGTAAATAAAATTGGGATGTTTCTATGAATTCAGATCAAGTCTGAAATTACATCACAGGATGATGACAAGAAAACATAATCCAAATGTTTTCCTGCATCTTCACAATTCTACGTAGAAACATTTATCTGAACTATAAATACAGACTTGAATTAAATTCTTGTTTGATACTTAATGAGGCACTACATAGTAAAAATACCCTCCTAAAACTATGGCAGCTGCCAATCCACAAAGCAGCGACAGGGTAATCAAATTTTGTCTGGCTGAAAACTGTAAAATACTTCTTTGTCAAAAGAACAAGTAAACAGTGGCGTAGTGGACACTGAGCTCACAGAGTAAAGTGCAGGCATTTTTATTTTTTTCTCAGAAGGATGATAATGTCATCTTCTTCCCACTTTGGCCCCCTTCATCTAAAATTCACTTCTAATATACCAGTCGTTAAGAGTGATGGGGTGGATTTTCCCAGCAACGATCAATTGTTGCAAGCTGTCTTAGCTCTCAGGCAATGATATTGTAGCTTGGTCTTAAATGGGCAATTAACATTTCAACAGACCTCTTCTTGGTATAGAAATGAGCTAGAACTAGCTTGTTGAAATGAGTTGACATGTCTTTTGCATTTTTGGACTCCCCTCAGGAACAGGCTTATAGACAGTGTCAGGATGAATTCCTTAAATTTCCAGGTTTTAAGGGAGCCTGGACCTTTAGGATTCAATGTGCTTCAGAAGAGTATGGCTTCCATTTAGACATCTCTCAAATTTGTGCAAAGAAGCCTGGTCGAATTTGGCATGTGGGATTTGTTTAAGTCCTGGAAGATCCTTGGGATGTTATTTAATACATCTATTAGAGGACGCTGAAAAAAGAGTAACTGAGGAGGTTGCAAAGTTTCTCTTCAGTGCTATTAAAACTTGAAGGTCTATGGTACACAAATCTTAACATTTGAATAATCCCCTCTGTAGTAATCACCTGAGATGGGGCCATATCTCTAGGAACTGTAGGGCTACCAAGAATTCTATATGAGGAAAAAAGGTTGTACGAACTTCAATAGAAATTTTTACATATGATATGTTTTAAATTTTATAGTTTCCTAACTAATCTTAAACTTAACTTATTAAGCTGCTTTTAAAATGCATTGCATCTAATTAATTACATATTGTGTTTTATTTCATCATAAAAATACTATATTTCCATGTTTTTATCCCCACATAGAATATATATAACGTATATAGAAGTTATACATTGTATGTAACAAGTGTTTTGCCTCATGGTTTGTTGACCGCAATAAAGGCTTGACTGACTACTGACTGTTTAAGTCCAAAACACATCCCTATAATAAAACCAAGAGAAATCTTATCTGGGCCAGAATAACCTGCTGTTAACTATTTTAACACACTTTTCACCCTTGTTAGATTTAGCTGTGTGCCTTCACCTAGGTGACGTTATTAGATGGGCTAACAGTATGTGGAATAAATGTTTACCATGACATTGTATAGGAATGTCCAATTGAATCTGATGCACCAGTGTTTGTGTTGGCAATGGAGAGAATGTTGTTCCTTCTCAGGCCTGTATTCCCATTGACAGAGAACATCCCAGAAAACATTCATATGTACAACAGTCACATTCTTCACTCTGCCCTGAGTTTTCTCATTCAAGTCCTAGCGAAGTGGCTTGTACAAGTCCATGGTAGCATTTGAATCATATGGTGAGTTGCAATGGAACCCGTTCACCGGTAAGTTGCTCTTTGCTCTACTTAACAATGAATATGTATTCTTGGAAAACACAGCAGTGCTTTAAAAATGCACTTCCACTGGTAGGAGAGTCTTCTGAAAGCCACTTTATTCCTCCTCTCCAATTAATCAGCACTAAAACTAGTGCACATTGCCATTTGGGAAGATTATGTAGAAATTTGCTGTTGTACTGTCAAGATCAGAGATTTCATTGCAACTGTAGGCACTGTGCAGCTCAGGGAGAACTTAACGTGATGAATAATATAGAAATTTATGAGGAACTGTTTATGCATAACAAAATTGTCCTCACACATGCTTTGACAGTTGTGTGTATGGCAGGAGGAAAACATGAAAGGGATTTACGCATCTGGAAAGCAAGATCATAGGATCTAGGTTTTAATTGGTAGAAGATTTTGGTCCAATTTTTTGTTTTTATATGAGAAATGAAAGTTCTTAGCATTTTTCAAAATCACAGAAAAGGGTGCTTAATTATCTTCCTTCCTTTGTTTAGGAAAACATACTGTTAGTGTTCCCTATTAACCCACTTTTTAAAAAAAATCCTATTATGGTGACTCACATGTTAGTTCCTGGTAGATCAGAGTCTTTGTAACTTTATTAATCCATTGAAGAAAGAAATGCTGCCAGCAAAATAATAGCATTAATTGATCCAACTACTAGAAGCAAGCTTTCTGGTCAAACTGATGCAATAGGGCTATAGCATAGATAATAATTATAATAATGATGATAATGATGTCTAGGTAAGAAGATTTTTTTTTTTGAGTGATCAAAAAGATTCTTTTTCTTGAAGTCATGAATGGCAATGACCTGCAGCATTAATATATATATATTTTTTTTTTTGAGGGGAGAGAGGTGGTAGTTAGGATGGAAAGTTGTGTGTAGATAAAATTGCTCAGATATGTTTTGACTTGGAAGCTGTAGTTTCTGTGGGTGTAACCTTAGTTCCTGATTGCCTGTTTTGTTGGATACTTTTCAGTTTGGGCAGACAGAGGTGAGAGCTACCACATGCGTACTAGACCCTTGCCCCTTCTGGCTCATTAAACAGGCCAGAGAAAGACTGACTGAATGGATGAAAGGGGTAGCCAATGCGTTCTTACAATAAGAGTTCCAACTCACCTAAAGAGGCAGTTGTTAGGCCTTTATTGAAAAAGCTGTCCCTGAATCCTTCTGCAATAGATAATTATCAGCCAGTGTCTGACATACTGCACTTGGATAAGGTATTAGAATGTGTTGTGGCCTCCAAGCTCCAGGGGTTACTGGATGAAACAAATTATATAGATCCATTTCAATCTAGAACAAAGACAACTTTGTTCACCTTGGTGGATGACATGAAAGGTCACCAAGACCTTTTGGGTGCAGTGCCATTAACATGCAAACGACACCCAACTCTAATATTCCTGTTCACCTCAATCCAAGGGGGTTACCTTGGTTCTAAAGTTGTATCTGTCATTAGTAATGGACTGGATGACAGCAAACACACTGAAGTTTAATCCAGACAAGACAGAGGTGCTCCTAGTCAGTTAAGAGACATATCTAAGCATAGGGATCCAGTCTGAAAATGTAGTGATGTAATTGTTCACTGAGTAAGCAATTTTCTTCCAAATGTGAGAAAATTTTCAAAAACCACACAGTCTGGAAACCACTTATTCTGTTCTAAATTTGCATAGAAAGCAGCATTTTCTGTCCAGGAAACAGCATTTTCTACATGGAAAATAATATTTCAACACAGAAATATTGATTCCTGTGTAGAAAATGATGTTTTCTCTGCAAATCAACCATGTGTGAATTTTAGGCAGAATAAATCATCCAGTATGGCATTTGCTGCATGAAAAGGAACAACTTCTATGTAAGATTTTTTTTTTTTTTTGGCATCACCAAGGGACAATGATTCAATCCAAATTTCAATGGTAAAGAATAATTTTTATTAATAATAATTTTTATTAAGGTCGCAAAGCTAAAATTCCTATTTGGGTACAAATCAGGAAAATCATCTAACTTCGAAATAGAAAATGGGAAAGCTCAGCGTAGTAACAAAAGCAAAATTCATTGGGAGAGACTTTACATGCCTCCTGAGCCACATTATAACATTGTCTCTAATACAAGTCATCTAAGAAACAAAGGAAGCCCTTTCTGTCTGCTCCAAGAGCACTTTTAGAGGGGGTATTACAAACATGTAATATATTTTTAATTTCCTGAACCTATCTTTGATGTGAGAAGCAAGTCTGGTTAGAGCTAGCCAATCACACCCTTTGGAAGGCTATGGCCTCTCCCTAAAATGAAAACCCTAGGATTCCATAGGATGCTGAAAGTGGAATAATAGCACTATAACATGCTAGTGCAGAAATGGTCTATGTTTGCTGGGAGGGACAGAACAGAACTGAAGCTTGAATGACAGTAAAATGTCAGTAGCAATGAGAAAGCTGGAATCCACTTACACAGTAGCAAAAAGGATGAATACCCATTTCCTGCCTCACACCTATTCTACTTAGACCTCACACATATCCTACCTGAAAATTTAATGCCACTTGTTTTGCTCATATGAATAAGACAAAGTGATAAGCAATATTCATTCCTGAGATGTTTGACACTGAGGTCCCATTATATTTCTAAATATAGGCAAAAGAAAATTATCTCCATGGGATTTTTTTTCCACACCTTTTTGTCACTTTTGTCATCATGAAAACCTTCCAAATCTGAGTCGAAGTCATTAAAAGGTTGGATCAAAGCAGTTAAAATGATACGTGAATACAATCCAAACTCTCTTTTTAAAAGTTGTATTAAATTCTTTTCTTTTCTTTTGGGTGGACGGAAGTTCACCTCAGTTTCATTAAGCTAGTCAGCTCGTCAAAATGAGATGGAGTAGTTTGCGTATGTTATGGTAAATGCTATGCATTAAATATTAAATATCATATGCATCCAAACTAAACTAGGCATAGAACTAGCAAGAACATATTCTAAATTATTGATTGCTGTCATAGCAAACTCACAGTATGCATTAGATGTAGGCATTATCATGGTGGCAAAAATGCACAGCTGTTTTTCTCCTGAGCCACAACTATACATATTTTTTGTCCATAGAAGATAAAGGACAATGAACACACAGGTATATGTGTTTGTGTGTGAGGGAGGCATGTATGGTGGACTGATGTGTACATAAACTTTAGCATCACCAGATGGCTCCCAGTGGTTTTTACTTTTTTTTTTTACTGTCAACTTTCCCTCCTCAAAATGACCTGATTTTTCCCAAGAATTAATAATTTAGACGAAAGACAGAACGTGGTGGAATTACTTACTTCTCTTACATTCTTGTTCCTCTGTGTCAGCTTCCACTCTCAAACCCTTCCCTGGAGTCATTCTTTTATACATATTCATAGAGGCTATTCCTTGTTTGTTTAAAGAGAAAGGGAGAAGTTAATATCTTCAAATGTGTCTATATTTAAAAGGATGTTCTTCCCTGTGTGTATGTGTGTGTGAATAGTCTGAGAGAAGGTTATGGATTCCATATTGCCTCTCAATAGGGAAAATACAATTTTAGTTTTCTTAAGAATTGAAATCAACAAAATCCTCAAATTCATTAGCTAATGCTATTCCCCAGCACAGAGAGGGCCATGTTATGCTTGCCTTCCATGAATCTGTTAAAAATGAGGAGCTATTAGAAAAACAGATGTGGCAAATTTACAAACATGGTTGAATAGACAGAAATTCAAAATTAGACTTTTGAGAGCCAAGCTATTTTAACCTCTCCCTAAACTGCAAACCCCAGGAGTCCATAGGATGTTGAAAGCAGAATAATAGCACTATAACAGTTTAGTATGGAAATGGCCAAAGTCCTGGGCCTGGATGGAAGTGTATATCATTTTTAATTCCATGTTTCCATTTTTTTAAAGTTCCAAGTTCTTTTCATTTTAAGAATAAAATTCTGGATTTTAAAAGTTCTCACCCAACCATAGGATAAGCAAACACCTTACCCTTTCTCTTCTTAAAAATTACTGATCTCATCATGGTTTTTTTCCCCCTTTTTTCATAAAATTTTACCAAGATTTCAGGGCTCTGTTGGGGAAAAAAAGATCACAATGAGGATGTAGACTACCCAAAACTGCAACTCTACAAGTTTTAAGACAAAGAACGAAATAATGACGAGACTAGGATCCAAAGGACCCATGCATTGGTAGAAAAGCAGTTATTTTTGTGTAAGAGAGCTCTTCCTGCAAAATCCAGTGTTTTCCCCATTGTCCCAGTGCTCCATCAGATAGCGTTCCTCCCAGGACTCAGTGAGACAAAGTTGATTCCTTTTCTGAATTCAGCCAAATGTACTGATTGATAGGCCTATCTAAAATAAATGAAATTTTGCTGCATTCTGAGGAGTAGAGAGCATTTGTTGTAGCTGTCTTACATTAATTTAGAAGAAAAACATTTTGAATGGAAAGTTCTCCCGAATATACATTTGTCTTGAGAGTTTGTTCAAAGATTTCATGTACCAAACATGGATACACATTGCTTGTACACATGTTGAACAGGTCATAAGAATGGGTATACGTGTGTGGATTATTTAAATGTATATTTGTACCTGTTCTGGAAAGCAAGCTTCTGTTTAAAATATTTTTATCTTTTTTTTTTTTTAAAGAAAAAGGGTGAGGAAAGGACTCAACAGAAGCAAGCAGAAAGGCAGAACAAAACAGAGCGAACATCACAGTCACCAATTGTAGGATGTTCACAACATATTTGTTAACCAAGGAGATCATTCCAGAACAAATCCATAATTTGTGGGGGAAGTACCTTGTTTACTGCACAAGTTATGTACACAATAAGAGTATAACATGTCATTTGAAAATTGTCCTTTTGAGGTTTATGCTACCCCGCCAGTATTTGTAGTGTGTAAGCTGTTATTTGGCATAAGCGTCAAATGCCACAACCAGAGCACGATTGAATAATGCATCCCTTCTTTTGCATTTTTCAGAGATCTTCAGGCAGAAAGCTTTCTAGCAAAAGGTACACAAGTTCTTATGAAGGAAATTTTCACATTGTTTTCATAGAATGATAAGAAGCCCAAAATCCAAACCTGTCACAACAGTTGGCCTACTGAACTTTTTAACTTCTATGAAAACCACTTATCTAAATTCTTTTACTACCTAACAGGGTCACTATGTATGAAAATATGTACATATGTAACTTTGCTGTCTGCTGTCCGTATTATAAATGCATGTTTTATCCTATTTGTAGTGATTTTTTGTTTTCCTTAATTTTCAATGAAAGCAGGCACAGAGTGATTTTTATTAGTTGTTATTTTATTCCATTGCTCTTGAGTTTTGCTTATCTGTAGAGTCAGATATGCACAATTCAACAGATGCTATGTGTAGAGTCACCCACAACGGGGAACTTTATTTTCAATAATCATCCCTTAACAAAAACATTAATGTGCTTTATATTTGAAATAACGATTTTAGGAGCCAATGATGTATTGTACAATTATAACATAAAAGTTATAGTTACATTATGTCTAGTACCTTTTAGTGAGTCCTGATGACACAGGTCCAATGAACACCACTGTAACCTGCTTTCTGTTCACTTTGCAATGAGTAAAATCTGCCTCAACCACCATGTCATTGTGGCAGAACCTTCTCCAAAATAATTGTTTCCATGTCAGGGAAGGTGCATCCAACTATTTTTAGGTGTATATACACCAATAACATTATCCTACAGAGGACCTGCATGCCTTCTGTAACATGTCCAGCTAAAGAAAAATAGCTGATTGTGTCTACACAAACAAGGAATGACTATTGGAGGGGGCTGCCATGCTTAAAAAAGTGGGATTGAAAGGATTGTGCTAGTAGACATATCACAATGGGAAAGCTCTAGTGCCTTCTCTTGAAGTATTACAGCAATAGAAATTTCTACCAAAGTATTCTAAGTTCCTCACCAAAACATGTATCACAGAATTCAGTAGGATGGAGCCATTCCAGTTACAGCAGTATCGTACTGTAATAACTGTGTAGTCTGAATACCCCCTTGATGTCACAGCAGAAGGCAATGATTAAATGACACATTCTTGTGTATTCACAATGATTTTGTGTATTTAGAGAGATTCTGTAAAAAGCATGATATGTATGTATGCAAAGTGCAAGCAGTATTTTGGATCCTTGTGAAAGTCTTCCCTGTTCTTCTGGATAAGTGCCCCAAACAGGCACTGGTGTTACCCTGTATGTTGGGGGTCCTGGGAGAGGCGCCCAAATAACCAAACAACAACACAAGATGGGGAAATTAAGCTCAAGCACTCTCTTAAGCTAACAAGAGGCAGAGTAACTTTAGCTAAGATCTTTTATCCTATGTCTACAGCTTCAGGTCAGAGAGTGTAGCCAGACAAGTTTTAAAGTAACAAATACTATTTATTGAGAACAAACAGCACGAAAGACACAACATACACTAACTAACTGAGAAATAGAAATAGAGAGCTTTAGGGAATGGGTAATACGACACCTGGTCTCATAGTCCTGTAGAGAAGCTGAGGTTGAGGGGAAGAAAGCTCAGCGCGGTTCACTGAGGGGACAACTTCACTGGACAGAGCGGCAGCAAGGCTGGATGGAAGTCCAGGGTGATCCAAGCAGTCCCAAAAATGGGGACCTTTTACAGGGTAGATTTTACCTACGGGCCATACCATGCTTGGTGAGAACAAAGGAATTTTGGAGCTGCACAAAGGAGTTGGAAAAGGTCAGGTTTTGCATGATGAGCTTAGCGCTGGATGACAATATTTGGCCAGTATGCTAATGGCCCAACATAAAGGAATGGCTCGGCACTTGGCCATGTGTCTTTGTAAAAGTTCATGCTGAGCAAGGACGGTTTGCAAGAGGGTTTTTCCCTGAAGCATCAGAGAGGCTTAAGTTGCCTGCCTAAATGAGGTTTGGAATGTACAACCATTAAGGGCTGTGCCTAATACGTGCTTGTCCGGTGGACCTCTGCAAACAGTAGGGTGGCAGAGAAGGATCAAGCAAAGGCCAAATTATTTGATATCAAAAGAATATCTAGTGCTCTCACCAGACATATCATAACTGTAGTAACACTGGTAACATATTGTTTTACTGTACACATAAGCAAAAAGGTTGAACTACCAAGGGAAATAAAAATACTGGCTTGCCTCATATTGCCAATAATTTTCATTCATTCATTTATATCCCCCTTTCTGCCAAGTATAGTTCTTTGCTTTGTGCTCTTAGGGAAAGAAAACCATCCCTTAACAAAAACATTAATGTGCTTTATATTTGAAATAACGATTTTAGGAGCCAATGATGTATTGTACAATTATAACATAAAAGAATCTTCTGCAAACCAGAGGGGAAATCAACAAGAAATAAAATATTGACAAGCAGTTTACCACTAACTGTTTTAGCTTATATTCTCCTATGAAATGATGATAATATTGTATAGGCTATACACATTGTTAGAAAGAATTCATGTGGGTTTAAACAGCAATTTAAATCTATCTGACACTAGATTGTAACAGGAGAAATAGACTAAAAAGCCATGAAAAATATTTGACTTCTATCTTTCAGAAGTATAAATTAAAAATCCTTACATTCAGCTAAATGCCAAATGAAGGGGATAATCCAGTTCTCAGCTGAATCTTTTTCTTTTCATCATCTGCTCTGTTGAGTTCCAGTGATGGCACCCAAGTCTGGACAAGGCAGAATGCTATGTTCATCACTCACTAGAAAAAAGGATATAACTTGGCTCCTAGTAAGACAGCTGCACCTTGAGCACCTTGGTTATGCAGTCACCACTGATACTGCATAAGAGAGGAAAACAAAGATAGGAGGGTGTTGTGGATTTTTTGAGGCAGTTGTTACCTTAAGAAGTCGGGGACTGGGATCTACTTGCAGTGTCAACATCTACTTAGAATTTGGGGGAATTATACCTAAAGGAGGCCTGTAAGAGGATGGCAATGGCAGGACCTTTTCACCTATCTATACCAGTACTAACTATAGAGAGGAGTCCAGGTAAAGTTAAGCAAACATACAGGAATTCAGACACTTTTACTAACCATACAAGGTTATCAGAAAGTGAGGCATAGAAGTTGAATATAGAGAGATTGGGTAGAAAGGGTAACATTTACCAGTCCTAAAGACGAGGTCACAGCAGAAGGACTCAGGCAGCATGGAAAAACAGCAGTTTGGGGCACTGCAAATTATGTACTACAGTTTGCCACAGTTGAAACAAAGAGGTCCAGAATTGGCTGATTGCTTAACTCTGGAGTGACAAAACATTGATGGGACCCATGACAATCTCGTAATGTTTGGTCAGGTAGGGTCTATAGAGAAGGTCTCCATAGAGTAAGATCAAGGGATGGTCTATCATTGCTCATCAAGCTGGGAAGCTCATCTTTCATTATATTCAAAAATGCCAAGAGTCTGATGTGATGAAGGCATTAGTACAAATTCATAAACATTGGGGTTTTCAACATAATCCTATCTGATCTTTCATGACAGTGAACATGTCTTAGATCAACTGTTACCCTGATTTCTGGGGGTCCTGGGAGGGACACCTAAATAACCAAACAACAACACAACTTTTGGGAAAATTAGCTGGAGCACTCACTAAAGCTAGCGAGAGGCAGGGTAACTTAGCAGGATCTTGCAACCCAGTGTCTACGGAGTCAGGTCAGTCAAGCAGCCAGATGGTTTAAAGTAATAAAATTGATGTTTTATTAAATATAGACAAATATTAAAGACACCACAGTCACACAGCTAGCTAAAGAATTGGAAATGGGAATTTTGAGAGGGTAACCCCAGGAAGAACTTCCTGACAGTCAGGGCTGTCCGGCAGTGGAATCTGTTGCCTCGGAGTGTAGTGGAGTCTCCTTCCTTGGAGGTTTTTAAGCAGAGGCTTGATGGCCATCTGTTGGGATTGATTTGAGGGTGTTCCTGCATGGCAGGGGGTTGGACTGGATGGCCTGTGTGGTCTCTTCCAACTCTGAATTTCTATGATTCTATGATTCTATGACACCTGTCTCGTAGTCCTGGACCTTGAAAGCAGAGTTGGGGTGCAGTGGAGAAACTTGGCATGGCAGAGTGGTGTGAGCGGTCCGGGGTTGAGCAGTCTCAGTTACTGAAACTGAGGGGAAGGCTCACCAGGCAAAGCAGCAGCAAGGCGGTCTGGAACTCAGGAGCAATCCGAGGAAAGTCTTGGAATCAGGGGTTTTTATAGGGTGAATTGTGACTGCAGGCCATACCTTACTCGGTGAGAACAATATGTTTTAGGAGCGGGACAAAGCCTTGGAAAGGTCAGAATTTAGAATGATTGCATTAGAGCCAAATTAACAATAGTGTAGCCAGTATGAAAATGCGGAGCTCTTAGTATAGCTTTGTCAGGTTGCCTGCTTGGGGCAGGGAGCCTTTGTTAATATTGTGCATATGCAATGAGGTGTTTGCCGGAGAGGTCCCTAAAGCAACAAACCAGCTCTGTCTGGCTTGCCTGGGTGGAGAATGGAATGTCCAGCAATTATCAGCCATGCCTGTTTATGTGCTTGTCTGGAGGCCTCGCAAACACGTGGAGCAGGGTGGCAGAGGAAAGCTGAATTGTTTGATATCAAAGTGATATCGAGTGCTATCTCCTGGACTGCAGAAACACAACGTAACCCTGAATATGTATTCTGGCCAGTGTGATCCCAATCATGCTCTCCACTCATTAGTAAGTCCAATTTATGAAAATCACATATCTTGAAGAAGGGGTGGTAGGATATGATAATATAGTGACACTTCCTTTCCTAATAGGGAGTTTTGAGTGTGCTGGGAAATTAATCAGGATCCAGGCCTGAGAGAGAAACTTCTGTGTATCTGGAGACTGCTTTTCCCCCCTCCTTCTGTGACTACCCCAGTGGCTATATGGAATTCCAAAAATGCTTCCCTCTTCCCCTAAATTAAGCACAAAGAATTAAAAAAAAATGAGAGGTATCTAAAAATCAGCTTTGGTTTTTGAAAAAGAGCATGGTAATTTTTGTAACCTGTTTAGAATCACAGTGTTTGAGCTTTCTCCAGCACTTTTCTAGAGTTATTTGCACACTTGCATCTAGTTTTTCAAATCAGCCAAGCACTGGCCAAGTTAGCCTAGAGCAGGAGTGGGACACAGTTCATTCTGCAGGCTTCATATAACTCCTTCAATTTTCTTTTTTCCAACCCCGAGTCCCATTTTAGTTCTTTGTCTTAAAAGGATTATATTGTGTTTTGATGCTGAAGCTCAGCAGCAAACTACTAAGCACATAGTATTCAGTAAGAAAGGGACTAAATGTACCAAACTCAATAGAATGGTCATAGAAAATATGATAGTCAATGTAATGTTGGGGGTAGGCATTCTAGTTGTTATTTGTTTTTGTTTGTTCCTTGCTGATTGTTTGTTCAGTATTAATAGGCAAAATCATAGCCAGTATCACTGTCATTACAGTTCAAAGTTAATGTGTATAAACGTGCATTTAATAATAAATAAGTAAAAGTGATAGATTTCAATGAATTTAATAATATTTAAAGAAGAATTAATATTAATAAATTCCAGTTTATTTTCACATCTATTTTACACTCATATGGCTAATTTTAATGCATTATCAATTTAAAAAAAATGTTTATATTTGTCCCCCATTCTCCAAAACAAAAATAAGGGCCTTGGGCACTTGACCTATCTGAAAAGTGTCCCACAGAGTCATGGCACTTGTTAATCCCTGACTTAGAGCACTATTAGAGCAAATAAAAAGGGAGGAAATAAAGGCAAATGAGAGACAAGGGAGAGAAGGGGAAACAACAACAAGAACTTTAACTCCGTTCCCTCTTTCAGCCAAAGATACCAGAAGCTCCACTGTGTAGATACAACGACCCCCTCACCATATTATACCCTCTGTGCATGTGAAGCCCCTATTACCATTGCTCTTCTCAGCAAATTTTCAATGAATGGTGAATAGACTTAGAAGACACAAGGGAAGATCTGGATGAAACCTATCCACATACAAAACCAAAGCAATCTTGCAGATTGCTAGGTTTTTGAGTCCTTCCTCACTGGACTTCATAAGTCCTAAAGATTCCCTCAAGGTTTAATCTTTGAACCTCTACTAATTTTTGGAACAAGCACAGACGTTAAAACAATTTGCCTTTAAGGACACGTAGATTTTGTGTTTTAATTTTGCTCCCAAAAGCTTATTAATTTGTACAGTTTTAAAAGTGCCAATACACACAACAACTCTTATACAACCTTGATGGTATGGTAACTTTTATCCAATAGCTCTTCGGTTATCTTAAAAACATTGTCAACTGCTGTATATAGCCATGTAACTTTAATGATTTAAGATTAGAGGTGGTCTGTCCATTTGGTTTCACTCACATTCTCTTTTTTCACTTTAAAGTTTATTCCATCTTGCTTACTCACTGAATTTTGAGTTTTTTTGTTTGCTCAAAAATATTATGTGCATTTTCCAAAAAAGCATTGTATTAAGCATTTTAGAAAGTTGAACATCACTATGTGAACATTTTCAAACACAAATATTTGCTCGGGCATGTTCTTTCAACGCAGTGAAGTGTTTTTATATACATTTTTGTTAATTATACACATTTTAGCACACAATGTTTCAAATGTAAATATCTCTCTATATATTTATCTTTAACAAACTGCATTGTAAACATAGAAAAATATTCAATAGTTGACTTCATCCTTAGCTTTAGGAGATGAGAATTTGTCATGTTTGCATTGTAATATGAGCAAAATGAATTTCTCACCCATTTCTACAAAACCAGCGTACTAATACTAGATCTTGTACAAGAAAAATATTGTAAACTATATGCTAACTGAACTCTAAGAGTCATCAGGGACAACTTCTTTTGATCAGTTGTACTGTTCCCTAATATTGTTTACTCATGATGTAAATTTTCTTCCAAGTATAGCATTACAATGTACAGATATTAAAGTAACTTTTTATTGTGTGTGACAGCGAGAGAGAGAGAGAGAGAGAGAGAGAGAGAGAGAGAGAGAGAGAGATGTAATAGCTAGAGTTTTACATTGTGACCCAGGAGACCAGGATTCCATTCCCCACTTGACAATGAAAACCCATTGGGTAACCTTAGATGCGTCACACACTCTCAGCCCCGGAAAACCCCATGATAGGGTTGTCATAAGTTGGAAACTACTTGAAGGTATGGAACAACAACAATATTTTAGAAATGTGTGTGTATGTCTGTGATTCTCTTTGTGTGTATTTGTGTGTGTATATTACTTCACATGTTCCAGGACAGAATGTAAATATTCAAAACAGGTTCTGAGAAACAGGAAAGCAATCAAAGCCAAAAATATTTCTGGATTGGTTGATTAACCTTGTCAAGAGGAAGGTTAATCAAGTTAATACAGTTTGCTTAGCCATTATTCAGCCTACAATTTCCTTTTCTCAGTATTTCTGTTTTCAAGAAGAACTAAAGTCTTTTATAGCTTCTAGTACAAGTTTCATATCCAGAATTTTGGGGTGAGCTGGATGTCTGATTAATTTTCATTTATGGATAGCTCCCAGCTTATTACCTAAATTGGGTTCCTGTCTTCCTATGCTCAAGTTCTTCACTTATTGTGACCTGTATAATTTATTGGGAACCATTAGAATAGAAACTTATATTTTCTTCCTAAAAACAGCTTGTTTCCCATCTGACATACTAAATCAACCAAATCGGTTGTGGCATCCACAGCAGCCTTCCCCCATGCCATTAAAGGAATACAAAATAAATGCTATTTTCAGGAAATAACCCAAGTCTTCTATATAGGGTATAGTCATGCAATTTGCACCTTGATATAAATAGCCTAATTGGACAAATATAGCAAGCCAGTCTCTTAAGATGCTGAATGAGCTAACCATAAACTTCAGAACCAAGTTATAACATTTTATGTGATTTTTACAACATATTTATAATGTTGTTAGGCACAATGTGGCACCATTTTAGCCCGTCATAAAATTAAGCATTATACCAAACTGATTCTTGTCACCTTTATAATGTTGTCATTGGCATCACCCAGATCCATCAGTTGCAGACTTTTATAAGAGAGCTAGCTAGTAAATTATCCCAAGCACCAGTTTGCTGCCATGAATTTCAGGTTTAGAATCTCTACAAGAAGCTCACAACCATCCTTTTCTTGTTCTAGTCTACCTGCTTGCTGACTTTCTATCCAGCTCAATGTTAGCAAAGGCTAATTTTGTAAAGTACAGTCCTCCCTCCACATTCACAGGCTTCATGAATTTGATTATTTGCAAGGCGCATGCTTCCTTCCCCCTCACTCCATTTTTCTCGTTCCATCCTTTGCAATCCTCACCCCAGGCTTGCAAGGTTTGTGTTTAAAATGGCCTTTTTTTTTTCTTTTAGGCGAGCGAAGCCGATTTCCACAGCTGAAGGCGTGACCTCTCTGCTATGTGGTTGCACATTCTGCTGTGTATTGGCTGCTGATTGGTCAGGTGGTCACCAAGATGGTCACCAAGATGACCACCAGAAGTAATTAGAACGCCATAATTTTCCTCTTCTTTGTTTGAGGGGAAAGTACTGGTAAGCCTTGGGTTGTCTATCCCCTTCCCAAAGCTGGGGCCAGAGGCAAAGGAATGGGAGGGGAGTCACAGGGGGGAATTATTTGTGTTTTTTCCACTTTTGTGAGGGTTCTGTATCCTGAACCCTCACAAATATAGAGGGGCTACTGTAGTCTTTGAATCATTTATAATTCAAAAAGTTTGGTATGGATAAAATATGCTGATTTCTTGGAAGTAAAACTTTTATAGTCTTGGGTGGTCAAAATATGTGAATCTAACCACCAAATCAATTTTATTCTACTCCAATAATCCAAATTATTTTCATCCAATGATGTATGTTTTGCATATGATTTCACTCATTAGAAAAACAAGATTGAGTTCTATCAAATGATAAATTGCTAGTTGCTGTTTTTTTTTAATGGAGATATCTGGTAACTTAGAAGTGGGAGATGGATCCCTGAACCCCTGAATATCTGTCCTATGTTTGGAGAACCTTCAATATGAACACAGGTAGTTTGCACAGGACATGACACCAGAAAAATGAACTTAGCAAAAATTGTCATCCTCCCTCTCCCAATTTCCATTACTGAAGGGCTTCTCTAGATCAAAACCTGGTCTCTGGATGGAAGGACTTATTATTGAAGGACAACAGTGGGTATGCACAACACATTGTTTCCAAGATAATGTTAGATAAATTTGTTTTCAGTTGTTCCTGTGACAATATGCAGGGCTATTGATATTAAGGAATTGTAGAATAAAAGCATGACCTGCACCCACTCCTGAATTGCCTGGGTGGTGCTGTCTTTGGAGCATTGCCTAAGGAACATGGATGTTATTTCCTACTGTTGCTGTAGCGTCTATTTAGATCAGTAAATAATGACTGGCACAGACGATGTTACTAATGACTGATCCATTGTAGTGCACATGAACCTTCCTGGATTGGATGTCCACAAAAGATTTGAAGTGCGAGGTGCTGGGAGGCAAGAACCAAGCCAGTTCTGGTCTTTGAGGATGCAGTTTATTAAGCGTAGAAGCAAAAAGAAAAACAAAAGGCATACAAGCATACATACACTCTGACTCCATCAGAAAGGCAAAGCAGGCAACGGACCACTTTGTTCCAACAAATTATATAGACTTTTTGTACACGAGTGGCAAAATAGGCTGCCAATCCATCAACCCACTGTGCCGAAAAAGGCAGGAGGGGGCTATCCCACCTCGGATGCTAATTACTGAGGCATCCATGGGCCAGGTGCATGATAGGCTCATGGCCAAATCTCATTACCTGCCAAAGCAGCAGCGGACAGTCTCTAATCAGGCTTTGCTCTCCCCCCACCGTGCTGGATGGTGCAGGGAGCGAAGCACCCATCATTAACATTCCCTGGCTATTCTCACAGGACTGCAGCATACAGGGCAGCCAGACTCTAGCAAGGCAACAGCATGAGCTAACCCCCCTAAATATGTTAATTAGTGTGAAAGCAGGATGAACTGAAATGTGTGACTGTGCAACACAGGGCCCACCCAGAGGGCCTTGGGCCCAACACCCATACATGTTGTATTCAATTTTTGTATTCAATTGCAGTGCTCATAGATTAGAATGAATGGACCAAATCCATGTAAGTAGGATATAACTTCAGCTGTCATTGAACATTCCAGAAGAAAATCCTTAGGTAAATTCTCTAAAGGAATTTCAAGGGAAATAGAGGAATTTTTGGTATGTCATTCTAAAACTGCTTATCACAAAAAAGCAAGTATCACTTGATTCTATCTTTTTAAACTACAGAGGAAAACCTAATCAAGTGAAGAAAGAGAGGGAGAGAAAGAGAGAGAGAGGCAAAAAGAGAGAACCAGGATCAGAGAAAAGCTGTAGAACTTCCCTCATCACTCTTGCTCTCACACCATAAATGACAAGAGATAGGGTAACATTCTTTGCTTTGAAGCACAGGCAGGCAACGAGTAGCCCATGGCCTCCCTATGGCCCTCTGGGCCCCCCCACCTTTGCTAGTCCTTGGGCCTCTCTCAGAAGCAATGAAGTTCACAGGCTGAATTTTTCAATAGCTATTTTCTCTCCTAGAAACCTCCATGAGAAGCAACTTTACAATAAAACAAGATGTTCATTCCCTACACCTTCTCTCATTTTCCTCCCAAAACTAGAAGTGAATTCTGTGTCTGAGAATGGTGCAGCCTGTAATGGTTCCTGGGAGCCAACAATTGGTCCATAGGCCTCCTTCATCTGCCCACTACTCCTTTAAAGTGACATCTAGCATTGCTTGATCTTACTTTGCCTTAGTTAGGGTATGTTTTCAAATTTTGCAGTGCTTCCAATGTGAAATTAAAGAATCAGAATTTTGAAGGGAAAATGTGCTTCTTACTTGGGTGCTTTAGGCTTGTTGCCATGGTTCTTGGTTATTTTGACAATGGCAATTGTGAGATATGAAAATCACATAAAACTGTCAGCATAAAAATACAGTTACAAACCACACATCAAACATTGCCCAATGCCAGCCACTACATGTACCAGGGTGTATCAACTATTAAATTCTGTCAAGTAGAGAATACCGTACAGTCTCAGTTTTCTAATAGTGCCAGATATTGCATACTGAAATCAAATATCAATGTTAAGTATCGGTACCAAATATAGAACCTGCTATCAGATTGTTCTAGCGTTGCACAAGAATATTTCTATTATAGGTGTCAAAATGACTGTCTTTTATATTAATTAACTCCATTTTTTTTTGTTTTCCTTTCATTAGAATGTATTGCTATTAAACACCTAAAAATTAGATTAAGAAAAAAACCCCAGAGAGGTGCTAGGAATATATTTTCCAGGTCTAGGTTCCAGTTGTAAGAGCCATTAATATCAATGAAATTTCAAGTTGCAACCACGTTTCATTCCGTTCTTTTCAATGGATCATAGCTGAGAATGACATCACTTGGAAAAGTTATTTCTTTTTTGGACTACAGCTGCTAGATTCTGAACTACCAGTGGACATACTGGTTGGTGTATTCTTGGAGGCGTTTTCCAAAAGAGTAACCTTTCCAGGCACTACTTTTGTTGGACTGATTTAAAATAAAACATCGTCACCACACTATAGCTTGTCAGGCTCTCCTTTTCCACACTCTCCTGGAAGAGAAAAAGCATCAGCCACAGGAATCATATGAACTATGCATACAGTCTTAATTAACTGTTAAACTATAACTGTAGATAGGCTTTCCTACTGTACAGGATTAGGGTAATGTAGTGGGCCTTGGACTGTACTACATATCAGAAATGGAGTAAGCCACCCAAGCCTGGTTACAGGTCATAAGCCTATAGCCTGGCATTGCCAGGATGTCTTAAAGGAGGCCATCCTATGTCCCTGTCATCCACAAAGCCCCTAGATGTGCATGGAGAGGGGATGTTCCAGTAGACCCTACAGCCAGTTCCCTTTCCAAATTCTGGATCCCAGAACCCAAAAGTCAAGTCCAAGCAACCTCCTTTTACCATGAATGGGCTTTGGGATTTCTTTTTCATATTTGCTTGCTCTTATGACCAACTACTTAAGGTAGCACTATCCAGAGATAGCAATTCTTGTTCTGTGCCAGAACTGACTGTAGTTCCAAGCTTCCTCAAGAGTTCATTCAGTGCCAAGAACTGCCACATGTTCCTGCTATATCATAAGTTACATTGGTGACAAATGATGTAGCAGATGGTATACAGAAGTGAAGCATTGGGCACCCTCCTCCTGGTGAAGATAAAAGTAAGATTCTAAAGAACAAAATCTACCAGCTATCCCTGGTCAATTATCAAATTCTCCATTGCTGAATAAATGGTGCCCCTGGATTGAGATGTACCTCCTTCAGGGCAAGGCCAATGGAAGATGGATTTACGAGGGTTATATAGTGGAGAAACAAAACAAAGAAAATCACATTGTTGCAAGAGTGACTCATTTCCATTCTCACTAGTAATAAGAATTGTGCAACCAGGCTAGCAACAGATGCAAATTTACTCCCCATCTGTTTCCAAGCTTACTCTCTTTTTGCAGCCTCACATTATGAGGCTAACGCAAAAAGTAAAACAAATTAACTTTTTCATGCCACTGGACAAATGTTAACATTTGACCTCTGTTACCATGACTTCTGGGGGTCCCGGGAGGGACACCTAAATAGCCAAACAACAACACAACTTTGGGGGGAAATTAGCTGGAGCACTCACTAAAGCTAGCAAGAGGCAGGGTAACTTAGCAGGATCTTGCAACCCAGCGTCTATGGGGTCAGGTCAGTCAAGCAGCCAGATGGGTTAAAATACTAGAAATGATGTTCATTAAGTACAGACAGATATTAAAGACACCACAGTCACACAGATAACTAAGGAATCAGAGATTAACTTGGAATAGGGATTTCTAGAGGAAAATGAGTGATACGACACCTATCTCATAGTCCTGGACCTTGAGAGCGAAGTCGGGGTGCTATGAAGAAACTCAGTACATGGGGCTGAGGGGAAGCTCACTGGGCAAAGCGGCAGCAAGACAATCTGGAATTAAGGAGCGATCCAAGGAGGGTCTCAGAATCAGGGGTTTTTATAGAGAGAAATGTGACTGCAGGTCATACATTACTCAGTGAGAACAATGCGTTTTAGGTGCAGGACAAAGCCTTGGAAAGGTCAGAATTTAGAATGATTGCATTAGAGCCAAATTAACAATAGTGTAGCCAGTATGCAAATGTGGAGTGCTTAGCACAGCTTTGTCAGGTTGCCTGCTCGGGGCAGGAAGCCTTTGTTAGCATCGCTCATATGCAATGAGGTGTTTGCTGGAGAGGTCCCTGAAGTGACGAACTGGCTGTATCTGGCCTGCCTGGCTGAAGAATGGAATGTCCAGCAATTATTGGCTGTGCCTGTTTGCGTGCTTGTCTGGTGGCCTCACAAACACGTGGAGCTGGGTGGCAGAGGAAAGCCGAATTGTTTGATATTAAAGTGATATTGAGTTCTATCTCCGGGTAGGCCTAGACCACAGTAGCACCATGATTCTAAATAAGGTCGTCAACATGTATCTGTCTGAGGGTAGAGACATAATTGACTGTGGTCCCATATTCTTTACATGAATCAGTGCTGGATAAAAGCTGTTTTAAATCTTTGCCAGGAAAAAAAAAGGGATTTAAATTAAGATAACAACAACAAAAGCCCTACCGCCACCACCATACCCTCCCTCACACACACAAATCACAACATGAAGAGAATAGAAAACACAAACTACCTCTTAATTGCAAAGCAACCAGCTGAAGATTACTGACATAGATGGGTTGGGTGAGCTGTAAGTCAAAAGAAGGATACTGGGATGGGACTGGCTCTGTAGATAGGGATTAGTACTCTAAGGCCTACTCCTATACTCTTGCCACATCATGGCATAAAACACCTTAATGCTTCCATTTTGGCTCCATCCTTTCAGGAAGCATGAGCACAGCTATTTTCACCTATCCATCCAGAATAGGCAAGGAAGAAATTTTGCTGTTTGTATGGCTACGCTATATGGTGAAAGAGCAAAATAGGATAAGGTTGGACCCACAATGTAGCTACAATTCTATAAGCCACCAGTGGGTAACTTCCAAAGGATGGGGAACTGTAAATATTCATCCTTCCTATAATTCCTGGAAGGTCTTATTCCTCTCTTGCCTGATCCTCACAAAGTCTCACTTTAAGGGTTGAAAAAAGGCCTAAAGCAGGCCTGAAATGGACAATTGCTTTTCTAGAGGGTTTGTGGTCCCAGAGGTTCCTGTTGATATTGGTTATTCCTTTCATGAAAACATTTCAGGAAAATGCTTTGGAGTGTACATTCTTAAGAGATTTTGAGACCCACAAAATTAGCCTTCAGGTTGTCCTTTGCCCACCACTTTTTTAGAAACTTCCCTAGCAGTAAGGTCCATGGGACCCTGTGAGATCTGCTTCAAAGAGAACATGCAGAAAATTGTGCTAAAGTTAGCCCTGATTTAGTTTCATAAAGAACAGTAGGTCTTTAGTTAGTTATTAAATGTCCCCATTAACACCAATAGTGATAAAGAGTGACAAACTTTGTCTGCATCCAATCCTATTTGTCTGAGGTGCCGATAAGCAGAATCAAGTTTAAATATAGCAGTTTCTTGCCGCTTGTCAGTTCACAACAGCATATTATTTTCACTCAGCTATTACTCTAGCAACATTTAGAAACTGTTAGGATTGAGTTTAATGGTGAACATTATCATTCCTTCCCCCACCTTTGCCTGCTATTTTATTTCTTGCTATTATAATTAATTTTTATTTCTGTGCCCCCCCCTCCTTATTCTTCTTCCTTCAAATCCCTTCTGGACTACTTGAAATCAAAACCTGAAAGAAGAGAGAGTATTGTAATTATGTCTGATTGACACAGAGTTCAATTACATGAGCTCAATAAATGTATTCATTTTTTTCCATATTTTTAAAGGATTCAATTTTCAAATAAGATCATAAAGTTAAGATGTCATCCGAAGGTTAGGCACTATTGTGCCAATTTATATTAAGCAACTGTTCATTTGGTAAATGGACAATTGTGCAAACTAAGCTTTCCTCTTTAACTTTTTTTTAAAAAATTAAATGTTCCTGTAGAAAGACTTTGGCCATTTCTGCGCTATACTGTTATAGTGCTGTTATTCCACTTTCAACATCCCATGGAATCCTGGGTTTTGCAGTTTAGGGAAGGGGCATTTAGAATTCTCAACCAGAGAATTTGGCCTCAGTAAACTTCAAACCCCAGAATCTCACAGGATGTTGAAAGTGGAATAATAGTGCTATAACCGTGTAGTGTGGAAGTGGCCTTTGACACAAACAGTTGCTTCTAGTCTTGACAATGAAATTCTGTAGGTATAATGCTGCATCTCTGATCTTTTTTTGCCACTGTAACTTCCAGTTACCATTCCAGCTGAGAACCAAAGCAACCATTGTCCTAATGATATTAGCTAGAGCAATTTGAACAACGTGACCTTCTTGGTTTTGCAGGGATCCTGAAGTACATTGAGAACATAGGCTAAGGTGTTCAATTCTTATCCTCACCACAAACCCAATCCAAAACACCTGTTTTTGCACGGAGAAAAAATAGTGTCTCCTTTGCTTTAATGAATCAAGGATGTGGAGGTTGCAATATAATTTACAGGCACAGTTAAGTGATCTGGATTGGGACCACAGCAGCAGTGAAATATTTTCTGCTTCCTATGTTAATCAGAACTGGAGTTCCTGCATTTTCTCTAGTGTTAAAATTGAGAAGGAGGAGTGATACATAACATAGGAATAGTATCTCTTCTGTAGTGAATACAGATGTGAAACAATTTATTCAGTTTCTTGACATTCTCTTTACTCCCATTTGGCACATCTTTAACTCTGTTCTTTTCCAAAAGTGTAATCATCTCCTAAACTAAATTTCTGCTTCTAATTTTTTTTAAAAAAAATCTTGATCTATATGTTTTGAGCAACTTACTTATCTCCCTCCTTCCCAGACACTCCTTTCTATGCTTACAATTCATATGCCAAAGTTTGTGTTCCTTCTCATTTTCTTTACACAGTCAAGACGTTCATTTTCTGAAGGGCGCCTTAGAGCTTCTAGCAGATTTTAGCATGAAAAGTAAAATTGCATCCAAATTGATGGAGAAAAGTGCAAAAGAAGGGGAGAAATTGGTAGTAGGTATACTATTTTGGGTTTTTTCCAGAATAAGGATGGATCATGATTTCATTTTGTCCTGGGATATTTAGGAACCAGGTAATCACAAAGGAAACAAACAGTAGCTGCTGACTGCAAGGATCTGAAAAGAACACCAGTGAATTTTGTCCACACTGCTGAAATTTGCCTACCACTTCCAATTACATCCCCTCTTTCTGCTGGCTGAGAATGGGACTGTGCAACATTATTAGATTTCCCTCTGTGATGAGAGGGAAGGGAGTCTCAGCTCCTCTTCCCTCTTTCTTGAGCAGCCCTTTCATCTGTCTCATTTTCTCACCTGTTAAAGCAAATCTGGACACCTTCTTTTTCATCAGATACTGGTGAATCAGATGACAGATGTGGATGGAATGGGCAGGAAGAACTGTGATGTGTTTGGTCTAGTAGGTGGTTTAAATCCCATACCCCAGTGTCCAGTCTGCAAGCTGCTGATGAGCATCATTTTTGTGTGGGCATAATTCAGGCCTGCCATAAGTGGGTTGTCAAGCTGATCACTCACTATGTAGCTTACAATGTATGCATTTGTTCTTATGGACCACATGTCAGCTAATGTGAATCAAATTAGAAAGGTCTGAAGTGCTTGAAACTGATTTGGTGACCTAGACATCAAGATGCAGTTAAAGAAGGGCAAAGGTTGTATATCTATACAAGTATAAAATAGCACCATAGGAAGAAGACACCAAGGTGGAACAAGGTAGGCCCTTTTCACATGGCGTTTTCAATGCAAAAGGGGCCCTTGAGCATTGCACATATGTGAGGAGTGGTCCACACAATGCATTCACATTTGTGTGATGCTCCAGGGCCCGGCAGGGACTGCTCACACATTTTTTCATTTTCGACTTGAAGACAAAAATGCTGTGCGGTCGTACATCACTCTGGGGCCCCGTGTGCACTTACCTTGCATGCGGAGCCTCGGGAGCCGGGCCGGCCGTGCTTCCTGTCTCAGTGCAGGCTGAGAAGGTCCCAGGCTGCACTGCGAAAGGAAGATGCAGGGCTCTCACGCGAGCAGGAAGCTCGTGCAGAGCCGAAGAAGCAGGGAAGCAAGAGCCTCTCTCTGGAGGCTGCTCGCGTGAGCACCACACCGCAGCACCAAAAATAGGTGAGTTGCGGAAAGGGCTGTAGAAGGGTTACTAGACCATTGACAAGTTTAGCTTTCAGACTGGAGCAAGAAGCCTATACTTTTAGTCTTAGGGCCATAGGAAGGAGATTTGGGTGGAGAGAAGGGTGGCATAGTATTGTTTTGCTCTTTTGGTAACACTCTGTGAGAAACAGGAGCCTATTTGACAGAGCTTGGCTGGAAGTTGGTGGTCACTTTGTGTCTACAGTTGTTTATATTCCTCTTCTCTTCATCTTAGTAGCATCCAAAATTCAATCATCTTTTTTTAGTTCTTCTCCAGTCTAGTGTCCTTCCTTACTCTCTCAATCTTTCAGATTTGGAAAGGAGTCATATTGGATTACTTCTAGTTCAGTCCAAACCAAATTGGGGTTCATACAGAATTGTTGAATTGGATCTTTAACTGAGTTGGGGAGGACCATGGATAGTATTAAAATGCACATGAATTTACATGCAGAAAGATTCCAGTGCAAAACCCAGCTGAAAATAAGACGGTGGTGCAAGCCAAATTCAGAAACACAGCAAAATAAAACTAAAAGAAACCCTAGCTCTGAGCAGTTTATACCAGTTTTTTTAAATGCTGATAGTTGCCTTTGGTAAAGTAAGCAGGAACTAAAAGCTGAGAAATAGTCAACTTGCTATTTTTTCATAATGATTTAAGAGTCCTTGATCAAGTAACATTCATTTCAGATCCTTGGAAACAATACTGTTACTCAGGTTCATAAATAGGCCTGGCAACCAGTTGCTAAGCAGGTAAATATTATCATTTCAATGGACTCTGTGCTGAAAAGCTATCTTTAAGTCTCATTTTGTGATGTCACATGCTGAAAAATCGAACAACAGAAATTCAGACCTCCAGATCACAATTATTATGCTGAATCTTGAAGGTTGTACTTGACTCCTAAAATTAGTCCTTCAACTGAAGTATAGCATCCTGAAGTTAATGTAACAATCATGTGGCAAAAATTAGCATCATTAGACTTGGTCTCAAGTACATTAAAAACTCCCAAGATTACATGGAACCTGGAATTTTAAAATGTCACATGTTCTGAACTCTTTACTCCATTTTATTTTAGTCTTAAAAAGTTTCTTTGTTGCACTTGAGCCTGCCATGTGTAAAAAGCAAGTTTTGGGTCTGCTGTTATCAGAGTCTAAAGATTCTCTCATAATTATATCCAGAGATCTATTTTTTAATTTGTAAATGTATTTTACTTTGTTTCAGCATACCTTCCAAGTATCCCAATTTGGCAAGGACAGCCCTGATTAATCCCTTGTTAACCCACTCAATGGCCAGAGATGTTTCATTAACAAGATTAATCCTCTGCTATTCCATTTTTTCAGCTCAATTTTAAGTGTCCCAGTTTCTTTCTCCTCCTCCCACTTTCCTCCTTTATCCTCAGCTTACTTCAGTTCCTGAAAACTAAGTTCAAAGTGTAAAGATAGTGTGTACTCAATTCAACAGTGGAAGCAGAGAAGAGAGGATGGAGTCTTGTCCTTTACATTTGGGAGAGGGAACCAAATTGCTGCAGTCTCTCCTAGTTTATGTGTTCTTCTTCCTTAATAACTTTTGCTATCTTGATCACATTCTTATATTGTTTGGCCACAAGTATCCCAACTTTCGTCTGCGAAATGATGGAGGGTACAATTCAGCTTTCACTTATCTTCCCATAATAACCCAATACTTTGCTTTCATTACATGAGTCTGACATACTGGTGTAACAACTTTTGAGTAGCCATCTCTTGCTTGATTGCACGCTAATGGTTAGAAGTAAAGAGTGAGTGAGACTAAATGACCAGGGATATTTCATTAACAAGACAAAGAATATTTTACTCTTTCATCTTTGCATGTGAAGATAACTAATTTATGCAGTTGTCTTCTTGTTATGGGAGAGAACTAATATAGTTGATTCTCCATATTCTCTAAGGTTAGGGGTACAGGACATACACAAAAGTGGAAAAATCACAAATATCAAAGTGTGTGTGTGTGTATTTCTGGGAAGGAGGGCAAGGTGGTCAGAATAGGCACCCAGAGTCCAAATTGGTTCAGAGAAAGGAGAAGGAAAGAGGGTGGGTTGGTCCTATGCTTCCTCTTGCTCTCACTCATCTCCTCCCTTAGGTATGTGGGGGGAGAAGTGGGAGAACATTTGTGGTGCTGAGAAACTGGGCAGTGTTCCATCCTTGGCTAGCCAGGCAGTGACTGAGGGAGGAGGAGGATCAGAGACTGGTTTTTAAAGGGTTGCATGGCCAGATTGGAACTGCTAAGAAGGAAAGTTCGCCCCAACCCACAAGAGAGGTGTATGAGATGGAGGAACAAAAGTTGAAGAAACTCTCAAATAATCAAATCCATTGTTAGTAGGTTATATACCATAACTGGCATAAATATAAATTATATCTTGCTATGGCTGTATGGTCATGCTAGCTAAGAGGAAAAGCTGGACACACACATGCATTACAAAATCAGGTCAGAAGAGACCTCAAGGGGTAGCCAAGTGACAGTTAGGAAATTACCAAGAAACTCCAACAATAATGGACTTACAGTTAGCCTGGGATGACTCAACCATTAAGAGACAATAGCATCCAAGATGTTCCCATAGAATGCCTGATTGTCTTAGATCCTCTCCCTCTGACCAAGCAAACTTCCCTTTTGTCCCCACACCTGTCCAACAATTGTAGAGCTATCAAGGCTACCATTAGCCCTTTGTCTCCTAATGTTAGGGCCATTAGCTCATTCCAGAACTTATTGTCCACTCTGTGGACTCCACTGTTTACTCTGCCAGAGAGCCATTACCACTTTTACCCTCTTGTAGAAAAAGAATATTTAAACCCCAGTTTTTGGCCGGTCAACTCACAGTACACTTATCGCTGGTCATCATCTGCCACTCTGATTCCCATTTGTGTACTGTCCTTAGACTCGTATCTAAGCAACATCACTGTGTCTTCACTGCTCTTCTGAATTGATAAATATCACCCACTTCACCCTAACATCTTGCTATCCAAAACTTTGTTTCTTTTTCCTTCAGTTAGCCTAGTGTGGTTATGTGACTGCTTGGATCTTGTGATGTGATTGCAATTTCCCCAGTAAAACAAATAAGCTTACTTTTGGATTTCCAGCTGGTTCTTCTCTGCAGAAATACTGATAGACATAGGTATAAAAGATCTTGTAAGGTTACTCCCCTCTCTCAGGCCTCCTCTTTGAGCCCACTATTTGATGGAGGCATTGGCATTGAGGGTGGACCTCTGAGTCACCCACATTTTGGGGTAACACCATGGAAGTCAAACCTGCAAATGTGGAAGACTGACTGTACTTCCATCCAGTGTCCACCTAGTATTTAAACTCATGTTTTTTTCATAAAAGGTGTGTTTCTGGAAGCAACAGCATAAATCCTACTGTTAATTCCAATCAGAGTAGAGACATTAATGTGATTGGATCTTACTACATGTTTAAAAAACCCTTTTCAATAATGCATCCAGTGAGTTTACTTTATTTATTTTTCAATTTATTTATATTATCTCCCACATTTCTCCCAATACAAGACCCAAAGAAGCCCACGATATAAATTAAAATAAAATGCAATTAGGACAATGGATAATACAAATGTTAAAAAGAATTTTAAAAAGTAAATAAAACATTATTAAAAGGACAGCTAAAATATAGTAACAGCAATAAAAATACAGTACATCCTCAAATAAATGAATTAATGGAATGAAAAGTTAACACTCAAAGACCTGGGTTAACAGAAAGTTTTTTTCCTGCCTGCAGCAAAGAGGGCATTAACTAAGCTTCCCTTGGAAAGGAATTCACAGTCTGGGAGCTGCCACCCAGAAGTCTCTCAGGTCCTCACCAAATGTGCCTGCAATGGTGATAGGACCAAGAAAAAGCCCTCTCCTGGGCATTTTAAAATTCAGGCAGGTTCATATTGGGACATATGGGCCATTTCCATACTACACTGTGATTGCTCTATTATTCTACTTTCAGCATCCTATGGAATCCTGGAGCTAGTAGTTTAGGGAAGGGCATTTTGAATTCTCAGCCAGAGAGCTCTTTGGCCTCAGTAAACTACAAATCCCAGAATTCCACAGGATGTTGAAAGTGGAATAATAGCACTATAACAGTGTAGTGTGGAAATGGCCATGGACTTTCAGTCAGGACCCAAGACACATAGGCATTGGTAGGCCACAGCCCAGAATTATGCCCAGAAATGAACCAGCAGCCAGCAAAGCTGTTTAAACAGATGATATGTCCCAGTAATCAGCCCTGGTCAACAGCCTGGCCATCTAGACTCACTACAGTTTTCAAACAGTTTCCAAAGAATGGCTTATAGTAATCCAAAAGAAATCTACATTATAGTTGAGACTAACAGTTGGATCCCATATTTTTTGTACAAATAACCCCCATGAATTTCTGTACAGAATAATTTCCTAATAAACTACAGGATATATAAACACTGAGTGAAACTTCAAAAAAATCTTGCTTCTGAGTTATTCTTCCCAACCAAGCTTCCTGAGTGTTGGGAAACTCATTTTTTTTCAGTAAGGAAATGAGTAAGAATGAATATTACTTCCATCCCTATTCATTAATGGACAATCTACCTAGAGGGTAAAGTCTCTCCGTGCAGCATATGCTAAGCGAGAAAAGTGAGGAAACAAACTGTTTCAACTTTGAACATAGCTAGTTAAGACATAGGTCTGTAGCTAGCTAGGGAGGGAGCCCAATTAGATACTGTCTGCTTTGTGGAGGTAGATTTGATGCTGATTTATTGGCTAATGATGTGTGCCCTGTGAAGCATCTGTTCCCACATGCTCACCGTATCTATTTATAAATAAAACAGGCATCACAAGAATGGCTGTAAAGCTACTGTACCTTTTCATTTGAAAGAACATTGAACTTCTTTCAGATCTGACAAGTGTGGATCATGCAACAGCTTTAAAAAAAGACAAAGAAAAAAACTTTTGGGCAGACAAATACTATAGCTTTTCATAGAATATTTCTTTTCCAGAAGAAGGAGGAGGAGGAGGAGGAGGAGGAGGAGGAATGGTTGTAATTGTACATAGGCTACTAAGTTTTTCAAGTAAGTAACATCTTCTGGTCTGACTCCCCTCAACCAAATCTTCATCAGTTTCTCCATAAGAAGATGCCCATTCTGTTGGCAATTGGATTGTAAGTGGATAACATTTCTACTCCACTCCGCCCAGCAAGTGAGGCTGTGACCCAGAAGTGTGACAAAAGGTCCTGCTTCTGATTGCCACAGCCTTGCTCACTGGCAAGAGGGGTGGGTGAAAACATCATCCACCTCCACCTCAATCACCTCCTTGTCTTGTTGCCCAGTAAGGTACTTTGGAGGAGAGCAGTTGCAATTGTGACAATAGGATCATAATCGTGACTCCACAGGGATTGTTAATACGGTTCATTTATGGATACATAAATCCAGGTTACATATCCATAAGTGTGATACTGAATTTTGACCACCATCATCAACAACAATACTGCATTTGCTTAAGGAGTTGCATGATCCTGTAGAGAAGGAACAATATAAAGGAAAAAGCATGGTTTAGAAGTCAAAACTTATTCCATATAATCTATGTTTTGTAGATGACATGGATTAATCTTCCACTTCAAAAGCTTTGTCAGTAGTCATTGTTAGGAGATTATGTCACTGATGTTGCTATCACAATACTGCATTATTCTTTGAAATACCAGAAACTCTGAAATGAACAAAAAATGAAATCTATTTTCTCTGTTTAACATTTCATCAGCATGTGTGTGTATGTGGGGGGTAGAATTCATAGAGCTCCATAGCACACTATTCCATGTCTTTTCTTGCTAAACAAAAATGGGTGGATATGAACAGAATGAATGCATCTGTGATAATGGAGCTTCCCATTATCTAGACTTAGCTAAAAGGGGGACACTTCCCTCTTCAGGTAAACCAAGGGTTAATAAGGTGTTGGGATTAGATTACATTTTAGTATGTGGTCAGCATCATAGTTCATGTGGGTCAGCATCATAGGTCATGTGGGTCAGCATCACAGGTCATAGGGTGAGAACTGACCAATCAAAAAGGAAAGAAGTGAGCATCTTCAGGATGCTTCCAGATGCTTCCAAGGAGAAGTTATAAAACTTCTTGCAAGGCCATGTGGCCGGGAGAGATAACAAAGGGGTAACAAAGAAGAACAACCCAGGAACCTCCTGGAGAGGGGTTCTGAGCCAGTAGCAGACTGCAGGCCGTAGGCCTCACCTCCTGGCCCCTTTAGAACATCTAAGCCTGAGAACCATCTGTGAGTACTAGACTAAAGTAGTTAGTCGCGTTAGGGACTTTTCTGTTATTTTGGAGGCTGACTGATCTAAAGAATGTATCTGTGCTTTTATATCTGTTCTTTTGTAACTACTTGTAACTAAGCGTGCCTGGGAGGAGGAGGCTTCCCATGTGTGGTAATTTGCCTTGTTTATTTGCATATCTTTAATACTTTCTGTAAAAGACCCTGTTTCTCTCCTTCCCACGCCAAGCTAGGTAGACTGGGGGAAAAGGAAGATCCTTAAGCTTAGGGATGTACATGGTTGGACAGGGTCCCGCTGTACTGTCCAAGTGTCCAGATAATTCATAATTCAGTGGGTGGTGGCAGCGAAGATGAATTAACAGCTAAAATTCATAACAGGCTGGAATATACGTCCCAGCAGCACATGGTTAAATTTCCAGCCTCACAGCATCTGTGATATGTTTGCTAAAGAATGATATGCATAACATTAGATCAGGTATGGGAATTGATTTGCTATCCAGATGATATTGAACTGCATTTCTTGGGGAGACCTAGCCAGCACAACTACATATGAGGAACATTTAAAATTGCAGTTCAATGACATCTGACAAGCTGCATGGTTCTCACTCCAGCATTACATGGTGCATGAGGCTATATTGGCATCCATTATTTGAGTGCTCTTTCAAGTAAGATTAGCACATCACCTACTATGGCAGTGTAATGTTTCTTTAAAAACACTTCCACTGCATAATAGGGATAGGAAGAATGTTTATAAATGTTCAAATCCCAGATGAAAAGGAAACCCTGATGAGGAGAACTCTAAATGGAGTAGCATCTTCATCATTTGGAACTTACAGCGTGTGGGATTTATTTCTGTGTGAAAAATTCACATGGCATTTTCTGCAAAGGAGTGCAATTTTGTGCACAGAAAGAAAGTTCCATGTGCATTTAAAAATGATTTTCTGTGCAGATTTTTCACATGTTATGAATACCAAACTGTGAATTAGGGGTGCAATTCTTCGCTAATTTGTTCTTGACGGAAGCAACAGTTAATTTTAACAACTTTCTTTTTTTCCATGAGGAATCCTGTGGAAATTTTAGAACTATAATTTTCCATGGAGAAAATTCTGTTTTCTGTAATAATAATAATAATAATAATAATAATAATAATAATAATAACAACAACAACAACAACAACAACAACCACCACCACCACCACCACCACCATGAGTAAAATTCCTGCAGAAGAAGTCTCAAACTGTTACGGTTCTTGTAAGTTCAGAATTCTCCTTGACAGAATTTCCTGATACTTAAGAGGCACATAGTTCAACCATTCCTCAAAAACTGTACAGTAAAGTTTTTGAGAACTTTCCTGCAGTGAGGAGGGAATGCTTAAATTATTCATTGTTGCTCACTGGAACAAACTTTTGAAAGATTTACATCCCTACTACATAAGAGGATAGCACTAGTGATGGGTGAAGAATTTGGTTTAAGCCCAAAGTTCAATAACCTTTTCTTGATCTAAACTTCCCAGATTGTCTGTGGAATTTGGGACAGTTTGTGTTCTGAGAGTACTCATGTCAACAGATGACTGGGGGGAAAATAAACTTCATATTTTAAAAGTATACATGAAGAAATATGAATATTTTAAATGACACTGAAGTTATCGCCCAAATATCTACTGTATAAAAATCAATGTTTGTCTGTGAGTTTGTCTGCTTGTCTGTGACCTCATATGACCTCATATGATTGGCTGAGTGAGGTGAGAAGACCTCATACGATTGGCTGGCTGTGAAGATTCTATGGAATCCTTTGGTTTGCAGTTTATGGAGGGGCCTTTAGAATTCTCAGCCACAGAGCTCTTGGGCCTCAGGCCATTTGCTATGGAGCCAGGGAAAAGTTACACATACGGGATGAGGCAATTGGTGGAATTAAAGACACAGAATCTCAAATCTGTGTATTTCAACCGCAAGGTAACTCCTAAAGTTTTTCTAACAAGTATTGGCTGGCTGTGAATATTCTATGGAATCCTAGGGCTTGCAGTTTAGAATTCTCATCCAGAGAGCTTGTGGACCTCAATCAACTGTGTCTGTCTTGCATAGACCAGCTGCTATGGAAATGAGGCCTAGCAGCAAGGAGAAGGACAGTGTATTCCCTTAGAAACCCAGCCTCTCTATGTTAACAACTCTGAATACAGATTGGATTAGGGAATATGAGGAACAGTTACAAGTGCTGAAATAGGCCAGTTGCTATGGAGATGAGGCCTAGCAGCAAGGAGGAGAACAGTGTATACCCTCAAGAACCCAACCCTCTATGTTAATAACTCTGAATACAGATTGCATTGGGAAATATGGGGAAAAGCTACAGGTACTGGAGAAGACCGTTTGTTGAGTTCTTAAGAGGAAAATAAAATCCTGAGCAATGCCACGTAAATACGCTAGTGTTCTAATGCATAACAGAAATACGTTCAAGGAATGTGTGCACTTCTGAAACATGCTCACATTTCAAAACTATTAGCAAAGAACAGGATGGATCATGGCCTATTTGAAAACAACCAGAAGCCGAGAACTGGACGTAGGCTGGATCTCCAGGTGGGAAATAGAGTGTATGTGTAGCAATAGATAATATGAATTGGACCTTATATATCCAGAGCTTTTCCTACTCCATTGTGCCTTGCTCCATCTATTGCTCATCTTACCTTTCCATTAGGTGGGATAAACAGATACATTCACTCCACCTGAATGTCTGAAGGTGACCAACGGAGTTCCAAAAGCAGAGAGGCAAAAGAGAGAAAAAGCCATCTCTATGTTTCTTCTTCATTTTGAACCTAAAAACACTGCTCTCTGTAAACAGTCTTTCTATTTTTATCAGCTGTATATAGTGGAGAAGAATGCATTGTCAGTTTCATCTGTAGCATTAAAAACAGCAGTGGACCTATAACAATTTGGGAGCCCATGGTTATTATGTACAAACTTACTCAGCAAGTCCTACAAGAAGGGAATTCTAATTTTAAGAACATGTAACTGTCCCACAGTTTCTGTTTATTTTCTGTGTGGAAGCCCTTCAAGTTGTTGATCATATTTGCAACCAAAAACAGGGAGATATTTTCTAACTGTGATTTGGCTACCTACTTATAGCCAAATTTTCTCTGTAGTTATTGAGTTTCTTCTTAGATTATTTTACTCTAATTGTTACAGAACTTTACCTATTATTTTTCCAGATGTTTACCCAAGGATTTTAATCCTTAACTTTATCTTTCCCCTTTGATTAGAAATATTATTGTATTGTTATTTCTGTTTGTTTCTTTCTGTTCCATTGAATCTGCGTACAATCCAATGGTGGATTTTTTCCCAGTCATGTGGAGAGAGCCAGCATTCCAAAGTTGACTCTAGAGGGCAGGAAAATCTCCAGGAGCTAGTTTTTGGGTGGTGTAAAAAGGAGGAACTTTTCATTGCAGCCATCAGGGCAACACTGGATCTAGTCTGCGTTTCTAACTCTTGCAAAACCAAATGCCATTTTAAGATACTTACATACATTAATACATAAAAAAGGATGGCTTCCACACCTGTTTTCATGTTCATCTGTCATTTCATACAGGCTGACCCTAGGTTGTCACTCAGTAAACTTACTGCTGTCTGTCTGTCTGTCTGTGTAAAACAGTTCACATAAAAAAAACATAGCTAGAGACATCATTTTAGATTACAAGTTGGGGCAGTTGAGTAAGGTTTACAGGTCTAGTCTTTGGTGTATGCAAGATTAGTTTACAATAGGGATGTAATTCTTCACTAGGGCCCTTTTCGCAGCGCCGGCGCTCACGCAACGGAGAAGGGCAGCTCGCACAAGAAGCCTTCTCCAGGAGGCTGCCGCTTCCCCCTCCTTCCTTCCGCAGGCGAAGGAACGAGCGGGGAAGCAGCAGCCTCCCGGAGGTGGAGGCGGAGGCGGCTCGCGCGTCCGTCCATCCCCCCGTGCGCTCGAGAAAGGAGCCTGTCCCATCCATCCCCCCCGTGTGCGTGAGAAAGGAGCCTGTCCCATCCATCCCCCCCGCGCGTGTGAGAAAGGAGCTTGTCGCGTCTGCCCCCCCGCACGCGCACGCGCGAAGCAGGACATGTCGCGTCTGTCACGCTAGCGCCCCGCCCCTTCCTTCCGCGGGGGCGGAGGGAAGGAAGCGCAACCCGGCCGGCTCCCTGACGCTCCGCACAAGAGGTAAGTGCACGCGGGCGCCGGGAGTGTTGCGCGAGCGCAGGTGATTTTCGCTTCGAAGTGAAAATCAAAAAACCCACGCTCGCACTGCTTCAGCCCCGTGAGCCCGGCAGAAGTGGGAGTGCATCGTGTGGAGCGACGCTTCCACTCCCATGAGGCTCATGGGGCTGTCGCGCGAGAGAAGGCCCGTGCGAAAAGGGCCTAAGTTTCTCCTCAAAGGAAGTAATGAGTAATTTTATTAATTTTCTCCCTTCTGCAAGAAAGTCTTTTAAAACTACAGTTTTCAAAGCCTATTCACAGTCCAAACTTATTTTCTACAAAATTTGTACATAGTTGTTTTGCACAGAAAATACCATTTTCTACACAAGAAAAAATTCTGCTTGGAAATAATGTTTTCTGCACAAAACAACATAGCACAAATTTTGTGCAGAAAAAGTCCTGAATTGCAAAGATTCTCTTCAGTTCAGAATCTATCTCATCAAGTTTCTCAACACTCAGTGTTTCTTTTGTCAGTTTTCTGAATATTTTCAAATATTCTCTCTATGCCTAGTTCACAACAAACACAGTAGAGTTCAATATGGATGGTGACTTATCCTTTTTCCCCCTCTTTGACTTCTGTTCTGAAAGACATAGCATAACAAATTCAGGGCATAACTGAAGAAGGCATTACTACCAGTTGTAACAAACCAAAGGATATGAATATTGTCAGCAAGTCCATGGTTGGTGCAAGAAAAAGCAGATGTTTAAATGAATAATATAAAAAAATACATTATGAACTCACTGGAATGCTCAAAGTGCATTCTGTTCTACATTTTTGTGTTTAATAAATTCCACTACCTTCTTTAGTGGATATCATTTTTAGTTCTGCAAAAAGATGGACTTGCCATATTGACAGCGCTGCATAAAAATAGAAAAGTATTGTCATCAATGTTAATATGAATATGGAAGGAGCTAAGACCTCATCTTTATGTGGCAGGATCTAATACCTCTTCTTTAAAAATCTAGGCACACTGAAGACACAGAAATCAATATTCAAGTATGCTTAATGTGAGCATGCCTAACTTTGTTTTAAAGTCACTTGGTCATTAGCCTGGGGCTTTTTGCTTAAGGATACTTCATAGCACTTGGTCTGCAAGACACAGAGGTAATATAGATTACAACAGGTAACTCTGCATCTTGCCTACAAGCTGAGCTCTTAATCCCCTTCAAATTTTTGCTTCTCATCCTAGAATCCTCAAGATTTTGTAAAAGAATACTGGGCACATATATAGCTCCAGGGATTACTGACAGCTGGTGATAAAATAAGAAAGGAACATTTTATAGCTACTCTGGGAAAGGAATTATGCCAGCCTTCCTTCCTGAGTCATTGATTTTGTTATGAATTTAGACCAGAGCTGTCAAAATGTGAATGCCCCATTCAGTTAGGGCCATGGAGAGGTAACCCAGAGCCTTGGGCAAAACACAAATTTGGATCTAGTGTCTTCTGCCATCAAGTGTATTTTTAGCCACTCATATATTTTAAAATGTACACATTGTTTTGCAAACTGTAGAGGCAGGGAGCACTTTTATCTCACATCTTTTCAGGAACAAAATGGATACTTTCATTTAAAAGAAAAAAAAAAGATTATTAGTGAAATTTATTTCCAACCCTGAAAGCAACTGGTCCTTGTGGATAGATTGTCAGTATGAATGATAGACAAGCAATGAACAAATCTGAGGAAGTATCTTGTGAGCAGATCTGATTCCATAACAAATCAAAGTTAGAAGAGAGATTCACTGTGAAGAGGTGCAAAAAATCATTATAATGTCATTAAAAATGAGTCTCAGTATGTTTCAAGCTCTTCACTACTTGGTAGATTTGTCAAGCAAATCTGGGTATACAGTCTCTCAAACAATAAAGACATTCTGAAGAAATTTGGTAAAATTTGTAAAATACAGTTTGACTGAAGTAGGTTGACTAAAATGGTGAAGAGTCTAGAAGCCGTGCCCTATGAGGGGCAGCTTAGGGAGCTGGGCATGTTTAGTCTGCAGAAGAGAAGGTTAAGAGGGGATATAATAGCCATGTTTAAATATTTGAAGGGATGTCATGTCAGGAAGGGAGCATGCTTGTTTTCTGCTGCTCCAGAAACTAGGACAAGGAGCAATGGATTCAAGCTGCAGGAAAAGAGATTCCACCTGAACTTCCCAAAGGTCAGAGCTGTTCAGCAGTGGAATATGCTGCCTTGGAGTGTGGTGGAGTCTCCTTCTTTGGAAGTTTTCAAACAGAGGTGGGATGACAGTCTGTTGGGAGTGCTTTGATGTGTGTTCCTGCATAGCAGGGGGTAGGACTGGATGGCTCCTGTGGTCTCTTCCAACTCTATGTTTCTATGATTCTAAGTAGTTTCTACATATCAGCCCAAAAATGCCTTCAACAGTTGCCCAGAACTACATTTGAAGCAAATAGCTTTTCAGGTTACTGAAGGAAGTCAAAAGACCTTTGGCAAATTAGAAATATTTCCTGCGATGGTTGGTTATTGGTATATCCTATAAGAGTTCTGCACATCGCTTTCCTGCATCAAGTATCAAATCAATGTTACAGCTCAGTGGATATTTTATAGCTAAGCAAACTATTGCCAGATGTTGTCTGTTACAACTGTCTGTAAAATCTCCTATACCATCAAAATGCAATGTCGCCCTTATTGATTGGCATGGAAAGAGCCTTCTTCCTCCTGTTGTGATTTTGGAAAATCTGCCATAATACCACCCAGACCAAAATTATGACTGGCAGGCTTATCATAATCCATATCTCTGAGATGCCTTTTATTAAGTGAGGCTCAGATATGACTGTCCATCTTATGTTATTGTTCAGTCAGGATTTCTCTTGTGAATTTCCTTGAAGTAATAAAAAGGTCTAGTAAATGAAGGAAAATTGCAGTTTTGTTTCCTAGGTCCATTGTCATTTTATTTACATAGTGCATTGTGTGTATTTCTAGATACAAAGAATTGTTTGTAAGTAACAGAATTGGATAAGGAGTTCCCATGAAGAGAGTTCCACTCATGAAATACCCCATAGGGTAGAGGGTTTATTTTCCCTTGATTCTCCCTTTCTGTGCTGAACCTGTCATGCATTTTTCAAGTTGGAGATAAGCATATTCACACATTTTCTCATAAAGAAATGTGCCCTGGCATATCATCAGGGTTTTTGCACATCTTTCAAAAGACAACATTTTGCTTTGAAGGGAAATACATCCTATGCAAAAGAACTTACTCTCAAGTGACTGAAATTCCTTGGGCAGTGGGATGCTCCTCCTAAAGGTAGCAAATTCCCAAACAGCCCTATGGTAATTAATCCTAGAGCTAGGAGCAAGAAACAAACCAATGGCCCTGACTCACCCTTCTAAGATTCCAAAGATGTGTTGCATAGGGTCTGATAGTGTGGCCTGTGGTGCAAGCTGTCTGAAGTGCTCCATCTGCATGTGAGAAAGAGCATTGGCTAAGCTGTTACCCATTCTGGACACACAGAGTGCTGTGAACAGTATCTTGTGGTGCAAAGAACGCAAGATAAATTCTCTAACATGAAGCATGACTTTTCTGGATCTAGAGATTAATGAATTGATCACCTGCACTGTAGCCATATTGTTAAATCAGAAATGGACCACAAAGTTAGACAATCCCACAGCCCAAATCTTGACAGTGACCAAAACAGGGGGAAAAACATCTAAGGTTGTCAAGTCAGTGGTTATACCTGACTCAGACCAATCACTGGGCCACCTCTGTGTATACCACTGACTGTCATGACTCGGCAGACAGTCAAGGGAGGATTTTATGGAGAGTTCAAAGAGAGTTCATGCAGGGCAACAAATCAACAGAGCTCAAATAGAATTCTTGCCTGTATAAGTCCAAAGGGAAGCCATTGAGGAAAGCATTGTTAGCCAGGCTAGGTTCAGGGAAAATAGGCAGTTCCATTATCAAAGAATCCAGCAAGGGTTATCAACAAGGTAGAGGTTGGAGATGCAGAAGTCCAGAAGCAAGAATGCCAGCCAAGAAGTAGTAAGGTTGCTTCCAGCAACCAGTTCTAGGCAATGCCAGCTATTAAACTGACTGGAGCCAGCAGGCTGTAATCAAAGCCCTTCCTTTGCTGCCTGGCCCTCTGCTTTCTGCACTATACGCATGGCTTTGAGAGCTGATCAGCTGCATGTGAGATACTCTGCTTCTTCTGAGGCTGCTCGTCAACAGGAAGACCTGCCTTTTCCTCAGCCACAGCTTCCTGCTCAGATTCCAGATCCTGGCCCATGACAGATGGGGCATAGTTATGAGACAGGTATCATCACCGAGTCTCCTCAAAAATGCCTTGCCGGGGACAACAACTTTACAAGCAAAGTTTAAGTTGTCTATAAGTACCTTGAATTGCCACAGCATTATTTTGTGGCACTCCACAAATTCCAGAATCCTAACATGCAGGTCCTGAATTTTCTGAGGGGGTAGCTGACACAATTGATGGATTGTGTCAATTTCTATGCCAAGAAAAACCAATTATTGCGTAGAACTTTCTGTTTTCTCATGTGCCAGAGCTCCACCAAGTTCCTGAATGAGAGCGACAAACAACATAGCTTCTGTACTATTGCCCTTCTCATCCTTGGATGAAGAAGGGTCCATGGGGGGGAGGGAGGTGCCTTCCTCTCATGGCCCTTACCCTTGGTGCCCACAGTTTCCTTTTTAGGAGCCATGTTGCACTCTGGATTCATAGTCCAACACTCAAATCAGTCTCAAAACCAGGAAGTGCCAGAGTGATTGCTGGGTTCCAATTAACAAACGGGCACAATGCCTTGGACCCTGGATAGAAAGCTGGCAAAAAGGATTAAAAATTGTAATCCAGCAAGCAATTACTCAATATAGTACTCAGTACACATGCACACAAAGACAGAAAATGGGAACTTAGGGCATGTGGCATGGGGGGGAAAAAAATAGGGCTAGAACACATGTCATTGAGCCAAAGTCTGCATATGGGGCTTATGCCAGGCTGTGGTCTGCCTGTTTAGGAGTTAGGATCAACAGCAGGGAAAGATGTGCTGGGCCCTGAAGATTAATGAAGTTGGGCTGAAGAAAAAGCAGGGGGGGCACTATCAATAAAGGACAGAAGAGAAGAAGGCAGCCTTGCCCACAGGCACATGCCCACTGGAGCTACCCAACACCTGCCAACAGGGCCCGGGAGAAACCCTTCTCCCCTTGCCAACTGCAAAATTATAATTACTTCACCCCTCCAGCAGTGCAGACCCCCAGGCAACACCCCAAAGCTGCTGAGCAATATGGCCAAACTGCCCACCCACCAAGACTGGTGTGCCCACTAGCGCAGCAGTGTCATGCCCAAGGTTTCTTGCCAGTTTTACTATACATTCTTTAACTATTTTGTTTTCTAATGTAAAATTCAATATCATTTTATAAATTTTGGCAGTCAAATCTTTTTCCCTGTTTAGCAGGTAATTTTCAAATTCCATTTTTAAGAGATCAAATTCCTCATTTTTCATATCTGCTTTTAAACTCTCTGATATCTGTAAATATGGGAACCACTGCATGTTTTGTCAAGAAAAGGTTGGACCAAACTTGTAGAAAATACTTTGTGATGTGGGTTGTTAAGTGCACCTGTGGAGAGCCATGTGACTCTAGCTGAGTCATACTGAGTCATGCTGATGAGCAACCAGGGGAGAAGGTTGCATCAGATATGGGGAGAATGCAAAGGTTGGCAGGATTGCATCAGCTAGTGCGTGTATAAACGTAGCTGGGTTTTAGCCAACAAGTGTACATGGTGCCTGAGCATGTATGCCGGAGGCTCTGTCAAAAAGAGCAAGCAGAGGGATGCTGGAACGCCTTCTGGAGATTCTTGTAAATATGTACACATTGTAACTCAAGAATAAATTGCCTCCTTGATGGAAGAAAACAATTGGCGTGGGTGAGTTTTTCCTGGCTACAGTGCATTGCTGCTAAGATATTCTCTGCTGCTGGGCACGCTTCCAAAGCTATGGGAGCAATCTCTGCTATATTTTGGGCATGACATGTTTAGCCCCTCATCTAATAATTGTTGTCTTTCTTTTAACTGGTATCATTCTTTTTTGCATCAAAAGATCTCTATAAGCCTTCCACTTTCCTTATCTTTGCAACCCTTTTAAAGAAAGTGCTTTGAGTAGGAATAACCAAGATGGTATTTTAGTATATAAGAGTTGCTTGTGTTTAGTATATACTTTATATAACGCCTTCCTGATCACATGATTAACAAGCAATTTTCATACCTTAGCTTTCTCATATCCCGCAAAGGCATCCCAACCAAAATGGAGGTCATGGCCTTCCAATTCCAAAGGTTTTAGGTTATCCAATAATATCCAAGGTCTCATCCATACCAAACAAGTAGCATCATAATACACTTAAAAGTCTGGAAAGGCAAGTCCACCTCCCCTTCCTTAACATCTGTCATGGGTTTGAATCTCATACTAGGCTCCCCCTCCCAAAAAAAAATTAAAATTGGAGAGGTTTCTTTTACACTGTTAAAACCATGTATTAGCTGTGATAACTGGAATCATTTGAGAAAGATAGTTTTGGGTATAGCACTTATTTTAATAACTAAAGTTCTGCCAAATAGTGATATATTTAGGTTTTTTGAGTTTTTGAGATTTCTTTGTATTGTTTTCCAAACTTTAATTTTTTTTTAATAATTGGTTGTTATTACATGTTAGTTCAGCTCCTAAATATTTTGCTTTCTTCACAGTCTCAACCCCAAATTTCTTTTTCATTTGTTCTGGCATTTTTCATTAAGATCTTTGTGTTAGTTTTATCAATTTTGAAGTCTGCAATTTGTCCAAATACCTTGAGTATATTGTTTAGGAGATCAATCTTAGTTACTTGATTTTTGAAGAAGATAATGACATCATCCACAAATGCTTTAAGCCTGTATTCATTCTTACCAAGTTTGATGCCTCGGAGCTGATCTTCCTTTCTCATTGCTCTCTGCAGAACTTTCAAAGCCAAAATGAATAGTAATAGGGATAATTGAAAATTGGGAAAGGAACACATCAGTTAGGTATTCTGATGTGCTGATGGAATTGGTCTTTGTGTCGATAATAGTGTGACAGTTGTTCATATTCAGAGATAATACCAGATTCCTTTTTTGTCTATCATTGTGTATAGCCACCCTCTCAAAAATGTTTCTCTTTCAGCTTCTGGCTCCCTGCAGGATTTTCAAGGCCAACATTTTACCTTTTTCTCCTACACTTTATAAAAAATAAAATAGCTAGCTGATTTATCTAAGATTGTAATATTTCACTTTTACCTGTTGACTTGTTTGCTTTTGGAACAATTTGAAATTAACCACCGTAATCTCGTCATGCTGAATACTTTTACAAAGGTATGGGAATAAAACAATTGCTTTGAATACTTTTTCTGACCCAGACTCACCCCATTTACTTGAATAGAAAAATCCTAGCTTTGGTTTCAATAGAAACATATTTTCTTATATATTATTGTGCATATTCAGTTATGTGCTATCTCTCAGTTTGTGTCAAGCAAACAAGATGGCTCATACAATGAATTCACTACTAAAGCATTCCTTAGAACAGCAAAAATTTCCCAACAGTACAATTAAAAATACAGTCAGATCTCCACATTTGCGGATTTCACTTTTGCGGATTTGATTATTCACGGATTATTTGCTGTCACTTCTGCTGCCTCCCTATGTCATCTTTAATAGGGGCTGCAGGCCTTGTGAGGCTGAGAAACTATTAACGAGGCTTGTAAGTCTCTATTAAAAATGGTGTGGGGCAGCAGTGGAGGTGGCAGTAAGCCCCACCAACCAACCACTTCTGCCTTGTGAAGGAACCCTGATGACTCAAAGGAATCTATGGTGGGTTGAATATGGTGATCATACTTTTTTGTGTGTTAAATATAGTTTGGGAGGACCCAGTGTTATTCACAGTTTTTCCACTTGTGCTCCTAACCCTAGTGAATGTGGAGGGATGACTGTATTTCTATGGGAGATTGAGCAGCCTCAGCTGCCTACATTGTCAGCTCAGTCAAAGGCCCATGAAATAAAAAAGTTTTTTTTTCCCCTAAGAAACAACAACTCAGAATCTAATACATGCCAGCTTTCTTGGGGTCAGTTTACTTCTGAGAAATTGTGGTTTATGTTGCCTAGTGCCTAGCAGCTCCTGTAACCCTAATACCAGAACCTCCTCAGGCAACACTTTTTCCCAAGCATCACAACAGAAGCTAGATGGTGATAGATGGTAGGTATCAATCCACACTGATAATCACTACTTGAGGTGTGCCCAGGGACTCTATGCCCATTTGTCACTTTACTCATTTCATAAGCTCCATCTTTGCCACTAAGCTTTTGAAGATACACACAGAAAGGGGTTAAAAATGACAAGACTATACAGCTTTGCCTCCATTCTGATAAGTATTAATTGCTATTAATTTTTCATATTAAGTATGTAATACTACCTATTAAAAGTTTTAGAGACACTTTTTGAAAAAAATCCATTATTGTTGTTGTTGTTGTTGTTGTTACATGCTTTCAAACTATTTCTGCCTAATGAGGACCCGAAGACTACTGTATCAGGAAGCTTTTTTGAGAAGATTTGTTCAGAGGGAATTTCTCTTTGCTTTCTTCTGAGGTTGAAAGAGTGTGATTTGCTCAGTGTCAATCAGTGGGTTCCTATGGCTTAGCAGGGATCTGAACCCTGGTCTCCAGAGCTATAGTCCAGTGCTTCAAGCCACTACACTACAGGTTGGTTTTTGAATTGCTTTGTAAGTATTTAGAGAGCATAGATTTGAATGTGTTCTATTTTATCTGGTCTAATATATTATTTCTCAATGATTGTATTTTATGCAATTTCAAATGAAACACGTATGGACACACATATACTATATTTCTGAAGAACACATAGTTCTTCAGATTATGGCCATTTCTGCACTTGTGAGATATAGATATATATATGTGTGTGTGTGTGCGCGCTATTATTCCACTTTCAACATCCTATGGAATCCTAGGGTTTGAAATTTAGGGAGGGGCCCTTAACTGCAAACCCAAGGATTCCATAGGATATTGAAAGCGGAATAATATCACTATAACGGTCTAATGCAAAAATGGCCTATGTCTTGCCTATCAATATTAATACATTTTATTGTCACTCTCTCTTTCTTTTTTAATTCTCCCTCAGGAATGCCATACAGATCTTTCTTGTCTGAAAATCAGTTCAGTAATTTGCAGAATTAAATCTTTTGGGGGACATACATCTTGAGTTTCAATCTTTCTTTTATATCTGATCACATCTGAAGTTTCAGGTTCCTTCTGCTCTAGCTGTTCTATACTAGAGGGAGCAGGCTTTGCCCCTCTGAACTTTCAGCTCAAGTATCTCAGTGTTCATTTTCAAGCTGTGCCCAGGAAAGGCCCACCCATCAGGACTAAATGGGCTTTCTGATTGGTCCAAAGAGTTCTGGCTTTTCCTGCTCAGACCATAAGCCATGCTACGTGGACTTTTTCTCTTTCATTTCTTACTGCAAGCATACACATGGGACTTCCACTTAGTGGAAATTGTAGGTTTTCTCGCTGCTTAAAAATTTGGCATATGTTGGCATTCCCTTTTCCTAATGTACAGGAGAATAGCCGCGTGACTTCCCCAATCTTATTGAACTGCAAACTTGTGATATAAATGTAGCTAAGGAAGAATATAAAATTAATATTTCATTTTCACACAGTGAAATAGAGCTGCTATATTTTCATCTGGTAGAATAATCTGTAGAGAAACAAACATGCAAAAATATCAATGCAATATATCTCCATTGTTTACATTTTATATAGAAGTCAATATCTAGCTTTCTGCCATCTATTATACTCACAACTTAATAAATACACTTGTATTACTGTTCCAACTTGGTTCCACTCACTTTTTTTTTAAAAAAAAGCCTCATTTCTAATAATTCAGGCACTGAATATGCCTTTAATTAAGGGAGACAATTTGGAATATTTATAAAATATCAGCTGAGAAAGAGAAAAGAAAAAAAAGAACCCAAAGGGAAAAAATTATTTGTGGGCCAGGGGTGTGGACACCTCCTAACTGACTAACAGAATGTGGAATTTGCTTTTTGACTGACTTTTGAATACAGTTTGTAACATGGCCCACCATCAACCATGATCACAAGGTATATCTCTTAGGTTTCAGCATTAGCTTTGAACTTCTTGACTTTGTAGATCTTCAGTTGACATGAAATCACCTTCACTTTGGTATTTAACCAATAGGATTATTCTTCATTGAGTAATAATCCAGGGTGCTGTTACCCTGTATTGTGGGGGTCCCGGGAGGAACGCCCAAATAACCATATAAAAACACCAGACGGAGAAATTAACTCGAGCACTTTCTTAAGCTAGTGAGAGGTAGGGTAACTTTAGCTGGGATCTTTTAACCCTATCTATACAGCGTCAGGTCAGAAGAGCAGTCAGGCAAGGTTTTAAAATAGTAAAAATGATAGTTTTGTTAAAGGACAAACAACAGAAAAGACACCACAAGCACACAGCTAACTAAGAAATTAGAAATAAGAGTTTTCGGGGGAGATGGGTGATACAACACCTTTTCTCGTAGTCCTGGAGAGAAACGGAGGATTGCAGGGAAGAAAGCTCAGTGCGGTTCGCTGAGGGGGCGACTCGCTGGACCAACTGACAGCAAGGCAGAATAGCAGTCCGGAGTGTTCCAGGAAGAGAGGCAGACTCACTTGTTGGGAACTGAGGGGACAATTTCACTGGACAGAGCTGCAGCAATGCAAGATGGAAGTCCAGGGTGATCCGAGGAGTCCGCGGAAGTGATCTGAGGAAGTGATCTGAGGGGCACTCGGAATCAGGGGGTCTTTATAGGGTGGATTGTGCCTACAGGCCATGCCATGCTTGGTGAGAACAAAGGAAATTTGGAGCGGGACAAAAGCGTTGAAAAAGATCAGGTTTTACATGATTAGCTTAGCGCTGGATGACAATAGTGCAGCCAGTATGCAAATGGCTCAGCTTTGAGAGGGTGCCGGCTCAGGGCCGTGCGTCTTTGTGTAGAGTCACGTTTAAGCAAGGTGTGTCTGCAAGAAATGGTTCCTGAAGCAACGAAGTGGCATTAATCTGCCTGCCTAAGTAGGGATTGGAATGTCCAACCATTACCGGCCGCGCCTGTTTACATGCTTGTCCGGTGGCCCTTGCAAACACGTGGAGCAGGGTGGTAGAGAAAGGTCAAATAAGTTTGATATCAAAAGATATCTGGTGCTATCACTGGGCATGTCAGAACTGTGGTAACAGTGCAACTAACTATTCATGAAAAATGTTGCAGCTTGCCATTTTTACTCAAAAGCAGATATTATGGTCAGTTTGCAAGGCCCCTCATTTGAAAAGCCAGTTCAGAACAGGCTGTTATAGCACAAAGAAACAATTGGCCTTGGTATGAGATCTGAGGAGTTACCAGTATGCAAGGATAATCTAATTTTCTTCAGTGAATGCATGGAGAGGACGCAGTCTTTTCCGAAATCCTTTTGCCTGACTTCTTTTTATAACATAAAATGGTGAAGAAAAAAGAACGTTCAGGAGGATTGTTGTTGTTCTTGTATGACTTCAAGTTGTTTCTGGCTTATGATGACCCTAAGGTGAATCTATCATGGGTTTTCTGAGGCTGAGAATATGTGACACACCCAGTGGGTTTCCATGGCTGAGTGGGGAATAGGGTTGTAGTCCAATGTTCAGACCACTACAACACACTGGCAACTGGTTTTAAAAAAAGGTGAAAGGTTTGATATTTGTATCCTAGCTCTTTCTTCCCTCCTGTGATAATCAAATCCTCTCACCTACCATTGCTGTAAGCCTCTGTCCCTATTCTTTTTAAGAGTTCACAAAACTAAAGAAATCATAAATCAAGACTGGAAGATGCATGAGCCCCTTCGTTTAGATGATCTGGGTGATCTATCAAAACCCATAAAAGCCATTTTCCTATGAAAACCTTGAGTTTTGAAGAACATCATTCATCACGGGTAATAAAATAAATAAATAAATAATCCTGAGAGAGAGATTAGTTTTTCTTCTTCCCATCCGGTTTTCTTAGCATTGTTTTGGGTTAATTGTAAACCAAATCTTCACGTGTTTGTCTTCCTGCTAGATGCCTGAACAATGATGCCATTAACACAGAATAAAGTCCAGGCATTTGCCAAACCTTTACAAGTGAAACAATTATTTATTCAGCACTGTCTTATTGTTTGGAAAACCAAAGGAGTTATATATTAATGAGAGAAGACTCCATTGTGTTGAAAAATGGTTGCTGTTTCTCTACCATTTAGATACAGTGCTGTGATTTTTTTTTGAAATGCAAATATTTCTTTCAAAACTTCCGATAAAAGCAAGTGTACTTACTGGAAAAAAATGTTAGCCATCTAATAAATTGGATTAGTTTCTGAATTGTTCAAATATGAGATCATGAAATGACAAGCTGTACTTACTTTCTTCCAAATTTTGCACAGTGCATGTGTGTGTTGGGCACTTAGCTAATGAAGGATTTCAACAAAACATACTATGGAACCTATCTGTGCAGGGCACTCATGGCCACCCCTTCTCATAAACATTTTTTTCCATCTCATATTTCAGTCAGCATTCTGCAGCCAATGGATATACTCAGCTTCCATTTGATTGACTTAGGGAGCCTTTATCTCCTATCAGTATCTTTTCCTTTTATCCCTGAAGTGTTACCCTACTTCTACTATCCTTGGAAATATCTCTTTTTTAAAAACAAACCAAAAAAATTATTGAAAAATAAAATCCAAACAGTAAAGACCAATTAGTTCTTACAGGACATTGAAGCAAAACATAAAAAACTGAAAGAAAGAGAAAAAGAGAAAAAAGAAGAAAAGGGAAAAGTATATTTACTGGGAATAGGCCAACCAAATCCTCAAATCCTTGAACCCTCAGCAAGGATTCGCAAATCTGAATCCCTGTGCAAAAACAGACAAACTGAATCTTTCAAATACACCAGCCAAAAAATAGGGTCTTTTTTAAAAAGTTCTGTTTAAAAAAAGTTTTTAAAAGTTTATTTTTTTAAAAAAAAAGTTCCTTTTGAAATCCTTTTTTTTTTAAAAAAAAAAAGGATTTTAAAGATTTGAGATTCATGAAATTCGTGGATTCCCAGAACCTTCCAGAGATTCAGATCTGTATTCAGAAAATTCTGGATTCATCCCATTCTTAATATTAACAACATAAATTTTACCAATGGTATACAGTCAGTTCCTTTCAGTGATGGTATTTTAGCATAAACAAATTATAATGATCAAACTATCTATTTTTTTATAGCACATGTTATTTATATTACACATATTCTATCTTACCATCAAGAGTGAAAAATTCTTACGATACTTTAGTTCTTTAATTTTTAATATAAAAAAATATTTTAAGTTAGATTTATAACTCATCACTTTGCTCCTTTTCCCCAAATCGTAAAAACACAGCTCAATGTATTTCAGTCAGGAATATGTGTTACTTGTGTTATTTCTTGTACCTTTTTTCCCTTCTTTTATCCTTCAATTCCAAAAACACATTAAAAAAAGAAAGAAAGAATCAAAAGAATTGATGTTTATACCAAAATTCGAATAAGAAAAGAAAGAAAGAAAGAAAGAAAAAGAAAGAAAGAAAGAAAGAAAGAAAGAAAAGATAAAGAAAAAAAAACAAGAAAAAAAACAACTAAACATAAGAGAACTTAAAAAAGGAAGAAAAAGGATAAAAGAGAAGAAAATTGGACTTCTGATCCTAATAGATCGGCATATCTTTTATCTGTTAATACCTTCTGTATTTCAAAATTATATTTTAAAAGAGAGTTCACAATCAATCTAAATTGTAGGCTTGCATAGATTCATAAATCTCTACCAGGTGACTTATCCAAATATTAATATATTCTTGTCAGGGTAGCTACAAAATATATGTGTGTTATATATGTAACAAAGACACACACACGCACATATATATATATAAAACAATAAAAGTTTAAAAAAAGAAAAAATAATTTCCCCTATAATATATATCAAAATATTTAGAGGCAGGAGTTGTTTAAAAGAAAAGGTTTTTTTTATTTATTTATCTTATGCCTACTTCTTTAACACAATTCTCTTATTCTCTTGGTTGCTACATTTCCCCAGTGTTCCTCCCAAACAAGAAAAGCACACTACATTCCTCTTTAAAACATTTACCAGTTCTATCCTCTATGGCTTCCAATAGTTCATCTGTTTCCATAATATCAAATAGTTTTAACAACCATTTTTATGTCACTGGTGATATCTCCCTTTTGTATATGTAAGGCAAATGGTATAATCTTAGCTACTGCTACTTGTAAAGATGAGAAATCTAGTAATATATATTATTATTATTATTACTGGATTATTTTTTCTTTTGCCTTTTTCAAGAATCTCCACGTGAGGGATATTTTTTCAGTAAGTAGTCACTTGGACTAAAAAACAACTGAAAATGTAGTATCCACATAAACCTTGTGTATTTCCTATGTGAAGTAGATGAGGCAATGACCCTTTCCACACCCTACCTTTTTGCAAAGTTGTCTGGTGTGAATCCCTGCAGTGGCTCTGCCAGGTAGGGTGTGCAACGGGAGCGCTGCCCTCTGCACTGGATGACTTCCTGCAGAAGGGAGTGTGATGGCCATTCCTCTTCCTTCTGCAACACAGCCAGGTACTTTCCCAGGCTGCACTGGGGCAGGAAGTGCATCTACCATGCTTCTGGGGCCTCTGTAGGGCAGGTAAGTGCAGGACAGTGGTGTAAAAGTAGGTCATTGATGGGAAAACCCATCAATGATTTAACCCATGATTATGCTTGAGGGTGGAAGTGTACTCCGGAAAGGGCCTAAGAGACTAGGGGCCATGCTGTTTGGGGCTTCTGGGAGCTGAAGTCTAACACCATCTGGGGACCCAACTTTAGGAACCACTTCTATAGATACAAGGTTCTTTCCCTGTTTTATGGTCATCTTTCAAGACCCATTTCTCCTTCTCATTGCAGTCAAGTGAAACAGTAGAAGTTCTATCCAAGTTTGGTTGACAGACAGGATGATGACAAATAAAATTCAACTCATCCTGGTTAGGTGAGGATATGCTTAGTGAGTGATCCAGTTGATCAAGAAATGGAGATCAACCTGTTTTTTTGGTGCATATTTGGGAATAAAGCATGTTTTAGAACATGTGTTTAAAATATATGTTTAAATGCTAACTACTTACAGGTTTATTTGTTTGCTTGCTTGTTTGCCTGTTTATTTGAAGAAATGTTTATGAGTAAACATGTGAAGTATTTATGGACAGTGAAATTAGACTTATTCATTCATTTCTTTCTATGGGATCCCTCTAGCAGTGTATGAATTATGGTTCAGTTCATAGAGCCTCAAACTACAGAAGATTACTGAGTAACGTGGAAGATCTGTGAATTGTTGCTTCATCAAACTGCTGAGCATGATTCAATAAGAAAAGACACATCTCTTGCTTTCACCTAGGAGCACTTGTTGTCTGAAATGCCTTGGGGGCATAAAGGATTCAAATCAATTTTGAAGGGTCATGAAAAGGGAAAGAAGGCATTCTGTCTAAGAGTCTCTGAAATGATTAGAGAATTGCCCAGTTTATGCTTCATAGAGTTTGGTGCAACTATGTCTACTATGACAGGTATGCTTGCTCATCTTCAGGTGGTCATGCTCTTGTTTTCATTGCTATACCCTCCAGACAGCTTGCTTTAAAAGACAAACTAAAAATATAACCATGAGAGCAGAGGAATTTAAACTGCTACAAGCGCAAAAGATAGCAGAACAGGTCAAATGAATTATGAAACATTTGGAAGGAGATCACAGGATCATGATCTCATTTTTGAGCCTGAGTTGTCTCTAAACCTGTACAGAATATGTCAAATATTGTTTCTTAGCTTCTTTGATCCCATTTATGTTAGCCTGTACTGACCATTTCCCTGAACTTTTTTTAAACTTCTAGAATATGCAGAATGAAGCAATTTTTACTTAGCTTCATCAGTTGCAACAGAAGTTGGTGATGATGTTCTGGCTATAAATGATATTATCTGTGGCATTTTATAGCTGGAGCGAGGCAAAGTGATATGGTCTAGATCAAGGGTTGTGGCCTACAGACAGCATGTAGTCCTTTAGCAAATTCCATGTGGCCCTTGGCACAATCCCCCTACAACTTCTGGCTCCTCCCACATTCCTACCTTTTTGGCTGGAAAAAAAATTCTCTTCAGGAGTTCTTGTTTCCAAAGCAATTTTGGGGGACTCCCACTCTGAAACAAACAAAAAAGCACACCCCCAAATGCTCCCCAGAATATCATTTCCTTCTAAAATGGCAGCCACAACAGTGCAGCACGATATAATGGTGTCTTGGAGGAGCCAAAAATCTCCCTTGGAGTCCTGGAACATACTCATCCCTGGTGTTTATTACAGAAGTTCCAAAGCCTGACATCCCACAAGTTGTTAGACTCCATCTCATGTATCTCCAGCCTTGACAGGCAATAGCCAAAGAAGAGCAGAATTGTAGCCTAACAAAATCTGGGGTCTCAGAGTTGGGAAATTTTTACTCCTTACGTCCTTGGTGGGGTATGGGCCAAAACATATCAGATAAATGAAGTGAATCACAAGTGTGAGAGGACTTCTCTGCAAAACTGTGTTGTTTATGATCCCATTAAGAGAGCCATTTATTGTCCTTACCTAAAATGGGGATGAGAAGGAGGAAACATTTCACAATGGTCCTAATAACTAGGTGGCTCTTCTTCTGCCAGAAGGAAAATAGTGGAGTAACTGGTGAAAATAGAATAAATACTGCACTAAGGGGAGTGCAGCCCAAAACAGGTAAAGAGGTGATAAAGGTCTACTCCAAATGCATTCAGATGAGCTGCATCCAAGACTACTAAAAGAACTGGCAGAAGTAATCTCAGACCCACTATCAATAATCTTTCAGAATGCTTGGAGGACAGGAGAGACCCCAGAAGACTGGAAGAGGGCAAATATTGCCTCTATCGTCAAAAAGGGCAAAAAGAGAGAACCCAAGCAACTACCAACAAGTCAGTTTTGATGTCAAAACCAGGGAAGGTTTTAGAATAGATAATTGAACAGTGGATCTGCGCATACTTAAAAAGGAATTATGTGATTACTAAGAGCCAGCATATGTTTTTTTTTTAAAAAAAAAGCCATGCCAATTACTTTTCCCTCCCCTAGCCCCAGATAGAGTTACCAGCATGGTACAAGAGGGGAGTTCTGTAGATATAGTATATCTTGATTTCAGCTTGACAAGGTTCTCCTTATTATTCATTCAGACAAGCTGGTAAACTGTGGGTTAGACGGTTTTACGGTTAAATGGATCAGTAATTGGTTGACAGAGTGAACCCAAAGAGTGCTCACCAATGGTTGCCCTTTACCCTGGAGAGAAATGGTTAGTAAAGTGCCTTGAGGTTCTGTCCTGGGCTCAGTGTTGTTGGATATCTTTACAAGAGACTTACGTTATGAAATAGTAGCCATGCTTATTAAATTTGCAGTTTACACCAAATTGAGGAGGAGGGGTAGATAATACTACAGAGGGCAAGAGCAGAATTCAAAATGATCTTGACAGAATGGAGAACTGGGTCAAAACTAACAAAATGGATTTCAACAGGGGTAAGGTACTATATCATGGCAGGAACAATGAAATGTACAATGGTAGAATGGATGATACCTGACTTGAAAGCAGAACCTATGAAAATGACTAAGAGCTCTTAGTGGACCACAGAATAAGCATGAGCCAACAGTGGGATGCAGCAGCCAAAAAAGCCAATTCAAACTTGGGCTGCATCGAAAGAACTACAGTGTCCAGATTGAGGGGAATAGTAATGCCACTCTATTCTGCCTTGGTCAGACTTCGCCTGGAATACTGTGTCCTGTTCTGGGCACCACAGTTCAAGAAGGACATCAAGAAGCTGGAATGTATCCAGAGAAGGGTGATGAAAATGATCAAAGGTCTGGCAACCAAACCTTATGAAGAATGACTGTGGGAGTTGGGTATGCTTATTTTGGTAAAGAGAAGAATGAGAGGTGACATGATAGAAATCTTTAAATATCTGAGGGGATTCCATGCAGAAGATGGAGTAACCTTGTTTTTTTGCTGCTCTAGAGACTGGAACATGAACCAATGGATTCAAATTAGAAGAAAAGAGATTCCAACTAAACATTAGGAAGAACTTCTTTACTCTAAGAGCTGTTCAACTGAGGAATAGATTGCTTCAGACAGTGGTGGGCTCTCTATCTTTAAATAAAGGTTGGATGTGTATCTTTCAGGAGTGTTCTCATTATATATTGCTGCCTGGCAGGGAATAGGGCTAGATGGTTCTTGTGGTCCCTTCCAACTCATAGATTCTATAATTCTATGCTTGTGTGATTTACCAGGCTGTTCTGGCAGATTCATTTTCTCCCACCGCCACACATTCTTCCTCATTGCAGCATAATTATACCTGACAGACTGAACACAGGTTATAGATAGGATGCTGATTTGGAGGTGCATTGGTGATTTCTCAACTGTGGAAATATTTCAGAACAGAAACATGTCCAGACAGCTGTAGATCCCAGATTTCTGACTCTCAGGCATGCACCCAGCAGTCACATAGAAGAAGGCAGTCAAAGAGGAAACCTTCCCTCTCTGCCAAACTGTACCCCTCCTTGAAAAATATCTTTGGTTGTTCAAAAAAAAAAAATTATATGTTGTCTTCGCATAGTGAAGTAGCCTAGGCAGATAATTCAGCTAGAAATCAAGATAGAAGGTTTAAAAAGCTCAAAAGGATGATATCATATTCTCCACCAACATATTTTGAATGAAATGATCCCAAGGCTTACTAAAATGCTTCACTGTGTGTAGCACTGTGTGTAGACGGTACACCAGAGTTATTCTTAAGAGTACAATACAGCATTAGGGAAATAAAATTTGGCTCATTTCTCTTCCTCACCCTGTGCTGTGCCTTCGGATGGGTTATGTGGAGAAGAAGAAGAAAGGTGAACACAAATTGCTCTTAAGCAGTTAATCAATCGTATCCCTTTTGCTAATTGCTCAATTACTGCCTTAAGGTGCAATTACTGCTTTGGTTTAGATTAACTGTTACCTACCTTTCTGAAAAATCTGAGTCCTTTAAAGAAGAAAAAGAAGCAGAAACGGAAGAGAAAATGAAAATAAAATGAAAATGAAAATAAAATGATTTTCCTACATATTGAAAATGAAGAAACAGTTTTCTTCCCATTGTTCTTGGCTTTCCTGGAAGCGAAAAGACAATATCACGGATAGCGATAACTATTTCACTTTCCATTGGTGATGTAATTCTTCACCAATTTCCTTACTGGAAGAAGAAACAAGCAATTTTGGCAATTTTCCTTCTGCTGAGAGAAAATCTTAGAACATTCTACAGTTTTCAAAGACCATTCACTATTCAGGACACATATGGTTGTTCTTCACAGAAAACAGCTTTTTCTGCATAGGGAACAGTATTTTTTTGATCAAAACAACCATCTGAAAATTTTGCATAGGTCTACAATTGTAGCGCTTTCTGTGAAGGAGTTTCAGTCTCCATTTCCATTTCCTTTACTTTATTTATGCTCTTCCTTTCAGCACAAGATACAAGGTGGCTTAGAATTGTTAGAAACAAAGCACAGCTAAAAATCAAACACAACTAAAAAAGTAAATATTATTTTATTTGCAGAGAAACTTGCTTCCTGTGCAGAAACCTATTTTCTGCATAAAATGACAATGTACAAATTTTGTATGGAATAAGTGTAAAGTCCCGTTTTGGGGGTCCCTGATATTAGTATGGTTTGGATGAACACCATACCTAATTGGCATGATATTGGATTGGCAACTGTATTAATTGGCTCTGATATTAAACTCAGACTTCAAAGGTGATGGAAAGGTCAAACCAAGCAAGGGAAGGAATTTAACTGTAAACGTGAGAAGGATAGGTCAACTCGAAACTTCCTCTAGGTAAGACTGAGTCATATGTCAGGCAAATACACATCATTCCCTTGGATAATAGGCTAAAATAGAAGCTGGAATTTTCCAGGGAACCCAACTGTGAGAAGCCCACCAGGACACTGATTGACAGATATTCATCCCTTGTACACCTGGATTCCTTCCTCTTTCCTCACAGAACCCAGAATAGACAGCTATTACAACATCCATCATGTCTTTGTCAATCAAGCACTAACCCCATCAACAGTCAAAAGACCTATTGTCCACAACAGGTTCCCTTTGTCTTGCATCTGGAACCTTCATTGCCACAGGCTATTTTCAGGGTACAAATACCGCTGATTTCAGGATGCCCAGTGCAGTTTCTCGAAGGTCTACCCATCACTCTGTCCATCTGGCTCCTAAATAAGAACTGTCCTTAGGTCATACCTAAGCCAAAACACATTTCTGCTCTTTACTTCTCTTCTGGACTGGTAATTATAAATCCTACCAAACCCCTCAGCCTGTCTATAATTTTTCCTCCCTTTCTCTTTCAGCTAGCTCTTGTGTGAATGCTTGACCATATGTATCTTGTGTGCATGCATGAGTGAATTCCCCCAATAAAAACACATTTTAAGCTTACTTTTTAATCTTTTGGCTGGCTTTTGCTTGGTCTGACCCTGTAAAAATTGAGTTGAAGGTCTCGCTGGGTTACCCTGCCCCTCGTTCTGCCAAGCTAGCGTTCTGCTAATTTACCCATTCTTTGCATTTTTGGAGTGAACCAAGGTGTCCCCCAGAGCACCCCCAGAAATCAGGGTAACAAAAGTCTCAAACTGTTCCCCCCTTATTTTTTGAATATTTTCACATTTTCATATTTCTACCCTCCACTTTTCTCAAAACTGCACTTTTTCCCCCAAACCCCGGTATATTCTACTGCATTTTTGCATCAGTGATTTATTCTTTTAAGTCAGCATCCAAATTCATAGTCATTTTTATGCATATATGCCAATATTCAAATTATATATTTCAATGGCTACAATCCAACACCCTTTGGGAGTAGCATAAATGTCTTCACAAGGAAATATGCTAGAAGATTGGACACAAACTCGTGCAGAATATCAACATTGTGCATCAAATGTTAATGACTTAGCGTCATTGTGCAATGCATGATGCATAACTTCAGTGGAAAGTATAAGATGCACAACCACAATACAAAGTACAGAATACATAATCACAAAGCAAAATATAGGATGAACTACCACACAATTTAACATACAATGAAAAATTTGCAAAGGCAAGGAACAAATGAACATGCTGTTTGTGCAATTCCACTTCCACTGTTGTCAGTAGAATATGTCTGTGGAGTAACTATGTAAGCTATGCATGGGTAGTGTGACCTATGCATGTCTGTGTCCCTAATAGAATTCCAACCAGTATCTGCCTTTTCCTTTGCTATTTCCCTAACATATGCAGTTTTGCATGCAGTTTATTCCAATGTAAGAAGTTTTTTGCACGGTTTTTGATCAGTAATTTTTGGACTGCGTCATTCTTGAAGAAGCATCAAAAGCAAAGGAATTCCATATACATATCTATTTAGTCTACATTTCAGTATACATATTAAGTTGAAAATTTAGGTTGTGTCATATTAAAATACAACAAATTTCTTCCCCATGTTGTTGTAGCTGGTGGATTTATTGAACTTATTTGAGGGATAGGATTCAATGCCATTATATCTACTTTAAACTTTATGCTAAAACCAGGAGTAGATACACCATTCCATTTATACAGAAATCATCATCATCCAATGTCCTATCTTTTATATACCTTTTGTACACCCTCTTTAGCAATGTATTTTTATGGCCACAGAAAGTTCGTATGTGCAGGGAATTCCTGCACCAGAAACAGTTCTTTTAATTCCAGTGTTGGATACTGGTCTATGTCAACATTGTTTTGTAGAAGCAGAGCTCCTTCTGTGATTGAAATGAATAGGTCATCCCACTTCTGCAAGAGATCCATGTGGATATTAGGACACACATGGATGATTAGATTAAATCTATGGCTGCAGTCCAAAAATTCTATTTATGTGCATGCATGGGAACTACATGTATAGCCAAGCTGAATCAGATACAACTACCAACTCCTCTGGGCAGAACTAAATGAAGTGTAATTGAATCAATAGTATGTCTGACTCCGATCTTGCTAACGTCTTAATCCATTTATTTATACATGTATAGTTTATATTTCAGCATTTTCTTTCACTTTTTATACTGCCTTCTGTGAATCCTGGCAGCAAGATGACTGGATTTTTCAAAGTGTAATTATATCCATATAAGCCAAAATTTAAGGTCACTTCTGAATGTGTTCTGGGGATATAGAATGTATTGTTTGTTTTTGAGGTTTTTTTGAGGGGTCAGGATGGGAGGCAAAAGAATATGAGATTTGCATCCATCTCAAAATCCAATTGATACAATTTCCTGTAATATTAAGCTGAGTTGTGAGTGTTTGCTATTTTTTTTTTTTGTAGTTATGAAAATACTTGCAGAGGGAGAATTTTCAGGGCATTTAAAACTCTAATCAAAGTTGCATCAGTGGCAAACTGTGGACTTAATGGAAGCCTTTGAAAGTGTATTAGCACAAACAGACACGGTAACTGGCATAGTTGCCCCCAAGTGATTTTACTGGCTGAGATGCAGCAGCAAATAGCATCTCTAAAATTTATTCCTATCAAAAAGCATTATATTTAAACCCAGCCAAGTTATTTTGGCACTCAGAATAGAAAATTCCACAAGCCTCCCTGCTCTTTCTTGTTGACAAAGATGCAATAATAAGAAATCAGGTAAACAACAGTTTACTATCCATTAATATTACCCAAATTACACATTAGGAGGCAGTTGCCTAACCCTGTCTAATGACAGGTCTAGCTCTTCTAACAGTATTTTGAAAAGAATCTTTCCATTTTATAACTTTTGCTCCCATGTTCAGGATTAAGGCATCAGACAATAATATGGACTGAACTAGGGATAGAACTTTTTGACCATGAAGAATGACAGACAACTTAATTAATAAATTTCCAGTTTCTCTCTAAACATCTGCAATTATATAAGTCCAATCATCCTCACCCAGTCCCACTTGATGATGAGTTTAGTATTACCAAATGGTGTTTCCTGCCCCAGGTCTCTTTGTTTTGTTAAGCTGTGAGACTGTGGTTTAGGTAAACCACAATTTGCCACTTTATCACTTGCTGCTTTGGATTGTTCACCAACTTGCCAATCCCTCTTGTCCTCATGTGCTGCCCTGTAACCTGTTAGCAGGCCATACACTCCCATGATTTCATATTATTTAACTGGCAAAATATATTAATTAGCATAAATATAAAATATACCCTGCTATGGCTGAATGGCCATGCTGGCTAAGAGGAAAAGCTGGCCTCACACATAGATTGCAAAATAAGGTCAGAGTTGATCTCAAGGCATAGCAAGGCCATAGAGACAATAGCATCTGGGATGTTCCCACAGGTTAGCAGATTGTCTTAGCTCCTCTCCCTCTTACTAAGCAAATTTCCATCTTTTGCTCCCACACCGGTCTGATAATTAAAGAGCTATCAAGGCAACCATTAATCCTTTGTCACCTAACACTAAGACCATTAGTCTATTCTGGACCCATTGTCCTCTCTCCAGACTCCATTGTTTCCTCTGTCAGAGACCCATTAGCACCTTTGCCCTCCAGGCAGAAAAAGAGTATTTAAACTCCAGTTTTTGGCCAGTCAATTCACAACACAACAATGCAGTAGAGAGGTGAAAAGCAATGTGTGTTAGACTAGGAGCCCAAGGACAGTACAGAAATGGGAATTGATGGCCATCACTCTGCTGCTCCAATTCCCATTTCTGTACTGTCCTTGAACTTCTAGTTTAACACACATTGGTCTTCAGCTCTCTACTGCATTGGTAAATATCACCCACTTCACTCTGAAAATCTTGCTGTCTAAGCTTTTCTCTCTTTTCCTTCAGTTAGCCTTGTGTGATTGAGTGATTGCTTGGATCTTGTGTGTGTGATTGTGATTCCCCCAATAAAACAAATAAGCTTAACTTTTGGATCTCTAGTTGATTCTTCCTTCCACTAGTACCAGTAAACACAGGTGCAAAAGAACTCATAAGGTTATCCCCCTCTTGTAAGCCTCCTCTTTGAACTAATATTACCCACTTTTTCACAGAGGCACTGGCATCGTCGGTGGATCCCCAAGTCACTCACATTTTGAGATAACAAACCTAATAGTTCCAATAGGAAATAAATACAAACAGATCAATTTCTGATATAGGGCATCATCCAGGATAAAATGTTGAACAGACTAAAAAGAAAATGGTGACTCATTGGTGGCATGGTGTGACTATTCAGATTCTCATACCATCATCCTGAATTATTACTAAGATCCCATAGGCCACTGGAGCCATGTAAATAGTGTATATTTTTGCAAAATATTTTGAAAAACCTACACATGTTTCTGGAAATGGGGCAGGGGGAGGTTGAATGAAAATTGTGTGAACAAAACTCTTTTTTCCTCCCAAAAAATGTTTGTTTCTGTGCAGAATCATTTCCACAAACACTTCAGGATGTGGAAATGCTAGAAAAACAAATGCCCAGAAATAGTTTTTCTTGCTTCAGGAAGAAACTCTGGAACTTAACATGTGTGGAAAAAGTGACTGAATATTTACATATTCTGACCACATCTGTACTGACCACAGTATTTATTTCCCTACTGACCACAACTGCCAGTCTAACGTACAGATCAGTATATCATTATTTTTCAGATTCTGCATTTCTTAAAATTGCATGATGTATTTTCAACTCAATCCCTCCCCACCACTAAAAAATTAAAAATACATTTGAATGGATAGGTACATTTTGAAATAAAGTGTTCGCTAATGTACATTTTAAAGCAAAAGTCTCTGTGCATCTGTGTGGTTAAAATACTTTTCTGCCATTTTTTTTTTTTAAAAATGTTTTAATTCAAAAGCAGGAAAAAAAAAGGAGGAAGGAATAGATTTTTGAAAGAAGACTTGCAACTTTAGTGTAGACTAAAGGCCAACTATTTGACCGTTCTTATGTTAGTCCTTAATTAAGGTTATTAACCACTCTGTTTAACAATTCTTCCAGACTGCTCACGGTATTTCCCTTCTCTTCTTTTCCTCATTCTGAAATCTGTCATTTAGATGTCTACATCAAGGTTCAAACACTGAAAGCCCCAAAGGTCAAATTGGGTTTATTTATTTTTTCAGACACTCATTTTAGTTATGAAAGATCTACCAGATCTAATGTCATATCTTGAACCTTGGCCAGCCAGCTTTCTATTAGAAATCTATAGCAAAGATGTGAATCACACAGTTCTCTATGCCTTCTGTGTGTAAGGCCATATGCAGCTTTGTCCTCTGCCCAACTTTAGCCCTGGGCTTGAATACAGCTTAGTTTTTAATGTTCTGCAAAATCAGAAGGTGTGAGACATGGAAATACAAGACCATTCCTGTTATAATAATGGTTACATGTTTTCACATTAGAAATATCTAATAGGACACCTATTCAATTTACTATTTCTATGCTAGCCACAGGGGACAATAATTAAATTAACTGAAGCCACCTTCATTTTGAATGTGCATATGACAGAAAGCCACAGGGGAAAATAATTAAATGAAATAAGAACTTAGAGAGAGTTACTGTTCTCCCACCTCATTTCTTTTGCAAAGGAAGTGAGTTGGAAAAGTGTCAAAGCATATGGCTAAACAATACTGTAAAAACCTGTCTGCTGAGTTTGATCCAGGCTTGTCTTTCTGTGAATGGAGTGGCTTCTTTTCTTCTTCTTTTTCTTGTTGGAAAAAGACTGTGATCCTGCAAAGCCTACTGCTGGAAGATATCAAGGAAGTCAATCTGCAGCAATTCCTCCTCCCATAGGCAGCATCCACTCTTACTTCCCACACTCTACTGTGGTGTCCTCTGAACTTCTAGAGAAGATCATAGTGATCTTCAGAAAGAAAAGTGAATTAGCAGAGTGTTCTTCCTCTCTACTTCCAGAAAAAAGACACCTTAAATATGTCTATAGAGAGTCTGGATCCATCTCATTTTGTCTTAGGCAACAAATGTCATAAACTACAAAGTGGCTGTGGATTGCAACAGCCCTTAGCATGTTGTGATGTCCCAAAGAATAGACTAAATGCTACAAAAATATATTGGATCTACTAGTTATTGATGACGAATGTTTGTATTAATGATTTTAAGCCGTTTGTCCCCTTGGGGTATTATTTACACACTGGACCGACTGTGAAGAACCATGACCCATTGTGTAAGGTTCCAGCTTCTCCTCCTGTCAGACAAGATCGTGACCAGGCCTTTGGAGTGTCACATGTGAATTCATTTGACAGAGATGTGCAAGTTAACCTTCAGGAAAGCTTGCCTACATGAGTAGTCTTTTATTCTATTTTTCAAGAGCTTATTTGTTGGTTCTTAGGGGGAATTTTTGTTCTCATGTCTACCGCAATCTGCAATAAAATTTAACAATGATTTTACAGTCCCAATAAGACAAGGAGGACCTAACTATTTCTCACTCTTCTTCAACCAGATGGAATGGACATTATTGGAACCTGTTCTGGGAGGAGATGAACAAAGTGACAGATGGTACAGGCTCAGTTCAAGCTCTGATGAATGGGTTCTGACTGTTTCTTCTTCCCATTTAGTTTGCTGCCCTTCAGATTGTTGCCACAGAGCTAACAAGCATTCTGTAGGGGTATTCAGCCTGTTCACATGACAGATAAAGTAGGGATGAGTGAGGGCATGGATTCAGGACCATCCATTCGATGGGGCAGAGTGAGGTGGCTGCCTCAGACAACAAACATCGGTGGGTGTCAGTGAACAGCAACCCTGTTAGAGGAAAGAATTGTACATGTTATCCATTATCCTGCCTATTATATTCAGGTGCAGTGCTATCTCTCTGAAACTTACATTTCAGATTAATGTTAATTTATTCTATTTAGCTGCTGTACCTGGAAATGGGAATGGGTGTTATCTTCTTATTCATTTCAGGCAGGAAGAAAAATCAGGCCTTCTGTTATGCAACCACCACCTGAAATATTTTGACCTTTTCAGTTATCAACTTGTTGATGGGAAGATCTGAAGAGAGGGTTGGTCAGATTTATAGGAAAGTCATACACAGGCTAAATGCCTAGGTGAGATTGAAGACTGAAAGGCACACTGGTGCTTGGTGGTTTTCAAGTTAGTGGAGCCGTGCATCCACTCTGGGTTTTCATCTGAACTTTAAAGAGTACATCCAAAATGTTGAACTTTATATCCAAAGCAGGCTTAGTATCTCTGATAGCCCTATAAAGTTCAGATTAGAAGCCAAATTGACATGGGAGCCATCAGAGGCCTCTAGAAAAGAAGTTAGTGGCATTTGGTTCCGGTCAAGCTAATGGATGTGCCTGTCTTCCTTTAGCTTGATGCCAAATAAAATGGCCACTGTCAATGTTATCTGATACCACCTTTATAGCATAATGACTTGTGATGTCACATCAGTTCAGTAGCCATTAGAAGCACTTACATGCTTGTGCAGGAAATCTTGAGATAAGGCTGTTAGCATTCAGCATCTAAATGAAAAGCCTTTCAAAATAGCCCAATTTGTGTGCCAAAATGTGGAAGAAAATGTCTCACAGTCATTTTCAAACCTTATTTGGGACTTTATCTGAATAGCCAAGCAATTTTTCTGTTTGTCTCATTTTTGACATGTAAATTTGAGCTGCATTTCATAACTGGTGCCCCTGACAACTGACTGTGAATATCAGCTCTTTTGGAATGTTTCTGCCAATGAGAATGCAATGAGAACCAGTGTGGTGTAGCAGTTTGAGTGCTGAACTAGGACTCTGGGAGACCAGTGTTCAGATCCCCAATTAGCCATGCAAACGCAAAAGATGATCTTGGCTAAGTCACATTCTCTCAGCCCACAAGGAGACAAAAGGAAACCTCTCATAAAGAAAAAAGGCCAAGAACACTCTCTGACCATTTCTGCATGAGGCGAGGGAATCACTCCGTGCCATTAGTTACCGCTTCTTCTGGGTCCGCAGTAAGGTGGACTCTCCCTTGAGCCCTTCCGCAGGGCTCCTCCGTTTGGTCCAGGGTGAATTGGAGCAGTATGAGGTCTTAGATCCACATTGCTCTGGCTGACAAAATGGCGGCTTTCCATTCTTTCCAGGTCCAGACCAAACTCTGAAGCTCACCACATCTACAGCCCCCCTCCGCAGATCACAGGCTTGCATTGGTGCGAACCTGCTCATCTGCACAAGTAAGCAGGAATGCAATTGCACACTCCAAAAAATAAAAGACCGATTTTCTTCCGTTCTTCAGAAAGCACTCTGGAGGACCACTTGGGAGCGTTTCGGAGCAGACTGAGGTGCAGAACTGAGGTAAATAGTCTGGACCTAGTCCGCTCAAGGTTCAGACAACCTCCGTGATAGGATGCGGAAAGGGCCTCTGATAGGTTCACCTTAGAGTCAACATAAGTTGGAAATTACTTGAAGGAACATAATAACAAGACTAAAATCCTAGCTCAAAGACACACCAGCTATAGGGGGCTGGGATTAAGCCCAAGTCTCTCCGCCAGCAGAATTCCCCTTCTGTCATCAGAATCACCTATTGCCAAGTGATTTCTCCAGAAAGTACTTTGCTGCTGTGTTCTGCAAGCAAAAGAACCTAAAAGGGTGAACAGAAGAGGTAGACCAAGGAAGAAGCCAACTTACACTAGCTCTAAACCTCCTCAAGCACAGCCACAGTATTGACATAAAGTTAGTCTAGAGTGAACATAGTAATTTTTAAAAAGGGGTTGCATCCAGTATAACTTCAGCTGGTCTAATATCACCTCAGCTGTCCCTTGGCCCATTTTGGAAAGCTATGATTATGCTGTAAATCTGTGTCTATATATATAATCTGCTCGCAGACCCTTCAAAATTGCATGTCTTTATATCAGAATTCTTTCCTTTAGAAATGGGCTGAGTACTCCTCAGAATTCTTTCCTGGTACATTGTCTGATTTCTTTTTCCTTCAATCTTCTCTCCAAACTGATGGAGCTATTTCATTCCATCTCCTCCAAATATTTGGTTAGATACAACAACACTCGTTCTGTTTCATCACCTGCAAATAGGGTGGGGAATTTGAAGAAGCCATTTCAGTAGTGCTACGATTGCAGGGTTTGTTGGCTCACCAATATGATTTTGACTTTTTTTTTTTATTACACATTTTCTTCTTTCTTTTCATGTTCATTCGAGACCTTGTCAATGGGGAATGATGACACATTCCTAAACGTGTTTCCTCAGAAAGAGGAAGACAGAGTTTATTTGAACGTTCAGACAAAACAGCATGTAGAGAACTGTAGTGCTAGTCTACAGGATCTTTAAATACTAGGAACTGTTACAGATATTTACTTTATAAAGGTCTGAAGGACCAAGAAGGATTTCATGGACATACTAGTAAATCATTTCACTAGCACTGACCTTCCAGCATCCTTGGATGAGCTTATAAAATCAATTTTACATGGAACAGTCACCACACTGAGCTTAATTTCTTTGTAATTCTTCCATGGGGACTTCTTAGTATGTATGTTTACTCATAGTAAGCTGAAATCTTTCTGTTGAAGAAAGGAAAATCTCTCTGTTGAAGAAGTAGTGTCTTCCCCACATTTTTCAAACATATGCCATTTTTACACTTAAAAAAATGTTGCCAAATCACAACTTTTAAAAATTACTGCACTGCTAAGTGGGCATGCTATCAGAGCTGATACTACTACAGAGAGAGGGGGAGAGAGAGAGAGAGAACTTTTTTTGGACAAAATTTCCAGAATGCTCCAGCCACTGTTTTTGTACCCATGAAAACCATTCAAATGGGTTAAAAAAAATCTTAATCATTTTGCTCTCTCCAAGCAGATTTTTCATGGTGGCTGATATTTTATTTCATCAGGGTGCTGAAGATGTAGGGTGTTTTGATAGCATGGCTTTTTTTTTCAACAGAGTGACATAAAGAAGAAGAAAAACTACAAATATTTTTTTCATCCCTTTACTCTTTCAGACTAGTTTACCTGTTGGGATTGTTGTGAAGTTATATAAAGAATGGGGAATAACCATGCCTGACACAGTGAGTCATTTGAAGAGGAAGTGGGGTTACATTTAATTTATGTATTAAATAAAGCAACAATTAAAATAGAAGCAAGTACTGGCAGCAAGAAAATCACACTTCACTGACAGGTCAAAAGCCTGTCACCATAAAAAGTTTGGTTCCTGATACAAAAGAAAGAAGGGAAGGGAAGGGAAGGGGAAAGCAGACCATCCTCCCTGGAGAGAGAATTCCATAAATGTACTATTCTGATAGAAACTCACTGGCTGACTTTGGGCATGTCACATACTCTCTGCACTAGAAAACCCCACAATAGGTGCACCTGGGGGTCACTGTAGGTTGGAAATGACTTGAAGGCATACAATAGCATACTGAGAAAGACATGGGGATCCTTCCCTCTCCCCACATAGACATAGTGATTTGGCATTTCCAGAACTCTTCCATATTCTGACTAAACTGGGTACCTGATTAAAAATCTTGTTGCCATCTCAACAAGCTTGAGGAGAAGAGTGGGTTGGGGAATCTCCAGGACATAGGTCTTTGAAGGGCTTAGAACTCAGTGGGCCTGGATTGTGACAAAGAAGCTAGGGCCATTTCCACATAAGAGGGGAGAAGCACTTCACTGCTTGTCAAGAGAAGTGTTTTTATACTCCGATTCAGAAACTGTGCTGTCTGCACCACCCCTTTGACATTGTACTACTGCGAAGAACAGCAGTTACTGTATCCACAACAGCAAGTCCCTGACCACTCCCATTCCTCTCCCTCATCCTGCCTTGCCATCACTGATTGGTCTGTTTTTTGTTTGTTTGTTTGTTAAAAAACCCCCCACATTTTAAACACATTTCTGCATTGCTACATTTGTGCGTAGGTATGTATGTTCATTGATACGTGGAAAAAAACAGTTTTAATAGTCCATTACCAGACCCATTCTCTTCCTACTGTCTAATGTATGAAGACAATAGTGACAGCAGCCTGTCCTTTGATGGGCGGAGAGATAGGGATGAAAATGATGGAAGGGACAGCCTGAGATCACCCATAGCTGGACATTTCTGCAATGTGAATCAATGCTACACTTCTGCATGTAGGAGAAAATCGAAGCAGAACCAGTTTGGGAGATTTACATTGAAGTTTTTCCTGTTTTCAAATATAGCAGTTTCACATCACAGTGAACCGTTCTAGGAGGTGAAAACATGCAGAACCACAAGGAAAACTATGATGCTAAAATGGTTGAACGTGCAGATGTGAGGTTGAGGCTTTGACGCTACTACGATGTATCAACCTCATGAGGAAATGGATTAAATTACAAAATAAGTTTTCAGCATTCTCATCATCTCAGAGTGACTAGTGCCAGTTCTCAACAGTTTTGCAACTGGAACAATGAGTGGCGCTGAAGCAGAATCCCCACTGTTGTTTCTGATAAGCAGTCTGGCCAGTTCAGATGCTCACTTTCTTCATTACTTGCCATTTAATGGGTTGGGAAGCAGCACACAAAGTTGAATCCTCATTGTTAGGTGTGATGAATAATAGCTGATAATAAATGTAGGGATTGTCCTTTCTGAATTATTTCCAAACTAGAAAGTGAATAATGAGTAGTATAGGAAGGTGTTGTACAGGAAGCATTGTTATCATTTCCAGTTATGATCAGATGCAACAACAGAGATTTAAGGGATTTGGCAGAAGGAAATTCTTCTCAAAGTATCTTTAGTGGTCCTGTTGCCTTTGGAGGAGGAGCTGTGGCTGTAACAACTGTGTGTCCAATGGGCAATCTCCACAACCTAGGTCTACAAGCTGAAATATCCCCATCATTAGCTCAATCCCTTCTTGGCCTGAGGTTTCTAGTAATAAAGGCTGAGATCCAAAGGCTAGAGATTGATGAATTTTCCCAAGATCACTTAGGATTAACTCAGAATTTGTTTGATTTCTTCTAGATGTACAAAAGCTAAGGGTATAGCTGTGAAGGAGGCAAAATGAGGGTGTTGGCCCTCAAATAAATATTCTGCCCCTCTGAAATATAAAAAAAATGGTATTCAGTCCCCAAATTTGTGCTACAGATAGTGTGACCATGGCCCTTTCCACACCAGGTAATTAGAACGGGGCAGTGCGTCCTCTCACGGAGGTCGTCTGCACCTTGGAGTGGACTAGGAGTGGACTACTTACCAGAGATCTGCACCTCAGTCCGCTCCAAAACGACCCCAAGTGGTCCTTCAGCGTGTTTTTGAAAGACAAGAAAAAACAGGTCCTTATTTTCCTGGAATGTGCCATTGAGTTCCTGCTCCCTTGTGCAGATTTGCAGGCTCGCACCAATGCGAGCCTGTGATCTGCAGAGGGCGGGCTTTAGGCGTGGCAAGCTTCAGCAGTTGGTTGGGACCCACAACCAACCAGAAGCCGCCATTTTGGAAGCTGGAAGCTGCCATTTTGGAAGCCAGAAGTGGCCATTTTGGAAGCCAGAACCACCATTTTGGAACCTGGAAGCCGCCATTTTGGAAGCTGGAGCGGTGTGGATCTACAGACCTCGCTCCAATTCTCCCTGGACCAAGGAGGAGCCCTGTGGAGGGGCTTCAGGGACAGTCCGTGTTGCTTTGGACCCCAGAAGATGTGATAGGTAACAGCACAGAGCGATTCCCTCACCTCGCGTGGAAAAGGGCCCATGAGAACAGTTCACATCTAGACTCAGATTTTTTTGTGTTCACATTTCCCTGGTAACTTTTCCTGCTCCTTTTCAACGAATGCCTAAAATGTATTGTAAATACTCAACTGAAGTTTTAAGTAATCATCATCATCATCATCATCATCCTTTTAGAGGCTGAAGGGAAATTTAACAGAGGGGTGGAATTCTTATGGTGGGGGAAGCAGTGCCTCCTTTTGCACCCTCATAGCTGTAGCCCTGACACAAACCTGAAGATATTGTGTCCTTTTCTTGATCCAGCCCAAGGGTGCAAAACAAAATAAAACAAAACAAAAATGCCCTGCTACTTGATCACTATTCTTCATCCCCTGTCACTCTCAGAACATGTCTCGCTCTGTTCTTCCCTCAAGTCAAAGCAATATTCACACCAAACTAGATGCATAGTTTTTGCATTCTAACCCTAGGCATTTGTTTGTCTTAAGCCCAGATACTTTGATTACAGTGCTGAGACTGCCATTCTGTTTTGCCTCATTGGTCTAAGACGTAGCCATACATCATCATGTTCCATAGCAACTTTTATTAGCTTGTCTAGCTGACTTTACAAATTTTTATAACTCTATTCTGCCTCTCCTTGTAAAGTGTTCATATGTCAGTTTCTTTATTTCTCAAAAAGAGTCACAGTTTCTATCTTACAACTACATCTTTGGGGATTTAGTTCTGTTGCACTAGAAAATAGAAATTACCCACTTAAAATGATTCCTGTGGACTATAGACCTTGCCAGATCTACGGAAACAGTATGTTCATTCTCTTTTTCCGCTCTATTTTAGAAACCATTTTTGATACTGAATGCAAAGAAAATACGAGGCCGTGAAAATAAGGCATTGGAATTACTCACTAACCTGATATTTTCATTTTACTACATGACTGAAGTTGGTCCCCTTCCACTTCACCTCTGATGGCTGGATGCCATTCTTCACAACTATTACTTCCTGTGTGATGATTTATTGAACAGTAAGTCACTGAAGGTTTCCAACTCCCTGTGCTTAGGTACCCCTAAAACGGGCTTGACAACTCATCTTGTTTTGAAAACAGGTTATAAATAATAGGTTTGTGAAGGTGCAAGACATGAAATAGAAATGATGGGGAGGGGCAGCTTTAACAAAACATTTATTTTGTCCACATAGGATTGGCAGTTTGGTTGAAGACTGGACTGGAACAGTGTGGGCTGAGGTAGTTTAATACTTGACTGTTGAGGCAAATTTCTCTTTCAGTGCCTGAAGTAAAAATAATGATATACAGCTTTTTGAAAACTGAAGCAGCTTAAGAGAGAAGAAAAGAAACAGGAAAATGGACTTTTAATCTTTGAATTATTGTTTCACATTGCATATAGTTAAAAACCGCTTATTTTAGTTCTGCTCTGATATCCTGTGATATACAGCTGGATATGAATATTCAAGTAAATAAATAAAAAGGCTAAAGTGAAAATCTCATTTTGCTTGCTTACCTCCTCATAAGTAAATTTGGTATAAGCATGTGACAGAATAGGGATAAAACCTATTTTAAATGTGGTTACAGAGCCATTTAAAATAGGTTTTATCCCTATTCTGTCACATGCTTATACAGTTTGATTTGTTAGTTTACTACCATTATGTCTACCTGAATTTTCTGAAAACAAACAAACAAAAATAATATAATAATCAAAGTGTTCATCACAGTAAAAATAATAGCTATAATAAATAATTAAAAATGATGCATTAAAAAAACTGGGAAACATTCACTGATTCAACATTTAAAAATAGCAACATAGCCTTTAAATTTCCAGAAAATTGGAAAAATTAACTGTTGTTCCTTACTAATTCATTTTTCTTGCCTAAGAAAACCCTATGAAATGTATGAGGTTGCTATAAGTCATCAGGTAACTTGAAGGTACATACATGTGCACACACATTTGAAACTAAAAGTTGAGTTCTGTTAATGAAAGTACTACTATTTCAACTTTTTCAAAAAAAAAACCCACATTTTTAACAAAGCCACAAAATCCACTGGTGATACGATAGCTGGTTTGTTTTCTATTTCCTTATAACAGTTATTGTTGTTGTGTATCTTCAAGTTGTTTCCAATTTATGGCGACCCTAAGGCAAACTTATTATTGAGTTTTCTGGAGTTGAGAGTGTGTGATGCGCCCAAGGTTATCCAGGGGGGTTCCATGGCTGAGTGGGGAATTGAACCCTGGTTTACAGGGCCACAGTCCAATGCTCAAACTATCACAATGGATTGGCTCTTTATAACAGCAAAACTGGGAAAAAAATTCAGTGAAGTTTCCAAAGCCCTATGGTTCTTTACACATTGTCACTGACAATGGCAGAGGCTATAGGATGTTTTGGTGGGCTATCACCCATCAAAAACTGTGGACATTCTATTCTGGGGCAAGAAAAGGTAAGATGTCAGACTACTGTGTTTATTAAATGTGAAAGTGAGCAAGAAATTGACTTCTGAGAAAAATTTCATGACTTTTGGGATAAAAAAAATGGCTAGAATAATAAGGCTTTGAAATTACTTGGTCTGTTTATATGTTTCTAGCTATGTTGGTCCAGAAGATTTCTTTTTTAAATTGACAGGTTAACAATTTTATTAGGAAGTAGGAACAACAACAAAAATAAAAAAGGTGCAATATGAGCACTCCTGAAGTCCTATTAAAATGTACTATTAAAAAAGACACGAGGAGAAGTACACAAGCGCTGCCATTCTCTGACGTCATTTCTATTACCTTCAATGAACAGAAGATGAAGGGCATTTCTGCACTACACTGTTATATTGCTGTTACTCCACTTTCAACATCCTATAGAATTCTGGGGTTTGCAGTTTGCTGAAGGCCAAAGAGCTCTCTGGCTGAGAAATTCTAAAGATTCCTCCCTAAACTGCTAACCCCAGGATTCCACAGGATGTTGAAAGTGCAGAAATAGCACTATAAGAATGTAGTGCCAAAATGGCCAACATCCTTTCTGAGGATCTATCTGTCGATGTTCTCTACATACAGTTTAGAATCCTGATTTGGTAGGTCCAAGATATATGGAAAGCATCTATGGATATAGGTATCTCTCTTGTGATGGAAATGACAGTGGGGGAAGGGTAGTACATTGCTGTACTTTTTGTGTAGATTGAATAAGCTTTATTTAATTGTATTTATATGCCACCTTTTCTCCCAGTTTTTTTCTTGTAGTTTTGTAAGGTTTATTTTCAGGCTGTTTGCTTAAACAGAACAAAAAGGAAACAGTAGTTTGGGACATGAAGGAAACATCTCATTGTGAATTAAGACTATTTTGGAATTAAATAGTATATTTTAACTAATGAATTATGAGATTCTATGTACAGGATGGGAGCAATTCATACTTTTTGTTCATATTTTTGTTTTATGATTAGTAAGACTGCATGCAAGAAGGGGACTCAGTTTAAGATATATGTGAAGAGTATCTATGTTATTAAGTCTGTAGAGGGATCACAAAACTGATGTTTACACTCAGTGAAGGAGAAAAGGCAAAAACTGACCTCTCATTCCATTAAGTCTGTCACAAGTAAAAAGCATCTTCCACTACAACTGAAACGTACTGTCACCAGCAACTGGTTTCCTTCCATTTCCCCTGCAGATCAAAAGCTTTCAAATAATAAATTATAGTTGTCTCGTTTAAGGTCACTTTTGTACTCTCTATGGTCTAGAGAAATATAAAAAGACCACAGTGATACATAAATAAATTCCAATCAGCCATGCAGATTGCTAATATTTTTAAGGTTAAAATTGTTCCTGGTATCCTTTCTTCTAACAAGAGTGAGATAGATTCGATTCTAACCAAATTGTCATAGAAACAGACTCATACAAACAAACATTTGGTGATATTTGCTGGCAATAACTGTGACATTTTCAACTTATTAAAAAGCAATGAAACAGAGAATGAGGTTTTCTTTAAAAACCTTGATTTTTGCAACAGTGAGCTAATGTGATATGAAGAACATTATCTCTGACAGTTCAAGTTAAGAGATGGACAAATGTGTCCTGGAAAATAAAGTTATGGAGTCATCTCACAATTTCATGCATACAACCAACTTTGTTACAACTAAATATTTCTTCTTTCTGTCTCTCAAGCAATCTGGAAGAGAAATGAGAGGATGGCAATATCTGTCCTTTGATGAAGTGCCATCTTCTAATGCTATTTATATTTAAATGTGATAAAGATATTTTAAGAAACTGAAGGACAATCATGCTTCAGGGTGTTATACTTGCACAGCTGAGGTTGCCGCCAGAAAAGGAGGGCTGCAATATCATGTAGTCCATCACCAATGGGATGTGTGGCCCGGGAAAAATATTAACTTACCATGCTAAGATCTCACATTTTCTGGATTTTCTACAATCCACCCATAGAATGTAGATTAAACTAGTTGCTTCAGGACCAAGTAACAGTATTTGCCACTTTTGAGATTCTAGTGAGGAGCTGGCCATTTCCACACTGTATTATTAGAGTGCTATTATTCCACTTTCAATATCCTATGGAATCCTGGGGTTTGCAGTTTAGGGGGGGGCATTTAGAATTCTCAGCCAGAGAGCTCTTTGACCTCATTAAACTACAAACCCCAGAATTCCACAGGATGTTGAAAGTGAAATAATAGCGCTATAACAGAGTACTGCAGAAATTGACTCTGTATCAAACTAGATGGAATGATTTGGGTTGCAGGGTTTTCCTGGGTGGAGAGAGGGAAAATGAAGAGAAATCAGCAGTTTAGGCCAATGTCATCACATCTGATTTATTAATTTCATAATTTGATTTTTGCTGGTTGGTAGGAACACATTTGTTAATTGTGCTTGGTCATTTACTTCACTCACATTTGTCAGGTTTGGAAGATACAATTCTGTAAAGGGATTGGTTTGGTATGCACCTATAGGTACCTTAATGGTAATATGTGGTTCTGAATTTTGTGGCTCAAGGCTCTGTGACCCATAGCAAAAAGAAGTATCACCTTTGGTACTGATTTCACATAAAATGCTTAGATTTCTGAAGATCTGGAAGGAAGAAAGTCCTTCCACCCTGAGAAGAGTGTAATCCATGGGAACAATGATCTAATTTTATCATTCAACCAAGCTAGGGAAGATTTGCCCACAGATTTCACACAGTCTTCAGCCCTGGCTTAGCAGGAGTTGCTTGAATAATTTTCCCGAGAAGTTCTTCATATGAATACATGGGGCCCTAATGAAATCAATCTCCTCTTTTTAAAAGTAATATTCCAAACCTTGTACGTAAATCGTAAAATCATATGAATGCTTCCTACAAATGAAACGTGAAGGGGGAATCACATGAAACTAGTCACTTTTTTATTTCCATGCAAAGCAATGACTCCATATCTGCAGCATCTATATTCTGCAATAACTATTCATGATTATATCTTGAAGGACAAATGTGCTGATAGGTGCCCCAGATATAGAAACACGTTTTTAAACAGTTGCATACTTCCCTCAAAACAAGATATATATCACTAAGTGACAAAGATCTTTGCATTTAGCAGTTTTAAGATAAATGCTGTGTGTGTGTGTGTGTGTGTTTGTGTGTATTCTATAAATCTTCATCAGGTTGGATGAAGAGGTACAACAAACATCTATTAAGCCGGATGGAGGTGTCATACTGAGTTTACTTCCAGCCCCCCCCCCGAAGTCTGACTTCTACCCTTGGAAAAGAGCAGGAAATTCCCCAGCGTTCACTAATTCTTGCTGCCACCACCCACTGAATTCTGAATTAACTGAACAGTACAGTGGGACCCTGCTCAGTGGATTGACAATCCCTAGGCTTAAGGACCTTCCCTTCCCTCCCCTTCTGAGTGAGGGAAGTTCTATCTAACGTGAGCCGAAGAATGGCATGGAAATGTAGAGGAAACAGAGGTTTTACAGGAAAGCATTTATTCAAGGCATGCAAATAAACAAGACAATACTACACATGAGAGGTATGCTGAAGTTACAAGTAGTTATAAAAACAGATATATTCTTTAGATCAGTCAACCTCCAAAATAATAAAAGCCCTAACGTGGCTAACTACCTAATGTTCTAGTTACTCACATTTGGGTTCACAGGCTTAGATGGTCTAAAAGAGGAATAAGACCAGGAGGCGAGGCCTAGGCCTGCAGCCTACTACTGCACAGATCCCATCTCCAGGAGGTTCCTTTGTTGTCTCTCTGCCACATGGCCTCTCAAGGATTTTTATAACTTCTTCTTCGAAGCATCTCGAAGCATCTCAAAGATGCTCACCTCTTTTCCTTTGATTGGGCAATTCTCCCCCGTGACCTGTGAGGCTGACCCACAGTAAAAATGTAACCCCATCCCAAGATCTCATTAACCCTTGGTTTACCTGAAGAGGGAAGTATCCCCCTTCAGCCAAGTCTAGATAATGGGAAGCTCCATGATCACAGGAGGTATTTATGCTTTCTTACCTTCTAAACTCCAGTTTTCAGGCACAGTTGCCCTCTTCTAATTCGTAAGTAACTTCTCAAATGATGCAGCAAGATGCTGCAGGAAAGTCTCTGAACACCATGCAGTTTTCAAAGCCTAGTTGCATTTCAGGACTTACTCTATGCAAAAACTTGCACATGACTATTTTGTACAGAAAATAGCATTTTCTCCATAGGGAGCAATATTTCTGCTTAGATATATTATTTTCTGTGAAGAAAACCATGTTTTCTATACAAAACAACCATATGAAAATTTTGCACAGAATAAATCCTTTATTACAGCATTTTCTGAGCAGAGAAGAAGGCTTTTCTGTGCAGGAAATAATATTTATGCAAAGAAATTCTGTTTTCTGTGCAGAAAATGCTGTTTTCTCCAGAACATGACTGTGAAGCAAGTAGCTGGGCAAGCCTTGCTGAAGGCAGCCAATCACAACTTAAGGAATGCTATAAAGGGGGGACTGTAAGAGGAAATGTTCAAAAACTGAGGCTTGTCTTTGTCAGATGGCAGATAGAGGACAGCTGACACAGAGATAGGAGCAGAAGGAGACTGGAGAGTCACACAAAACAAGGACTGATTATGGCTTTGGGGAACTGTAAAAGATTTAGTGGTTCAAGGCAGTGATGTATTTAAGTCTTTTACTCCAAGTCTCAAGTCAAGTCTCAAGCTGAATCTCAAGTCCTTGCAAGATAATTAGAGTCTCAAATCAAGTCTCAAGTATGGGAGCCGATGTTAATAGAAAAAAAAAGAGCTGGTGATCTGTGCATGGGGAGCGGATTAAGTTGAGTACAAGCAGGATTGGAAAGAAGCCTTCAGCCATGGAAGATCAGGAAAACCCTTCTGAAGGAAACTGCTTTTCACTCTGCCATGGCTGTAAAGGACACCCCTTCTTTCCCATTTATTCATGAGCAAGGAGGCTTGGAAGCAAGCCCTAGCCACTGAGGAACAGGAAAGGCAAAATGAAGGAAACTGCTTCTGACTGAGCAGGAAGGGGGTAAATGGGGAAGAGAGAGAAGGAGGAGGATTTCACATTAATATTAATGGGACTTCAACCCCTAACCCTCCCCTCAACCCAGATGCAGAGACCATTCCTTGCCCAAACTCACCAGAAAAAAAGGTGCAAAACCCTGTTTTCCCCCTTTTAACTTGTCCTGCTCTTTTGCTTTTCTATAAACAGTTTCTGCAGAAAGGCGGGAAACAAAAGAGAAGCAGAGAGGTGGGGATAAAGAATCCTGTGCAGCTCTGATTGGGTCGCCAGCATAACATACCCTCACTGCTGATTGGGGAAAGGCTGGAGGAGGACATGGGCAGCACATGGATCACTATAAAAAGATGAGTCTCAAGTTGAGCCAAGTCTGTCAATCATTTATTGACAAGTCAAGTGCGAGGCAAGTCATTGAAGAAACATAAGTTCAACTTGAGTCCAAGTCGATTGACTTGAGTCTATATCACTGGATCAAGGGTTACAGTATTATGCTTTTGTGTCTTAATAAACTTTCATTTGTTTGTTTTTACCACTGTTTCTGTCTGTTCATATTAAATTTGGTGGAAGGCTGGTCATGCATACTACCTAGAACCCACCAAAACAGCAAGGACCAGTCCATAATAAGGGACTCACCTTGCGGCCTAAGTACACAGTCCAGGGAAGTATTAAGTTGGGGAAATGTCCAAGTTGACCCAGAGTTGCAACTGTGGGGCCAGCCTGGCAAGGAGTTCCATCACAATTACAATTTGGGGCAGAATAAGTCCCAAACTACAAAGATTCTTGTCAGTCCAGGATTCTTGACATCAGGATTTCTCAAGACTTGAAAAATATGTTTTTTGAACATTTTGCAGATATTTTCAAATATACTTTACATCCCTATTCCCTCCTAAAAAAGCTACTGTCTTGTTAGTGGAGAACTGGGGAGAGATCACAAAGGCACAGCTGAGGAGAAGAGAGCTGGGTGCTCCTTTGTGTTCCACTACTCTCCACTGGAAGGGGACAGCTACAGCTGAAGCTTGGAGTCTACACGGTCATGGAGGACAGGTATCTTAATCTGGCTTGACGAACATTATGGTACCTTGTCCTTCTCCATGATCTGTTCAAGATTAAAGTTACAAGAGCTGTTTCCAGTTCAGCAACCCTAATCCACACTCTCCTCCAATCAGCTCAAATTGCATGGTTTTTCCTCATCACACTCAGTTTTCACAACAACCCAGGTAGGTAAGGAAGGCTGGGAGAAAGTAACTGCTCCAGAGTTACCCAATGAATGTCACTTGAAAAGGTTCATGGATGAGTGGGGAGCTGAACCAATATTGCCAAAATCCTAGCCCAGCATTCCAACTACTACTTTGCATTATGTTAGGATTTCCTGTCATCATATAGAGGATTCCAGTACTGGAATTCCTTGTTTCCTTCTTGGGGGGTGGAAAGAGTCTTGATTTATCCTATTGTTACCCTATATGTTGGGGGTCCCCTAGGGGGGCCCAAATTACTAAATAAAAACACAAGATGGGGGAAATTAGACTTGAGCACTCTCTCAACCTAACGAGAGGCAGGGTAACTTTAGCTGGGATCTTTAACCCTATGTCTACGGCATCAGGTCAGAAGAGTAGCCAGGCAGGTTTTAAAGCAACAAATAATATTTTTATTATGGACAAACAGCACGAAAGACACGACATACACTAACTAACTGATAAATAGAAATAGAGAGTTTTGGGGGAATGGGCACTATGACACCTGGTCTCGTAGTCCTGGAGAGAAGAGGAGGTTGAGGGGAAGAAAGCTCAGCGTGGTCCGCTGAGGGGGCACCTCGCTGGACAAACCAACAGCAAGGCAGGATAGCAGTCTGGATTGTTCCGAGGAGGGCTCGGAATTGGGGACCTTTTATAGGGTGGATTTTACCTACAGGCCATGCCATGCTCGGTGAGAACAAAAGGGAATTTGTAGCTGGACAAAAGTGTTGGACAAGGTCAGGTTTTACATGATGGGCTTAGCGCTTGATGACAATAGTATGGCCAGTATGCAAATGGCCCAACATAAAGGACTGGCTCGGCCTCTTGGCAGAGCGTCTTTATGTAGATTTGCGCTGAGCATGGCATGTTTGCAAGAAGGTGTTCCCTGAAGCATCAGAGAGGCTTAAGTTGCCTGCCTAAATGAGGTTTGCAATGTACAACCATTAACAGCTGCGCCCAATACGTGCTTGTCCGGTGGACCTCTGCAAACACGTGGAGCGGGGTGGCAGAGAAAGGTCAAGTAAAGGCCAAATTATTTGATATCAAACGATATCTAATGCTCTTGCCAGACATAGCATAACCGTGGTAACACTATGACCCTCTAGACACCCTCCTTATGACATTAGGACTTTAGCTGTATTGTTTGATAAACTGCTTATTAATTAAATGAACTGGTTTGATATTCCTACTAAAATGCCTTGACAGTTATGAAGACTTTAGACCTGTGCTGCTGTGATAAAAATATGGGTTTTGAAGAATGGTGTAAACATTCTTTCTGAGCTGCTCCAATGATCACCTCATAGTCATGCCTCTGTTAACTTCTTCTTAGAAATGGCTTACTTTCTCACCTCTCTCAATGCTTAAGGTGTCATCACTACATTTCTCACTGAGTTCGATGTAATGAAAGCCTTTAAATCATTTACACTGCTGTTCATATCATTTAAGCACCTGTGAAACAGAATCTAGAAGAAAAAACCTGTGGATTGTTCAAAGCAATGCTCATAATTGTAGGTGTTCATTGAAACTCTCATTGCTAATTTGGCTGTAGAGTAAACACTATGCAGGTGTTGGACTATAGGGATGTGTGTAACCAAAAGGAAGGATGTGAATAATATTCACGATTTTTTTCATCTTCAGCAACAAAGTGTGTCTTGGCATGTCAACACCCTCTGTTGGGGGTGGAGGGTTAAATATCTATGAGATTTTTTCCCCCTTGTGAAAAGGACCAGTGCCTTTATTTTATCTTTTTATAGAACAATAGCAAAACACTCTGCACAGAAAACAATGTGTTTGGCAAAAGTATTGCGTTTTGTGCAAAAAGTGATTTTGCGTACATGTGCGCGCACACACACACACACAAACCTTTTGTCAAATTTTCACAGGAAAGTCCTGAAATGTGAAAACTTAAAGAAACATGCAGAGAAACTCTCATAATCCCCAGCAACAAGGATTCCTCAAGCTGAAATGATGTATTTCCCTCTCCCTAATTTGTTCATTCTGAATTTTTCTGTCATTCTGACCACCATTTTGTTCTTTGATGCAACCTGCTGGTTTGCCTTCTGGTAGCAACATTCGAGACTTGGGAAGATAATGGAAAAGTCAAGGAAGAAACTGCAAAGATGGGACTGCAGTTGAATATTAAGAAAACAAAAGTATTGACCACAGATGGTTGATGCTGCTGCTGCTGCTGTTGTTGTTGTTGTTGTTGTTGTTGTTGTGTGTCTTTATGTTATTTCCAACTTGTGCCAACCCTAATGTGAACCTATTGCAGAGTTTTCCTGGCAAGATCTGTGCAGAGGGGACTTGCCTTTGTCTTCCTCTACAACTGAGAGACTGTGACTTGCCCAAGATCACCCAATTGGCTTCTCTGGCTGAGTGGCAACTTGAACCCTGGTCTCCTGGGTCATAGTCCAGTGTTCAAACTACTACATTATTCTGGCTTTAAAGCAGACAATGAATAAATAAAAATAGGAAAGATTTTTCCTACCTTGGCTCACATATTAATCAGCATGGAGGTTGCAATTGAGAAATCAGAAGACTAGGGGCATTTCTGTGTCAGGGTTGGCAGGATTTGGCTCCTCTGAGCATGAGCAGAGTGCTATCCGTGAAGCAAGGCTTCACCACAGCAGAGAGTCCCAGTAAAGCGGAAAAAATTCCAGAGGCTTATTAGTTAGACTTAGAGTACTGATTTCTTGACACACTGTAAGACAAAACAGGATAAATATGCTAGCTTGCCGGCAATTAGACAAGAAGAAAAAACAGAAGATAATGGAGGAAAAAGGGGCAGCATCTCCCCTTACAAACAGTATACTGCCAATGGCATGGCAGGTCCAGTTAGGGCAGCTAACTGGCAGCTGGTCAAGGCAAACACCAGCCTTTTTATTCTACCTTGTCATCCTGAAACATGTGGGGTGACCCAATCAGTGCTCTGGCATGTGACCTTCTCTGATACACAAGACATAGCCATAACAATCCTGCTGGCCTTGCACCTGGCTGTCTGACCCCACCACCTCTTCTCTCTGCCATTCACTATGAGGAAACCTTTACCTGCCCAGCAACAACTTTGACATTCTGCACTATACTGTTATCATGCTATTATTCCACTTTCATCATCCTGTGGAATTCTGGGGTTTGTAGTTTAGGGAGAGGCACTTAGAATTCTCAGCTAGAGAGCTCTTTGGCCTCAGTAAACTACAAACCTCAGAATTCCACAGGATGTTGAAAGTGGAATAATAGCATGACAACAATATAGTGCAGAAAGGTCCTAGGATTCAAAGAGCAGCTACAAAGTAACTAGATAAGATCCCTAAGTGTAAAGATATATCACTGTATACTAAAGTCAGGATTTTCCATGCCATATTTCTGATTTCTATTTATGACTGTGATAGCTGGACAGTAAAGAAAGCTTTGGAGAGATGAAGGTGGATTGCAGGGGCTGCATGTGTCTTGAAGACTGGATTCTACTAATCCCTGAGTAAGAATGAGAGAATGAAAGAGAAATTTCCTTGCAAAACTAAGAACTGTGCAGGTTGTGGCAGATACAGAATCCCATGTTGGAAAACAACAAGGATTGCTGTGCTGGACAACAGAAAGAAGTAGGAATCTAGAGTATGTGGGAGATGACAACCTCAAAGAAGCATAAAGTTATGAAATATGACATAATTTACCATCAATCATATGATATCAATTATTCATTGATCACTTCATTCAGTTTTTTTCTTCTCATTTTCTCCACTTTAGCAAGAAAGATAATTTGTTCCAGACTTTATGAGCCAGACATGGAGTTTGTCCTCTCAGTTGCTTTCTATTTGTTGCATCTTATCTGCCTTCCATAGTCATTTCCCATTAGGGTTTCAAAAAGACTTATTATGACAATTTCATTACATATTTTAACAATGTAGACCAAGTGCCTGAAAACATCCTTTCTGTGTTATTTCTGCCATACCCAGGGAGGGCTGGGCATTTAATTTGGTTGACTATTTTTAATAAAGAACTTACGAAAATTCTCTAATTTCTTCAAAAATTAAATGGAAAGGACTTGATGCTTTTTTAAAAAAAACTCTGAATGTGAAACAAAGTAAACCTGAAAAATTTGTCCATCCAGTAAGAAATGCAGTAGTGTTTGGCTGCCTGACTTTGAACTGAATCTTATCTCAGGAACTGAAATTATGCTTGTCACCTCTTTTTTTTTTTTTTTTTTAAATCCAATAGCTCCTCATATTTAACAGCTACATGCCAGACAGGTACAATATCGTTCTCTCTATGCTGGGAAAAATCTTTACCTCTTGGATTTGTCATTGCAGATGTTTAAAAATGTGGTTTTGTTTTGCTTCTGAAGACAGTGCCAATGTTTGCAAGTTTCTTCTTAGACACGTGGATGGAACTTGAGATTTTTTTAGAAAAATGAGAGAAAATAAATTGAACACATCCAAACATCACTGTAGATCCTCTTTTATCCAAGCTATTAGTGAATCTGCATATGCATGGGTGCATGTGTGTTTGAATGGCTGTCATATACAGACAGCTGCTAACACATCTTATCAGCTCAGTAGTTCTTTTTGTTGATTGCATTTGGATCCTGCTTTGTTCCTGCAGCATGGGAAAAGTATATGGGAAATTATTGTTGTTATGTGCTTTCAAGTCAATTCTCACTCATGGCAAATATATCATAGGATTTTCTCAGCAAGATCTATGCACAGCAGGTTTGCTGTTGCCTTCCTCTCAGGCTGAGAGAGTTTGACTTGAGCAAAGTGAGTTTTCATGGCTGAGCTTGCTCTTCCAAAATCCTAATCCAAAGCTCGATCTACAGCACCATGCTCACTCTCTCTATACTGTGTAAATTGTTTTGACTTGGTTTGTTGTTGTTGTGTTCCTTCTTGGGAACTTTTGATGTGGAGTGGCATAAATAAATTGATTCATGTTCACCTACAGAACTTATGTGGATGATAGCCAATATGAGACTAATCAACATATGATCTCTACATGAACATAAATATGTGACCAGAATCTTGTTGTTATAAATATTCTTACACGAGCTTATAAAATTACTAGGAGATTGTGCAAGGGCAATATCCTAATCAGGGTTGACCAAGTGATGTAATTATTGCACAACAGTTGAACATGAAGCACTGCTCCTCCTTGTTCAGTTTGCTCAATGCTGTACCAATCCAGCCTAGTTTAACTCAAGTGTAGGTCTCATGTTAAGTTTACAGTATGTAACTACTGAATAGGATCTTGGCTAATAATGGCACATTCAAAAGCAATCTAATTTTATTTTTTTTGGAACCCAAGTATATCTATAAATGCATGGTTTGAAATGAAAAAGATTTTGATATATGTATTTAAATAAGCATCTAAATTGAATTTTGGTTTCATTTTTTTTTAAAAATTGGGAATTATGTGAGACTAGGACATACAGTGAACACTCTGTATCTGCAGGAGTTCAGTTTCAGCCCCCCCCCATGACTGACAGAAAACAGTTCATCATATCCCACATCATTAAATGGTAGTGACATGTGCATCGACACTTCAGCATGCCTTCATTCATGTCAGTGCCATTTGATGCTCCACAGTCACTGGAAACTGCAGATCCAAGGCTGCAGATACAGAGGACCCACTGTGCTAAGATCGATGGTTTATTACAGTCATATACCAGAGTAAGAACAATAAAATCTAAATAAAAATAATATAAATATAAATATACAAAAGTATGCAAATACAGATACAAATGCAGATAGGTATTAGTCTGTCAGATAACAGAACCCAACTAGTCTTAACAGAGCCCAACTAGACAATCATTATACTAATCCATGGTGGAAGTCACCTCCTGATGAATTTTAATTGCTTACTTACCTGGCAGGGGAGATATCATTCACTGTATTAAGGATATATAGAGATGCTGTGCATCACATAAGCTTGTCATAGATGAATTCATTCATTCATATATATACCACATAAATCTGTTGTTGAATATGATGCTCCTCAAAAGTGACCAGATCTGTCTTGGTAATCCAGAATGTTTTCCTGACTAAGACATTCAGGAACTGGCTAGTTTTGGACTGAAGAAATCAGACAAGAATTCTCCCCTGTGGTCACTTCCTGGATTAAGTGTGTGCGTGTGTGTGTGAGAGAGAGAGAGAGAGAGCGATTACCAAACAGAACTGAAAAATATAATATGAGCTGTTACGCTGTTCTCTGGGGGTCCCGGGAGGGGCGCCCAAAACACCAAACTACAATAACACAACTTTGGGGAAAATTAGCTGGAGCACTCACTAAAGTTAGCAAGAGGCAGGGTAACATGGTAGGATCTTGCAACCCAGCGTCTACAGGGTCAGGTCAGTCAAGCAGTCAGACATTTTAAAATAGCAAAAATGATGTTTTTTTTGAACGACAAACAAACAGTAAAGACACCACAATCACACAGCTAACGGAAGAATTGGAACTAGGGATTTTCGGGGAAAATGGGCGATATGACACCTGGTTTGCTGAGGGGAGCTCGCCAGACAAAGCAGCAGCAAGGCGACATGGAAGTCCGGAGCGATCCGAGGTGGTCTTGGAATCGGGGGGTTTATATAATTGTGACTGCAGGCTATGCCTTACTCGGTGAGAACAATGCGAGTTTGGAGTGGGACAAAGCTTTGGAAAAGGTCAAGTTTAACATGATTGGCTTAGTGCTGATTTAACAGTAGTGTAACCAGTATGCAAATGCAAGGTGCTTAGTTTGGCTTTTTAAGACTGTCGGCTCAGAGCTGGGCGCCTTTGTTAGTGTCATGCTTGAGCAAAAAGGTGTTTGCAGGAGAGGTCCCTGAAGCGACCGAGTGGCTCTGTTCTGCTTGCCTAGGTGGAGAGTGGAATGTCCAACAATTACCTGCCACGCCTGTTTACGTGCTTGTCCAGAGGCCTCGCAAACATGTGGAGTGGGGTGGCAGAGGAAGGCTGAATGGTTTTGATATCAAAAATGATATCAAGTGCTATCACCAGGTAGGCCTGGCCTGGAGTAACAGAGCCAAAAGAGGGAAAAAAATCAGCTTCTACATTCTTCAGCAGCTAAAGATGAAAGTGAGTTTCATAGAAGGTATGAAGGTATTCTGTTTCTGGCACTCTTTACTGAATGATGGTATTATTGTCTAGGTTGAGGCCATGTGGTGTTAGGGTCTTATGTTTATAGATCCAAAAATTCTCCCTTTTGTCCAAAATATCTGAAGAACAAGGTGCCTCATTGTCAAATAAGGATAAATCAGAAAGGCTGTGGCATTCATGGTTGAAAAGCCTGGTCACTGGTTGGTCTAGGTTCCTGGTCAGGATTGCAGAGATATGGCAAGTAAAGCATGTACGTCATTTTGTCCACGTACTGCAGATGACATTCTGTATATATGCATTCAGTCACGTAAGTGATATGTTATTTAATATTGTAGGTTCTGCCAGCTACTGTGTTCCTAAAAGTGACAGTCTGCATAATGTATTTACAGATGATGCAATGCTTTGAATCACAAGGGTGTGATCATCGATTGCTGACTGGTGTCTTCAGGACAACTTCTACTATCAATCTCTGTAGATCTGATTGCTCGTGGAAAGTTATAGAGTTGCTGTTGACTCAAAAAAAGTGTTCAGAATTTTCTGGCAATGGAAACCTTTTTCTAATTCTGTATGGGTATTAGGAGATGCTGGATGAAAATCTACCACAGAAGAAATGAATTGTTATTTGACTCATATCTTTTGTGAAGAAAATGTTCTCTCAAAATGATTGTTGGTTTTGATTCTTGTCATCACTTATATGAGGAAGAAAGCCCCTTTGAAGTATATGTTGCTTGAGTTTGTCCTTTTACAGTAGTTTTCTTCAGTGTTGCAGGTGTATCTGGTTCTTAGAGCAATGGATCATAATCTCTTAATGTGCTTTGGATTGTAGGATCTCCAATCCAGGCAAGCATGGACATCAGTGGGCTTATTGTGGAGATCAGTGCAAATTTTGTGATTCTCAGTGGTGGGGAGGGCATCAAGGGAAGGAATATGTGGATGTTCAGGTGAGAGAATGTGACCTTCCAGGGTCACCCAGAATGTTCCCATAACACAGAGGGATTTGAACCTTGTTCTCCCAGAGCTGTAGACCAACAATAAAACTTCTAGGACAACTGTCTCTCTAATAAAACTATACCACTTATTAATACAAGAGGAAAGCACTCAATAAAAACTAGGCTGGAAGGAACAGGGGACAATCTTTTTGATTTCTCCATTTGTTCTAAAATATTAAACAGCATTTGAACTGAATTCACATCTGTACTCTGCAATTCTCAACCCTATTCACAAACAGCAAACTGGGGAGGCCATTTAATTAAATATTCTGGAGGATGGGATAGAAAGGCTGACATTATCCAGCAGGAAGAAATCAAGCCCATAGTGAATTTTTTTCTTTGGTGCCTGGGGAGGCAGAACAACATTTTTTTGTCTGTGATCGATTTCAGTACAGGGATAAATGAATTAATTGCTGCAAAATAAGGAAATGAGAAAGGTGGCTTGAATGACAAAGGAGATGATTTCATGTATGCTAAGAAGGGGAACATCAACATCAGTTGGGAGTACAAATCAAAGGTCTGAGGAAGAGAACAAATAAATTTAATTATCCCAGAAAGAATATACTATTTTGTCTGAGGGAAACATCATTCTGAAATCCATTTAGGAAGAACTTCTGCATCACAGCAGGCCAAAGAAAACTGGTTTCAAGTGTGAAGATGTTTGCTCAAGAAAACTCAACTGACATTCCCATTTCTGACAATTGCTGGTTAATAAATAAAAGCAACTGAACAGAGTTTCTCAATGGGCTTTTTATTCAGATGTGGCCCCAAGAAGATAAAAAATTGTAACAATAATATAATCAGTTCAACAATTAGTAATGTAATTATGGTTATATACTGAATGTATTTATATAATTCAATAACCTTTTACTTTTCTTTTTTTAAATGATGCCATTTTCATTTACAACACACTTTGGTTCTTAGGTATAGGACTCTGCAGTTTTGAGTGTCTCAGCATCTCCTCTGCTTTGGAAAACAGTCATTGAATCTGAGGAAGGAAGGAAGGAAGGAAGGAAGGAAGGAAAGAAAGAAAGAAAGAAAGAAAGAAAGAAAGAAAGAAAGAAAGAAAGAAACTCGCAAGAGCTGTAAATACTTATTGTCACTGAATATTAGTTTCAAGAAAGAGTCAAACAAAAAATTAGATTGCCCTATTTTCCTTAACCAAGTAGATAATTGCTTTGGACTCTGCAATTACTGTAGCTTTTTAAAAACATTTACTTAGCATACAGAATGTACAAAGCATAAAATAAAACTGCTGCATCTATGAATTTTAAACTGTGGGTCTTATAGCAAAAGTCATGTTTTGTGTATATTTGACTCCACCGTGTTTAGTTAGCAAACTACTGGTGCTGTAATTTCCCTCCTGAATTTTTGAACACACAATTTGGGTAGTTTCCCTTTGGGGAAAGTTTCCTAGTCAAATTAAAAGTGAAACTTTAGAACAATCTTTGAATTTCACGAATCTGCATGATTTTTAATTGTCTGCCTATGCTTTGGAAACTAACTGAAATAAGTTCTCCATGCCCTTTTGATGACTAAGAAGACACACTGAAGCACTGGAAAGACAAAAGCCCACTCTTCATTATTCAAAAGACTAAGGATCTCAAAAGTCTCTGAACATTTGGCCATGTGAAATGTAAAGGTTAATGTGTTTATGTGAATGTGTGTGTTTGTGAGCATGCACTCTCTCTCACACACACACACAAAACCCTAAAGACAGGAGATCCCATCTGATTTCAGAAGCTAAGCAGGATCACCCCAGGTTAGTACTTGGATGGGAGATCACCAATGAGTATCAGGTGCTGTATTTCAGAGGAACGAAAAGCCATCTCCTTTCCTAAGAAAACTATGAAATTCATGGGGTTACCATAAGTCAATAGATGACTTGAAGTCCCCCTCCCACACAAAAACACAGTGTCTTGAATTCAGTTGGTTAACTCCCACTGAATTGAATAGTGAGTCAACCTTTAGATGTATCTAATTAATTCAATGGGTCTGCTGTCTTTGTGAGTAGCAATAGGATTTAGGCCAATGACTATAATGACATCAGTATTTGATAGTCATGAGAAGATGCTTGATGGGAGAGGGAAAAGAAGAGGCATGATATAAGGTTGCTGTTCTAGGGAACAATATAGTCTAGTTTTGACCGTAACTCATCCTACTTTTCTACTGATATGGGAAAATAAGTGGCTTCCCATGAAGAATTAAAACAAAATACAGTTAAAACAAATTATGTGGTGGTTTGAGTGTTGGAGTAAGACACTGGAAGACCCGAGTTTGAATCTCTGCTCAATCATGGAAATTCACTGGCTGATCTTGGGGAGGTCATGCCCTCTTAGCCTCAGAGAAGGGCGATGGCAATCTGGATCTGAAAAAATCTTGCCAAGAAAACTCCATGATAAATTTGCCTTTGGGTGACCACAGGTCAGAAATGACTTGAAGGCACACAGCAGTAATAGCAACAGTTAAAACAATCTGTGTTACAAAAGTTGCAAAAAAAAAAAAATAGACAACAATATTTTAAATATTTAAAACAATTCATAATACGTATTAAACACAAGATAAAAACACAGCGTAACTCACGATACATCCAGTTAAGATGTGATGTTATATGCTTATATGGACTAGATGGTTTATGTCTTCATTCAGTACTGTAAAATTCAGTAATGGTTGTCTTCCAACTTATCTGAGCATATCACGAGGGCTAAAATTCCATCTGATGAAATCCAAGCATTGTAAGAGACATTATTTTTGTTTAAATATTTTGGGGTTTCAAATGTCAAAGAACGTCTAAATCAAAAGAGGAGCAGTCAATAGGAAATCCTCAGCAGGGGATCTTATAAACCTCCATCCTCTGACTGCGCTGACCACATTTTACTAAATCTCTTTTTCATCTTTCCCTTTCCCTCTTTCCCTGCAGCTCCTTTCTGTGTTAGCGGAAGCAAGCAAGGGGGAAAGTATATTATCAAAGTATCAACACACAGTTTGAATTCCTAGCTGAAATGCATTTTTCATCTTTTCCACCATTCATAAGTCATTGTGTGTTTCCAGCATCACACATGGAATACATACTTTTAAGACTTTTCATCCTTTCTGCCTTCCACCTTCCATCACATCCCAATGAATGTGTATCTCAAACAATATTCTGACAGAGTGTGAGGATGTCTTTTGCTTGTCTATTTTAATTTTTTTAAAGGTCATTCTTCATTTTTGTTTAAATTACTGGATATAAGGTTGCACTTCCAATCTTTTGTTAAAAATGAGTTGGATGAATTGCTCCCCACCAGAAATAGGGGACTTATACCCCTTATACCCAGAAAAAAAATACTAAAGATTGTTCTCAATCTTCACTGTACAGGAGAGAGATGTTTGGGATTGGCCCACACTTAGTTTGTGACAGAAACGATGAGAAAAGGCATACTTTTAGGGGTCTAAAATTGGGTAAATTTTATGAGTGACTTAAAAAAAATGCAGATATTTTGTGAGTCTATCCCCTGTAAGGCCCGCTTTGGGGGTCCCCGATATCAGTATGGTTTAAAATGGACCCCACATCTAATTGGTATCATAGTTAATTGGCAACAGATTTTAATTGGCACTGATATCAAAATCCAACTTGAAGGTGACTGGGAGGTCAAACCAAAAGAGGAAGAAACCTGACTGTAAACATGAGGCAACAGGCAGGTCAGCCTAAAACACCCTCTTGGTATAACCTAGGTTAATTATCAGGTAAATCACTGCTTTTCCAGAGAATAATAGAAGCTGGTATTTCCTGGAGAATGCCATTGTGAGTTAAGCCCACCAGGACACTGACTGATAGCTATCCATCCATACACCTGGACTCTTTCCTCTTTCCTTGTAGCACCAACAATAGACAGCTATTACAGCACCCATCATGTCTTTGTCAATCAAGCACTAAGCCCATCAACAGGTGAAAGACTCTTTGTCCACAACAGGTTTCCTTTGTCTTGCATCTGAAAACTTCATTCCCACAGGCCATTTTCAGGGTACAAATACCCCTGATTTCAGGATGCCCTGTGCAGTCTCTCAAAAGTCTACCTGTCACTCTGTCTGTCTGGCTCAAAAATGAGAACTGTCCTTAGGTCTTACCTAAGCCAAAACACATTTCTGCTATTCACTGCTCCTCTGGACTGGTAATTACAAATCCCCCCCCAAACCCTTAGCCTCGCTATCCATATTTTTTTCCCCTCCCTTTAACCCTCAACTAGTTCTTGTGTGAATGTGTGATTCTGTGTCTCTTGTGTGCATGCATGAATGAATTCCCCTCAATAAAACACATTTTTAGCTTACCTTTGAATCACTGGCTGGCTCTTTTCCTGCGTGAGCCCTGTAAACATTGGTAGCAAGATCTCGTTAAGTTGCTCCTCTCTTGTTAGCCTCCTGATTTTGAGCTAATTATTTCCCCACCTTTGCAAGAAACTACTGGCATTGCGGGTTGGTCTTTGTGGCACCTATGTCTTGGGGTAACACCCCCCACCCCACCTCTGGCCCTAGACATTGATAGAAGTGGATTTGCTGTCTGAATTCTCCTTTGGTACAATGCCATTCAGAAAAACAGTTTATTAAGCTAGATCAGAGAGAAGACCTTTCTTAATCATTCTAAATACTTTTGGTCCTGTTACTGGTAAAATAAATTCTATTCTTGTTTTTGAGAAAAGTCCCGAAGTGTGCTGCTTTTCAGAAAGAAAACATAAGGGTAGCTTGAACACTCTCTCAACTATGAGATGTCAAACATAGGTGACTGAATTATTATGCAACAAGTACATCACATTCCACCTTCCTTTTTTAAGCCTTTGTAACTCCTCTCTCTCTCTCTCTCTCTCTCTCTCTGGGGGGTACCTGTACAGGACAAATCATGAGAGTGAAACAGTGAGGGGGGAAAGAACATTATGTTTACTTGCAATCTATCTTGGAAACTTCCCTTCTGTGGTAGGCTGTGGTAGTAGAACAATTTCCCTGAGTCTTATTTGAAGTCCACAGTTATCCTGGAACTCTCATGTACCTCTCACTACCACTGAAGACATTATTGCGTATTCACACAGAAGAGAGAAAAAAGAAAAAAAAAGATGTGGCTTCCATGAAATAGCAGTTTGGGGTTTACGAGCCTTCCCCTTAGAATATTTTTGGTATCTGGTACAACAAGTTAGTGAGTGCTAATGGTGAAGATTTACCCTTCTCCAGACCTAGCTAAGTTGACTGCCCATGTTCTACTCTCCAACTGTCATGGCTTCTCTCTTTTGGCACACAATATGCTTGTTTGATATTCTCATACACACATGCACACACGGAGGGGACAGAGAGAGGAGAGGTTTGAAAGATAAATCTCCTGAGGTTTTTCAGACAGCCTGCCAGAAAGCTAAGAAGAAGATTGTGTGGTGAGCTGGTGAGACAGGATGAAATCAGAAATTCCTTCTCACCAAAATCTATATTGTGCAACACAATATTTTCTTACTGGAATGAACGAGTATTTGAAAATGTACGCTGATATTTCATGAGACACAAACTGTTATGTCATAAATTGCCATCTTCAGTGCTCTTTGGACCTCACTCTACTCTCAGAGAAAACTGGTTGTATAACAATGTCCTGTCCCTTTTCACACAGTCAGTCTAGTCATGAAAGCCCTTAACTCTCTGTTCAATAATTGAAAGCTGCACTACAGGTGCTTAAAATCCCATTCTTCTTAAAATGCAATTAAATCTATTTTTAAGGAACACTCTTTTATGTTAAGGGGTTTTCTGTATTCACACAAGCTCCCCAATGCTGAGGAACTGCAGCTGTTAAAAGCCACCCTCTTGACAGATATATTATTTAGAAAATATATATATGGCATGATATAGTGGTATAGTGGATTCCAGCTTCAGCATTACCTTGGAAGTGGATGGCTGTCAGTAACAGAGCAGTAGACTCAAATCCCAGATTTGTCCACTCCCTGGAATAGACATATGAATTCTATGCAACAGAAGCTATCAAACAAAAATCATGACTATGAATCATGCATCGAGTTCGTAAAGCTTTTATAAAAAGTGAAATGTTTTGGCATAAACTGCCAGCTTCAGTAACAAAAATGCCAGCGACTGAAGCTGGTGTTTTATGTCAAAACATTTCACAGTTTATAAAACTTTTATAAACTGGATATGTGATTCACTCTCATTATTTTGGTTTGGGATCATTGTAAGTATGTGCATTGCATCACCTATGTATAAGTTAAGTGAAGCTATCATAGAAATGAAGGTACCATTCCATGTTACAAGTACCCATCTGACAACTTCAAAGGGAATGGAATGAAGACAGATATTCCAAAATAAAAAGAATTCTCCTCCCCCTCCCCCATTATTTCCATTGAGAAGTGTTAGTGTCTGTAGAAAAAAAGAGAGAGAGAGAGAGAGAAAGAGAGAGAGAGAGTTAGCATTACTGTATGGGTTGTCTGCAGTTGCTATTTTGCTGACTCTGATCCTTAAATCTGCTCAACAAAGAGTCCTGGGAACTGTAGTGTTCTGAATACACTTGGAATTCTCTGCTAAAGTTTAGGAACATGGGAAACTATTGTATATTTAATCAAACCATGTCTTCATCTGGCCTACTGAGCAGCACTGACCAGCAAAGGTGCACCAGAGTTTCAAGTGAAAGTGTTTCCTGTCCTACCTGCACATGTAACTTTGAAAAACACATGGGCTAGCACTGAGGTAAGTTTCATCCTCATGCAAGTAGCTACTATTTAGAATGAACTTTGTTTGGGAATCACAACATATGTTTCTGGAAACAATTTTTTTCAAGCAAAAAAGTAGAGGTTTGCACACACAAAAAATTACACATTAAAAATCTGTGTTTAATATAATTTCCCAAAACACTTTTGGATGTGGGAATGTCATTGTTTTTATGTGCCTTCAAGTCATTTATGATTTATAGTGACCCTAAAGTGAACATAGCATGGTGTTTTCTAGGGGCTGAGAGTGTGGGGTTTCCATGGCTGAACAGGGAATCAAACTGTGGTCTCCAGAGTCATGGTCCAATGCTCAAACCACTACACCACGCTGGCACTCAGCATCATGCTGGCTTGAGCAAGAAATGCAAAATTCTTGTATCCATACTTCCTAACCAGTTTCACACTTTTTCTTTTGTAATGAAACAAATAACACTGAATATTTGTTCCATCCCTATTCACCTGCCACTTAACAATGACATGGAAGCCATCAGCCACCTTTGTTGCCATCAAAACTCAAGAGGTGAAAAGTATAACTGATGCTCTGCCTTTCTACCAGTCTCTCCCCACCAAGTACTTCTGTTCGTTAACTTGATGCCTCACTGATTTCCTCTTCTTTGGGACAGTTACTTGACTGTACTGGTTAGGTATCCTCCAGGAATCTCTGTAAAGTTTACTCAATACTAGGGCAACAGAGTCAGAACAAATGGAACATAAATTCCCAGGCCTGAGCAGTCAACAGTTTGTTTTTTAAAATAACATTGATGCCTTGTCTGAAATGTAGCTGGTTTATCTGCTTCTTAAAGTTTATGATGTGAACACATTTTATGCAGATGTGTCCAAAATTGTAATAATAATAATAATAATAATAATAATAATAATAATAATAATAAAGCTAGTTGCATTTTTATTTTCTAAAACAAATCAGTGGAGAGGACTAGAAATTTCACTTTCTAAATGTCAATTCTAGGCCCAGATCAAATCAGATTGGCTGTTGATCAATCCATACCAAATTGGACCCAAATCCAAATCACTCAGAATTGGAAGCCCCACACAGCCTTTGTGAGTATACACATGTATGCTGGAAATTACCAATAGTATTGTGCAGTTCAATCATGACTGTTTACAGTCCTCCCTCCACGTTTATGGGGGAAAGGGTCTGGGTGCAGAAAAGGAAGCCACACGTGCCTGGGCAAAAGGCAAGGAAATGGGAGGGTGAGAATGGGGGAAGGCACACAAGTGCCTTCCTTCTCCATGCATGGATCTTCCCCTCCCACTCACGTTTTGCCCAGGTGCAGTGAAGAAAGGCATGCATGCCCAGGCAAAGGCAAGGCAATGAGAGGGGAAGAACTGGGAGGAAGGCATGAGTGTACAAGTGGAGGAACCACTGTAATTGGAAGCAATCTCACTGCCTTCAATGAGACTTATTCCTAACAAACATACCAATATTAAATGGGATGGGGCATTAGTCATCCAACACATATGAAAAACTTCAGGTTGCTGAAGGTAAAACTTGTCTAGGTGAGTGGTAATTGTTCTGTTTTGTTTCAAAAAGCTGACTTTCTCAGCTACTATGTTAGATCCAGTTACTAAGGATCAGGCTTTGGGTAGATGCACCACTTACCTCTTTGCCAGTTTTCTCATTGTAACCATGTTGGCTGGCATCCTGTATCAGTTTACAATTAAGTGAGCACATACTTAAGTAACTTCCCCTAGCCTGACCCTTCCAAACCTGGTGGAAATATTCAACTTTAGTCTAATCTTCGACGGAATGGACTTCCATCTTGTCAGGAAACAGATGCCCACTAAAGTGGTTTGGAGGCTGAGTTATTATTGCAGCCCTGCTTATCAGAGGCCAGTCTCTCCCTCACATGTGAGGGAGATTCTTGTCCATGCTTTATATCTAGTATATAATAGCTCTATTATATAATTCTAATAGTCAGTATTTACACCATCTTCTTATATAATTTAATAAATATATTTAACTAAGTATCATCTCTTGACCTGACACTTCCAAACCTCATTGGAAATGTCATTCTCCTGTACTCCAATCACCAGGAGAATGGATCTCCTTCTCCCCTTACAGCTGATGCCTGGCGAAGTAGGTGGGAAGAGTAATAGTATCACAATTGTGATAAGGCAGAAATCATGAATATGGAACAGTTATCCAGATTTATTCATCTATAACTCTTCTGTATTCACAATCACTACTTACCCATGATTGTAACACTATTACCATGATAGTAACTTTTCTCCCAGACTATTTTCCTGGGCATCAGCTGCATTGGGGAGAAAGAGGTCCATTCTGCCAATGACTGAATGATATTTCTATCAAATTTGGGGCAGTTAGTATACTTAACTATGTAGCTTGTGTTGAACACTGGCCCATACTTATTGACTTGTTTATTTAATTTATATCTCACCTTTTTCTTAGTCCAGTGCTCAAAGTAACTCACAGCAAATTAAAACGAAACACGAGTTTAGTGCCAAAGGTCTGCTTAAATATAATTATTATAATTACCATGTCCTGATAAATTCTGAAGGAGTGAGCACTTATAAGAACATTCCAAAAGCAGGAGAAATTATGTTAATCTGTATCTAATTCTCTGCATATATTCCATTTTTTTAAAAAAAAAAAACTGTGTGCTTATAGACACAGCTCAGTCTAGTCACAAAAGCAGAAGAAATTCAACCACCCTCACCTGATACAATGAAGAATCCATGTAATCTTAAAGGAAACATGAAAGCATGAGTGGAACAATTTATGCCATTTCTTCCGGCTAGAGCTGCAAAAAATATTTACAGATTTTTTTTCCCCATTCTTGACTCAACACATTTAGGTAGCATGTTAGGAAACCTCTAGCCTCCATGGACTTCTTGTTTCCAAGGCATGAATTAGAAAGTTTTTCCAGGCAAGGTGTCTGCAGTTTGTGCAAAAATGTCTGTGTAAAACCAATGTCATTTCTCCAATTGTAACACAAAGTACATACACAGCTAGAACAGAAAGACTGGCTGATGAATGAAAATGATGCATGCAACCCCTCTGATGATTTTATTTTAATTTAAATTTTGCTAGGCAATTTGTGTGCAGTTGATACCATTTGCACAAAAACAGTTCTAACAAAGCAAGAACTCTTGCCCTTGCCAACAGGAAATATTTCACTATCTCACAGGCAAGGAGAACAGGTTTGCAATTTCTCATTCTCCACAAAAGAATGTGACAAGCCATGATTTCCACCCTCAGCTGTGATGGTGCTACAACACTGATTGCAACAAATCACAGTAGAAATAGAATCTTAAAAAGATCAAGAGCCTGAATACTATAACTGTGATAAGCTGGCCTTCAAGAGTTGTGCCACCCTAGAGGCAGATTTAAGAAACAGGTCAGGTACTCCAGGTTGTTTTCAGTTGTCTCGTTTCATGATTCTAAACTTATGCTGTGCAAAACTGTGTTGGTAACAAGTGGATTGCAAACAGCATTTCTGCATGCCGATCCAGGGCAATGTTTTCCACTTCTTGGAAAAGAAAAAAAAAGGCTGTTTTGTTTTTGAATGACATTCCTGTACAATTTTACCAAATTATTGAATTGAAAATGGATTATTCTAGGGAAAATGACTTATGATAATGTTATATTAAGCAAAATTGCATATAACCATGCATATTAAGAGATGCATTTGAAAATGCATTCTAATTTTCATGCGTTTTTTGAAAAAAAAACACAAGCTGATTTGAAAATGGGATGAAAAGAATGAAGGATTGGAAAAAATGAGAAAGAGAATTGCTAAAATTATCCATCTCTAGTGGATGTAACAAAATACAAATTCACAGACAGTGACATAAAATTGACAAAAGTGCATTCAGCAACTTTGAATCTGTAGGCTATTGTATCTCACAGAAGCCCTGTTGAATATGCTTTTAAATAATTTTATGTAAGGTCTGTGGACAGAAACAATACATTACAGCTAAGATTTTCTTTAAATGAATCTTAAAGAAATAATCAGCTAGACTCCTCAATTGTGAAAGATGTCTTTCTTACCCAGTCTTCTGATCACTTCCTGAAATATATTTGGTTTTGGTTTTTAATATAAAGATGTAGAGGTATGGCATAGTACAAGGATCATTTCCTTTCTACATCCTACAGTATTATCTTGTCTGTTTCTTCTCTATGAACCCCCCCTTTCTTTTTGCCAGAAAACATCCTGCTTTGTGTGTATTGGGGTTATCCTGCTGTGGTATTTTACTAGAGGCTATACTTTTGCCAACATGAGATAAGCTCAAAGCTTGCATTTGCTCTAGCTTCTTCATTTTATCTTGCTTTGTGTTTTTTTCTGAGGTATTCATGGAAGTTGTTTGACATGGTGCCAGGATATGGCATTATAATGTACTTTCTATTATGTCCCAAAGAGGAAAATGTCAGACTTGTATAGCTGAATACAAGATTCACCTGCCTGATTACAATAGTTGTCCTTTTTCACAGTAGCAAAGAATGCCAATATAGATCGAAGCGTGCCCTGTGGACTCTGCAACCCTTAAGACCATTTTTGTGATTTCCCAAGGGTTTTCATTCTCCTCACATTCTCCAAAATGTAGGACTTCCCACCTTCATAGCCAATAGCAACTGGAAGCATGGGGAGTGATCAGCCATTTTGCCATTGTGCTATTGCCTTCCCTTCACCATCCTTAATTCTAGGCAATCTATTTTTTCTTCAAAAAAGGAAGTGTCTAAAGCAGGAGGTTCACTCACTTCCTGGTTTGAAAGCCCTTAAACAGGTAAACGGTGCCCAAAATCCAGTTGGAACAGGGGCACCCACTAATGTTTGTGGGATGCAACTGGATATTTGGGGATAAAAAACTTCTCTCCCGAATTTTAGGGAGGTATAGGGGTTACAATGAGGATGCAGATCTCTATTGGGGACCAACAGAAATTGCCAACTGTTGAATTGATTGAACATGCTTCCTTGGTCATTCTGTTGCATCACTGTTCAATATCTTTTCTAGCACTGAAGTTTGGGGCCCAATGTCCCAGTATAACTAATCTGATACTATCTCAATCGTGGCAAATCACTAGCCATTTTTGCTGATCTTCTGATTTTATGCCTTGCCTTGAATTGTGAATAAACAAACAAATAAATAAATATTTTAAAAAGATACCTGGCTGACTTCCATTTGTAGCTACTTGGACATACCAGGCTGTTACCACTCAATTTATGCAGATAAAATCTAAGCATTCATTTGCATTTGAATGTTTTGCACGTAAAGCTAAGTTATTGGCTTAGCATAAGCATGGGCAACTTGTTGGATGGCCTTTTGGGTGTTGTTGGGCTACAGCTCCTCCCATTATCCCACAGCACTGGCTATGTTTTCTAGAGCTTCCCATGCCTGATTTTTGCACTAGGTGCATGACCCAACAACTCAAAGCAACAGGGGATAGGGAAGTATTCAGCCATTTTGCCATAGTGTTCTTGCTTGTGCTTTGCTTGCTTCCTCTATTTCAGGAAAGATACCGGAAGCTTTTGCTAAAACTAACCATAGTTTCTTGTTATGATTGAACTTGAAGAAACTGTGGCTAATTAAGACTGTTGTTAAAATGATGATTTATGATCCTCCTTTTTTTCATGAACCACAGTTTAAACTAACTAAAGTTCCCAGAGTTTAGATACAATGTATGTGAGGATTCTTCTGGTTCCTGCCTCATGGCCATGTCTGTGGAAGACAGGGGAGCAGGAGGTGTGAGAGCCTGAACGTTTATTCAGATAGGACTTGTAATAGTAAATCATAGGTTAGAGTAATGTCCCACCTAAGTTCTTGAGAAAAGACAAAACATTTTGTGACTATATTAACAAATAACTGTGAATTATTTAAATTCTTAATTCCTTGACTGTTTATTGCACATATATGTCTCTTTTCTTTGCAGGCTAAACTTACCTCCTTTTGCTGGACATTTGCCTATACTGCATGCCTTCAACTAATTCCTGGTTTTAAGCTAACCAGGGGATGGGGGTGTGGGGGGGTTATTTTTACAATTTCCTACATTATAGGTTGGAGCAAATCTCTACCCTTCAGCTTTTCTTCTCAGTTTCTTCCAGCTTCCTCACAATGTTATTTCTCCAAATCAATACCATGCAAACAAAGTGAGTCACATTTCCCTATACAAGAAGATCTTCCCTAAATATCTTGTGGTCTCTGCCCTTTCCTTTGTCTCCTGACCACTGGGCCCAGTGACCGAGGCTAGCAGACATTAACCTTGTCCTTGTGTGGGGAAGGCTGGCCTGTATATGAGTTCCATTGGGGAATGTTGTTAAGAAACTACATTATTTTATTTTGCTTTCTTTTTTTTCAGCATTCTATCTCCCAATTCCCGACAGCCTGTAGCATCCCCGAAAGCCTGTAAATTCTTGTGAACATATCTAATCCTTTATCTTCTTTAGGAAATAGCCTCATGAAAATCTCAATTTACCTCAGCTATAAGTTCAGAACAGCAACTGCCTTTGCTTGATGCAATCTTCAGATGGCAAGGGAGCAAGACATAGAAATGCACACAGTCCTCCTCTTTGATATGAAAACTGCTCATCCATCACCTCATATATCTGTGAAGTCTACTTCACCTTCCTTCCTGTCTTTCTTCTTTTTATGACTAATGCCCTGTCAAAATGTCATTTTTTTTCCTGAATCAAAGCAATTTTTGAGTAATATGAATGTCCTAAAAGCTTCTCCTTCTGTGTGCTTTTATATGCAGACATAACATTTCTGTCTGCTATGAGGCTTAATTACTTTGTCATTAAAAAAAAAAAAATCACAAGAGCAACAAAAGCCTCCTTTCAAACAAGGAGGTGTGTAAATGGAGGTGCTTAATGAGTCTGCCTTGGTGACATAAAAGGAGCTGTCGGGATAAAGTGGCATTGAACAGGCTGGATAATGATCCTGACATGAACACTGAAGTGAAAAGTATTTTGAGCAAGAGAAATTACAGTGATGACAAGTAAGGCTGGAAGTGGGCATTGAGCCAGTTCATTAACTAATCTAGAATAACTAGACCTCCTAGTTTAAATCTGTATAAAGTGTGATACTTTCCAGACATTGCTCATTCACCATTGAGGCTTGTTCAGGTATCCAACCCTGAGGTTTCAGGCTGGTGAAGCCAAGCATACCTAATGATTTTCCTTCAGCTTGAAGGGTCACAAGTTATGCAGGTCTGTCACAGCTGCAATCCCAGTTCCAGTGTTGGGGAGACGTGGAAACCTTGGGCAAGATCCCAGTGGCATCTCATTTTAAAAGTAGGTCCCTACACTTCATGAGCCAGTTGCTGACTGTGGTGTTTTTATTTCTCCCCTTTTCTTCTGGGTTTAAGCCACATCAGAGGGAGAGACCACAGCATAAGAAGGTAACTACCAATTTTTTTTTCCAAAGAGGACAAGTAAACAGGCAGTAACAGCCATCTGGTAGAGCAGAAGGACCAAGAGGTTCTGGTGAAAGGTAGCATACCATCTTTGATGTGGGTTCCTGCATGGCAGGGGGTTGGATGGATGGCCATTATGGACTCTTCCAACTCTATGTTTCTATGATTGTATTATCTTGTGTGGTGTAAGTCTCAGAAGACAACCAGTAATGCTAACTTTTGAGGCCAGCCCTGGTCAGAAGGGACAGTATGACAGAACAAGGGTATAGAATCTGTAGATATTGTTGGACTCCAACTTCCATCAACCCCAGTCAGCATAGCCAATGATAAGAGAAGATGGAAACAGTAGCCTAGCAACATTTGGGCAACGGGCAGGTTTCCCATCTTTCTTTGAAAGAACCAACATTCTGCATGCAGACATAAACAGAAAGTGTGAAAAGTCCAGATTTACTTAAATTTATTTTACTAACTAGCATATATACCCGGTGTTGTCCGGGATTTTATTTTCTCATAGGTAATACTTGTTAGAAAGATTTGAGATCCTATTTCTCTAATTCCCCAAACAATCTTGTCCAGTACCCGTAACTTTTCCCCATATTCCCCAATCCAATCTGTCTTCAAAGTTATTAACATATAGAGGTTGGGTTCCTGAGGGAATACCCTGCCCTTCTCCTTGCTGCTTGGCCTTGATTCCATAGCAACCGGCCTATGCAAGACAGGCAGAGTTGACTGAGGCCCAAGAGCTCTCTGACTGAGAATTCTAAAGGCCCCTCCTTAAACTGCAAACCCTAGGATTCCATAGACTCTTCTCAGGCAGCCAATCATATGAGGTCTTCACCTGACACAGACAAACAAACTTTGACTTTTATATATTAGATGATCTATTGAATTTCTGGTTTAATTGTTATAGTTAAAATACCCAAGTCATTCTCACCAACCTACTGCCCAGCCTTAAAACTCAACATACACTCACCAGTGTCCTAAGATGTGATCAAGGATAAAGAAGTCCCTGAGATGGTGGCAGGTGATCTCCATGTCAGTGGAGTAGCTGTCTCCCTCTGGGTTTTAGTTGTACTTTCAAAGAGAAATGCAAAGTGCTGATAGGGGCAGTATCTTGGATAGCTCTTTTAAAGTGCAGACTAAAAATCTGGAAGAGATTTCCCACCTCATTGACCTGGGATCCTTTCACACTACACAGTTACAGTGTTACATAATGATAATGCTGTCATTTCTACATCTTATGGAATCCTGGGGTTTGTAATCTAGGGAACAGTATTTAGAAATTCTCATTTAGAGATTTCTACTGCCTCACCAAAGTACTAATCCCAGGATTCTGTGGGATGCAGCCATGGCAGTGAAAGTGGGATCACAGTGCTATAATTGTGTAGTATGAAAGGGCCCCTGGAAGCCCCACCTCTATAGAGTGTACTGGTCAATTATGCTCCCAATACCTAATATTTTGTGTCTTTAAAACTTTCATCTTAATCTTGTAATAAGAAATCATACCCATTCATTTTCATTATGGAAATTTAAAAAACAAACCTCCCCCTTATCATAACTAAGTGCAATTTGCAGTGCAGTTTAGGATGGGGAAAATAGTTTAGAGTTTATGAAATGAAAAACCTGCAGAGTCCTCCCATTTTCTGGCTGATAATCCAAGAACTGACTGCCATACAATGTCAATGTGATGCAAATTTCATTCTCCATTTCAGAGCAAAACTGTTCAAGACTTGGCAGTGTTTGAATTTCTTTCACTGTTAAGATTTTGAGTTCATTGAACCTGGAAACTGGAGGATAATTCAGAAGGGAGACTGAAATTCTACTTGGATGGGAACCAAAGAAAATATTCTCACCTACTTGTGCTGAAGAAAGCAACTGAATTTTGTACTGTTGTAGCTGGTAAGCCTCAAGAGAATTGCCAACATAGTAAAGCTTCAGGGGACTCTCTCTGGGGTTCATGGAATTTCACATATAATTTAGTCTGACAAAGCCCTGAGAATAATGGTTTATATCTGGCTTGACTATTGAGCTAAGTAAATGTTCTAAAGATTCTCTCAGAATGAATATTCAATTTAATGGAATTCTGATCAAATCTTCTTGGTTTAGCTGATCGTGCTTCTCTATGTCTAGTATTTCTTGGGGGATTACCAAAATAATTAAGTGTATGTGTGTGTGTGTGCACATATGCACATGTCTGTGTGTTCCTTCAAGTCACCTGTCAACTTATGACAACCCCTTGAATTTCATAGGGTTTTCTTAGGCAAGGAATACCCAGAGGAGGTTTTGCCAGTTCCTTCCTCTGAAATATAGTCTACAGCACCTAGTATTCATTGATGGACTGACCCTGCTTAGCTTCCAAAATCGGATGGTGTCTAGCTTTTTAGTAATAATGAAATAATGAAGTACCACAAAATATATACCTGTATACTCAAAATATTATTTTGTTCTACCTTTATAGCTTGGTCCAGAAACTCCTCTAACTCAAAATAAATGTGCTAACATCTCTTGCACAGGCTTAAAGTACACACAACATTGCTAGTAGTCCAAATACCAAGGGTTTTGTCTATTGTGTGTCTCATTTTGCAATCAATCATAGTTCATTCTGTGTTTCACTATATGATCTGAGATGTGTAATCATTGATCAGCACAACATTGATTTAGATACATTTAATAATGTGCAACATACCAAAGCTGGAAAAAAATAACTGATTTTGCCACTCTAGGGAATCTTAAATTTCATCAATAGAGACTACTCAAGAGAGAATCATAGAATAAAAGAGTTGGAAGAGACCACAGGGGCCATCCAATCCAACCCCCTGCCATGCATGAACACACATAAAAGCACTCCCAATAGGTAACAATACAAAGTGTAGCCATTTAAAGACAGTAAGTATTGTTAGCTTCCATTTCTTTGTGGTGGTAAATTCATTCTGGATTTTGTTTTGAACTCTAAAGGAGCTATGCAAGGTGCCGAACCTATAGGGGTTGCTCAGCATTTTGGATTGCTCTTTTAAAGTTTAAACTACCCTAGGGAGAATTTACTGCCCCATTGATATTGAAGCCATCAGTCAACCTTACTTAAAGAAGACATTGAAATCCAAGAGACTCCAGGCTGAGTATCACATCCATCCTTTCCTCCTGTTTGCATGCTAAGTTATGTCTACAGTAATGTACCACATAATTTTGTCTAAAGTAAAACCTCAAGACAAATTTGGAGATTCTCATGGGTAGTAGAACATGATCAATCATCTTCAATAGCCAGTCCTGGGGACCAGTTGGACCACTGAGAAAGAAGAAGGAGCTATCAGCTGCAGAGGAAAACAATTTCAGGATATAAGTTTGGATACGGTAAGGGCAACTTCCCTCTGAACAAATTCTTCCAAGAAAACCCCATGATAGGTTCACCTTAGGGTTGTTTGATGTCTGAAATGATGTGACAGCAAACAACAACAGCATCAACAAGAAGTGGGATATAAACCCTTTAAATAACAAATTAACAAACTAACCCCAAAGTATAGCAAAATCTAGGAGAGATTTCTAAGTATCTCACTGAAGCAGAAATCTCATGATTCCACAGGATAGACACTTGAGAATCAATGTAATCAAAATGGGTAGAATGGTGTAGTTCAGTGTATCTTTCTCTGCCATGCCAGTCCATGATGGAAGAAGACTTCTTTCTTATATGAAGTCCCAATGGACTAGAAAACAGCTTTACAACCTCACATGTAGGTTTGAGAACTAGATCTTGGTTTCAGGAGAAAATGGAGTAGATTCATGAGCAAGAGATTAAAATTAGACTAGGGTTTGTTTGTTTGTTTGTTTTGTACCATTAACTTTCATTTATATTGTCTTTGGCAAAAAGTTAGATCTCTTTCATAACATGAGGGGTGGAATTCATACCACATCTTTATTTCTTGGTTACTTACATAAAAAAGGAATGCACGTCATGAACAATCTTTGACCTTTTTTTTTTTTTTAAAGGTCATAATTTGGGTCTACTGCATTTGAAGTTCTGACAAAAAAAGCATCTGAAGAAAACTAAAAAAAAAAAAAATCAAAGTGACCTTTGAGTTGCCTTAGCAAAAGGAAGCCAGATGACACTTTTTCAGTTAAGTATTTAGAACATTATTAGAGTCTGATAGGAATGTACACACATCTAGTAAAGGAGATTAAATAATGTGAATAAGAACATAGGCTTAAACACTACTATTAGTTCCAACTGCAGTAGACATATTGAATCGATGGGAACTTGGTAAATCAATGCTTATTTAAGTTCCACTGATTCAATCAAGCAGCTTCTTTATTTATTAATATATTTATATTCAAAGATCTCAGGGAAGCATAGAATAAAATCAGCTTAAGACAATAAATAACATTAACAATAATTTTAAAAAAACAAAAAAAATGTTTATCACTTAAAACCAGACAATTTAAAACCAGGTAAAACAGTTCAACATAATGCCAACCACACTACAAGTGCAAATCAGATAAAATCCACAACCCCAAAGGCTTTTTAAAAAGTCACTTTCTGACTTGGTGCCAGAATGACTCCATCACTGACACCAAAGTTGAAACAATGAAATGCTAAAATTGCAATCAAATAATTGCATTGTATCCAGTGTTTAATTAATCTTAGACAAAAGCATGCCTGTTCACTGAAGCCAGAACACCATTTTCCCCCAATTCCACTTACCCCCTTATCCCCCCTCACATCCAAATAACCCTGTAACTTAGGGTTATAGCGTGCTTCATATTTATTATTTATTTGTTTGTGTTTAAATGCTGCCTTTTCTCCCAAGATGGGATCCAAGGCAGCTTCCAACAGGTTAAAAAGCATTAAAAGCATATAAACAATTAATGCATTAAAAAACATATAAAATTGCACAACAATAGATTTTTAAAAACAACTAAGACAAGTAAAAAGGTCTCCAGCTCACCTATTGAAGGCCTGCTTAAAGAGAAGTATGTTTACCTGCCTAGGAAAGAAAAGCAGATAGGGGACCAGCCTAGTCTCCCATGGAAGAGCATTCCAGAGGGTGGGGGCAGCCACTGAGAAGGCTCTGTTCCATGTTCTTACCAGGTGAGCCTGGGATGGTGGTGGGAATGAAAGAAAGCCTTCCCCTGCAGACCTTAGCCAGTTTATAGAGAGAGAGAGAGAGAGACATTTTTTTCAAACAGTCTGGCAAAAGTGACTGGAGTAGGAAGAAGGGATTGGCTAAAACTATGATAAACTTGACTGAGCAGAAACACTTTCTGCTCAAGTAAAGCTACTACAGGATAAAACCATATAACTGCTCAGAATTAAGTGGCAATGCTATTCTTGATTTACCTGGGAGTGATTCTGTTAGATATCATAAGACTTATGTAAGATTAGTGTATATACCCAGCATTGCCTGGGATTTTATTTTTTCATAGGTACTTGTTAGAAAGATTTGAGATCATGTGTCTCTAATTCCCCAAACTGCCTTGTCCAGTGCCTGTAATTTTTCCCTATATTCCCCAATCCAATCTGTGTTCAGTGTTATTAACATACACATGTTGGGTTTCTGAGGGAATACACTGCCCTCTGCCTTGCTGCTAGGCCTCATCTCCATAGCAACTGTCCAGGCCCAAGAGCTCTCTGGCTGAGAATTCTAAAGGCCCCTCCCTAAACTGCAAACCCCAGGATACCATAGAATCTTCTTAGGCAGCCAATCATATGAGGTCTTCATCTTACTCAGCCAATCATATCATTTGCCTGACACATCCAATCATATGAGGTACTTGCCTGACACAAACAAACAAACATATAAACTTTGAGTTTTATATAGTAGATTACTTTGTACTCCCACATGGCTGTCCTTAATTTGATGTTACAAGACAGCAGCCAATGGCTTAAACCCAATTGTTAGTCCTAACTAGAGTATACTTGTTGAATCAGTAGCAGCTTGGTGAGTCAATATATTTATTTATTCTGTTAGTTTGTTAGTTAGTTGGTTAGTTAATTAGTTAGTTAGCTAGTTACAACCCTCCCTTTTCTCCAAATGGAGAACACAGGGTGGCTTACAGCATGAACTAAAAGAGAGGATGGCTGTAATCACTTATACATGCACCCCACTCCATTTGTCCCAATTTGACCTGGAGAATCCCCATTAATTCTCTGGCATCCTACTTTTTCTGTTGCCTTGACAATGTACTACATTCTCCTTCTGCTGCTGCTTTCTTCCTTTATCTTCAGCTTACTTCAATTGCTGCAAACTAAATTGAAAGTGCAAAACTACTTTCAGTTAACACAGCAGGGGAAAAAAGGGGGGATCTTGTCTGTAAGTTCAGTCAAAAGCAAACTGCTGCAGCCCCTCCCAGCTTGTATGTCCTTCTGATGTTTCTTGGTGGCATGTGTCCTACTTTGCATGTGTGAAATGTTGGAAAGTATAGTTATAACACTGAAGAAAAATTATAAAGGAATTTAAATGAATTAAATAAGTTATTATATTCAATGGGTCTGCTCTCACAATAACAAAACAATTGGACTGAGGCCTAAGAACACAGAATTGGAAAAAGCAGATGCAGCAAATTGATATGTGTGGGACAAATATTGGGTTTTTTTCCCTTGCATTGTTAGAGTCAGAGTTCAAGAGGACAGCCAGAAGTAAGACTCTACTCTATATATAAGAAGCTGGAATGCTGGACAACTGAAATGCTTTCTGGGATGCGGTCTGTAGATTCCATTAAGTGTGCAGATGAATGTTGCAGATTTACATCATCAGCCATAAACAGATGCAATCAGCCATCCAAATATTGTGATTCACAGAGCATAAAAGAAATTTACCAAGATGTGGTTGTATGGTTTATCTCATGACAATCCAATCTTCATGACCTCTGCAAGACTGCCAACAAATTTGATTTGAAAAAAAGGCTTTGCAAGAGTATGTTTGCTTTATATTCCAGACTTCACTGAAAATATTGCAAGAAAATGCCTTTTCAAATCACCTGTGAATATGTTGTAGGAAAACAAATAGAAGTACATGTATTTGAATGAAATCTCTCCCCCATCATAAAGAGACCATTAATTAATCTAAACACTATGTGTGTATCTATTATAGCTGGGAAGGAAAAGGACACAATCAGAAATGGCAGAAGAGCCATGATAATGCAATGAGAAATATTTTCATGAAATCCCCCAATATTATTTCTTTGATATATGCTGATGTTCTTTCATGTTTCTACATGGGACCAAGTCCCATTCAACTGAATGAATTTTACTTTTGATTAAATATGTATAATACTGACCTTCTGATCCCTGAGGACCTTTCCACACTACACTGTTATAGTGCTATTATTCCACTTTCAACATCCTATGGAATCTTGGGCCATTTCCACACCAGGATTCCATAGGATGTTGAAAGTGGAATCATAGCACTATTAACAGTCTAGTGCAGAAATGCCCCTGGTGTTTGCAGTTTAGGGAGGAGCCTTTAGAAATCTCGGCCAGAGAGCTCTTTGACCTCAGTAAACTACAAATCCCAGAATTCCACAGGACATTGAAAGTAGAATAATAGCACTATAACAGTGTAGCACAGAAAGGCCCTGGCTTCCCTCAGATAACCTGAAATAGGTTTCTCTTAAAACTTCCAAATTTGCTTTTGAACATAACACTGTTGGATTTTTGCAGTATCTGTTATTTTCATTTACTGGAGAAAAAAGTGACAAAAATGGATTCAAAATAGTCTTTTTCATTTTGAGCCACCTCTAGCATCTATATATCCACTTTAGAGAACTGTGAAGTCAAACTTATTTGGACACTTATGCAAGATTGTCCAACCCTTTATTTCTTTTAGGTCTTAGGTCCAGTTTAAGTACTAGGGCTTATGGCAATAACCAGACATTCCCATTCCTTTAAATTTGGTTGCATGCATTATATAGACAGCTGGCTCTCAATTAAGAGAGCTGTAGCATTCACTTCATGTGGTGAAGAATGAGGGACAGAGAACCGTGCATGTGCACACATACACAAACAGGAATGTAAAGGGTTGGAGGGTTCACTCTTGTCCTATAGATTACTCCTTTCTGCAATGGTAGGAGTCTATGGCCATTTCCGCACTACACTCTTATAGCGCGATTAGTCCGCTTTCAACATCCTCTGGAATCCTGGGGTTTGCCGTTTCAGGAGGAGCTGGGCAGCCCCTCCCGAAACTGGAAACCCCAGGATTCCATATGATGTTGAAAGTGGAATAATCGTGCTATAAGAGTGTAGTGCAGAAATGGTCTATATTTTCATTTCTGCCTAACTATTCTCTGGCTTGTTTTGAGAGTGAGAGAGAGGACAATAATTGTTATGGGGAAAGAAAGAATAATTGTTGTGGGGAAAGAGAAAGAAAGAAAGAAAGAAAGAAAGAAAGAAAGAAAGAAAGAAAGAAAGAAAAACAGGCTGCAAATGCTTGGCTCTGAGGGGTTCCTCCTTACAACCTGAGGTTTAGTTGATTCTTTGAAGATTAGCACCAGCTCATTTGTACGGACTCAGCTGTGAGAAAAGAGAAAAGAATTGGGAGGCAGTAAGGGGTCGAGGGAGAGGGCTGTGACTGATCACACATTAGTACAGCACCATTAGCTTCTCTGACATTTTTCCCCACCTTTCACTGCCATCAAGGTCTTGTTTCTGTAGAGAGTGGTATTGGCTGTACAAAGGATCCAGTGCTAGTTTCCAAAGAGTCACTCAAACAGATAGTTGATCCTCATGCTGTGACCTTAGGTACTATGTTAAAGCTTGCTGTGTATGAGCAATTATGAGGTGATGTTGCTGATTTGAAAATACTCTAGACGAGCACACTTATTAAATTCAAGTGAATTAATTTGTTTAATACATTCTAGAATGGAAAACAATTTATTGTAGCTATCTATGACAAGATGAAAAAAAAAATCCAAACCACGTAGTAGGGCAATGAGGGCATTGTTTATGCTTGACATTGCTTTTAGACCTGCTCAGCCAATATACTTGCACTCAGATTTGACAAATATAAAGATACGGATGACATGGTGCTGGTCATGACTTGTACTTGATCCCGATCAAGTACAAGTCATGCTGATGTACTTAGTCTCGATCAGATGCTGACAAGCTGGAATTGATGTTGATCTTTTTTATAAAAGTGCCATGCAAAGTGGACATAGCTTGGAAGAAGCATTGGCGGAAAATAAATTAAAAACAAAACAGGAAGTATTCTGAGTAGTAAAAGACAGAAAGTGAAGTATTGGGGAATGCAATAGCTTTTTGCTTCATGCTTTGGGAAGACTTCCACTTTCACTGCAATGCTACACTGACCTTTATGCATGCCCTGTTGAATTAAGGTAGAAAAGATCACCATATATTTTTCCTAAATGTTCACATAATGAATCAACTTTACCTCTTAGGGAATGGAGACAGAGTCTTTCCTAGAAAGAAAGAAAAAGAACCAAAGAGGAAGTGAAGTGGCAAGCAAATGCAGTATGGAAACAATTGACCACTATTTGTTCCAATTGTGCTGAAGCAGGACTTCAGCATTCTCTGGGGGTGGGGGGAGTGCTTGAACATCAAGATTTCAGAAAAGATCGTCCAGTATATCCTGGAAACCATTCTCAGAACTAACCAGAAAGATTCAGGCCTCTCTCTCACCTGAAAATTAGTAGATCAGCTGATGGTGTCCATCCAGCTTGAAGGCAGCCATAATTGTTCAAGAACTGCACCCTTTGCTTTGCCTAAAGCCTTTTAGACAAACAGAAGTACATAATGACTACAATGCTGTTTGAGGCTTATAATTGCATAGCCCCCTAGTTATACTCACATGTGTGCTTTTAAAGACATTGCACAATGACTTGTCTATTACATCCTTGTGTATCGTTCTTGCCTATGTGTGCCACAGGAGATAGGCCTTCCCCCCCTCTAAGCCACTGATTGACCTCAGAGGTGCAGATGGATAGCACCGGTTGCCCTTGCCCATCTGTGGAAGAATCAAGAGGTTTTTCCTTGTCTGGGGAGTGGATCCTTCTTTCCTGGGTGCTGGAAGAAAAAGTGGAAGACACCTGGTTCTTTCCAACTAATCAGTAGTTAAAAGGAGGGTGAAATAGAACTCATGAACTTATGGCTGCCTTTCCACAACTGGGAAAGAAGATACCATTCTGCCTGCAACCAGCAGTGGAAGTAAACTAGTGAGATTTTTCTTCCAGTAGTAGTTCTATCAATCTGCTGTTGCGGTTTGGGTGTTGGATGACCCCAGAGATCAAGGTTTGATTCTCTGCTTGGCCATGGAAACCCATGGGTGACACACTCACATAGCCCCAGCCCTAGAGAACCCCATGAGAGTTTCACCTTAGAATTGTCATAAGTTGGAAGTGACTTGAAGACATACAATAACAACAACACAAAAGTATCATCATCAGCAACAACAATAACAACAAAGTATTTGTACTGAACAGTTTTAGAGCCTGGTGGGCAACTGAAAGGCATTGTAGCGGAGCTTTCATTAGATATCTATACTTAACAAAGCAGAATAATTCCTTTTTCTTTTCATGGCCTGGATTTCTATTTTCCAGGGCACAGTCTGTTGTACCTTTGTAAATCCTCACAGTAAGCAAGGCCAGTTCTTAAAATGGTCCCTTTATTGGGATGAACTATGATGTTAGGAAAAAGTGAGTGAGTAGCAAATTGAGTTTCTGTTTTACTATTTTAGAACAGTGGGTGTTTTACTACAGTCCTTTTCGAAATGTCACATAAAATGAAACTGAATTGAAAATGGCAGGACCTTCAATAGCACCCCAAACACGAGTGATAAAATGAATGAAATTCAACCAGATTTCTCCCCATATACAATCCAAAGTAATTGTGAAGGATCCTTTTCAGATTAAAAAGGAAGCCAAAATATGATGTTGATAATATTAATTTCATACATCTGGTTTATAGACTATAAATAGGATTATAATGTAAAGCAGTAGCTTCATGAATTGTATACATCATATTGTTCAGACTTTGCCTATCTTTGAAAGTTGTGTCAGAACTTTTGGTCATAGCAGTGTCAACGAATTTACATCTCAGCAGAATAGTCCACATGCAGGAGTTTGACAAACCTCCATTTAATTACTGTACACCATGAAATCACTAGGCAACATCATCATAATTGTTAGAACTTAATGGAAAGGTAATGAAGGGTCAGCAGTAGAGGATCAGAATATCGGGCATACTGTATGCCTAGAAACACAAATAATGAGGTGTGTTGGCAGAATTGTGTGAGATTTCCACTGCTACAATCTAATCTGTTAAAATGAATGTAATCAGACTTAATAATTATTCAGTACATAAGCTCAGCTCAAGCACTCAGGTTTACAGTGAGACAAAAGAGATAAGCTCTTAACATCTTTTATCCAAGATAACGCAACAGTGAAACCCAGTGTTTTTAAAGTGTTGAGAGAAATCATGACTGGAAAGATCCTGGACTGTCAGGAATCATTGGACTAGATGAAAAAATTCTGTGAAAATGTTATGTGAAAAAAAACATATATGGTTAATTTGCATAGGAAACCACTTTCTGCCCATAAAGCAACATTTTCTGCATAGAAAATATGTCTACACAGGGGGAAAAAAATGCTGTTGCTTGTGCACAAAATGTTGCATCTGAGGACTTATTTTTATTCTGAGGACTTATTTTGTGATTTCAACATAAAACAGAATTTTATGTACAGGAAGCAGCTTTTACTATGCATACAATAGTCTTTGTACAAAGATTATTTTAGGCTCAGAAACAGCTTTTACTTGTGACAAAAATGATGTTTTCGGCACAGGACAACCATGGGATAATTTTGCATAGAATACCGGTAAGCTCTAAATTATGACTAGGCTTAAAAAAAAATGTGTTTGGGGTTTTTTTGTGTGTTTTTTTTAAGATTTTTTTTTTTTTTTTTGCAATGGAAAGAAAATGGCTAAAATAACTCATTCTTTCCTGCAAGGAGAAATCTAGTAAAGAATACAATCACAATGCATTATTTTGAACCAAGAGGAGAAATCTGCAAAATGAGAGAACCACTTTGAGTTGTGCATGTTGCTTATATCCTTTTCTCTATCTTTTTAGGGTTGCATCATTTTGCATGACTGACATGCAATTTCTCTCTACCTAAGGCATATGCCACAGGTGTTAGACTGTCTTAGCTGCTAATGTTTATATTCAGCAAGGTCACAAAAGAACTGCAGCTTGGTGGTACACTAGCAATTTTTACATGTTCACAATGATTATTTATGCACATGTGAAAGAACTCACCAGTATAGACTACTTAGGATGGGTGGGGGAACCACTACAAACTTACAAGGTTACTATTCCTGACACAGTCCAAAATACTTTTGTTAGGTTACAACTTATTTCTACTAAGGATTTGCACAGTGTCTCTGATGCACTCTGCAAGCCATTATTACCTGTGGATTCACATTGGGTTTTACTCTGAAGTTTAGAACATATCAAAGGTAGTAAACCCTATCCTGGGAACAGATTCAGAACCTTAGATAACCTCTTTAACATTTGTTCTAAAACCTGGACTTAATGCCTCATTAACATTGGAGGTATCACTCTTCATTGACTGGTTTTGTAAGCTAGTTTTCACAAAAAAAGTCTGTAAAAATTCCCTAACCCATGAAATGACAACATATTGAATTGAAATCTACATCATCAACGAATGCTTATATCTGAATTTTCTCAATCAAGTCTTCTGAAAAACAGATAATTTTTAAGAATGGCCCAAAGTTTATGCTGAAGAATTTGACTTGTCATAACAAACTGAGGGGCCAAGTAAAGTGGCTATTGCATCTAAGAGCTTTAATAACCTTCTGTAAATTTGAAAGTTTCTGAGAATAACCTAAGCTGTGCCATTTCAAGATCTGGGGCTGGCATTATTAGCAGTGCAGAATGCCTAACAGTTCACCAATGCAGAGTGTCTAAGTTGCCTTGAGTGATTATTGGTAGTGGGGAAGGGGATATAAATAGAATAAATTAATAACTTATTTGTTTATTTAATACAGGTGTCACCCTGAAGCCAAAATTATCGGAGTGACATATATAATAAACCAGATAGGATAATAAGATAGGCAGACGCAGAAGAGTATTATAGTTGAAATTTTACTGGATCCAGATACAGCTACTTTTGGAGCGATTTATGGATACCAATTATATTTCTCACAGAAAACAATGGGGAGACTTCTCTTGCACAGAGCATGCTCAGACCGTTGGAGCCATAACTATGACAAAAAGGTGAGAGGCTCTGAGGTTTCAGCATCTACATGTTTCCATTTACATGGGAAAAATGCTGTACAGATTCCTACCTTTCTAACAGGAAAAAAAGAGAGAGAGAGAGTTACAGACAATTTGTGGTAATACCACACAGAGCTTTTGTCAGAGGCATAGCCCCCACTGTGCAATGCTATAGACTTATCTTTAAATGACTCACCAACCCCATCAGTAACCAATGGTAGCTTTATATTCCAATGCTCTCTGTGACACTCACTGAGAAGGAAATCTTTTGTCGCTTTGTCACTCAGGAAGAGATTTAATGGCGGTGTCACATTGTTCAAGGGTGAAGTACCATATGTATAAGTAATATCGTGCCCTCAACCAAAGGGTGGGTTTCTATAAGCATCCATCGCTATGGCAGACACCAGAGCATGAAATAGTGCTTACAATGCAATTCCCCCTGGACGTTTGAAAGAGAATAGTTACATAGCTAAGCAGCAGCTCATTTTCTAGATGGCAGCTTCTTGGAGGTTCTATATTTTATTTACAGCTCACACTGAGAGTGGATTTTTGATTTAAATATAATTTACAGAATGAAATATGCTTTACTGTCAAGAGAATGGAATATGTGAATATTCATAATGGAAAAGGTTTCTAAGGACAGAGAATGTCAAAACTGGAAGGCAATATCCCTATTTTCATTCTCCTATTCCCTTTGTCTTCCTCATTTTTTCGAAAGAAAGTTTGTTGAAATAAAAAAACCCAAACTTTCTAAAATCACAGTGAACCATCTTGTGGTTTGTGTATAAAGATGACTATGGCCCTTTTCGCATTGAGGTGGCTCACGCAAGAAGGCTCCTCCGGGAGGCTACCGTTTCCCCCCTCCTTCCTTCTGCAGGTGAAGGAACAAGGGGGGAAGTGGCAGCCTCGCACGAGCTGCCCTCCCCCCTGGGCGAAGCAGGAGGCTGTCGCATCCGCCCCCCCGCTCGCACGAAGCAGGAGGCTGTTGCGTCCGTCCCCCCGCTCACGCGAAGCAGGAGGCTGTCATGTCCGTCCCACCCCGCTCACGTGAAGCAGGAGGCTGTCGCGTCCGTTCCCCCCGCTTGCGCGAAGCAAGAGGTTATCGTGTCCATCGCCCTAGTGCCCCGCCCCTTCCTTCCGCAGAGGCAGAGGGAAGGAAGTGTGACCCGGCTGCCTCCCCGACGCTCCGCACAGGAGGTAAGTGCGCGTGGGCGCCGGAAGCGTTGCACAAGCACGGCTGATTTTCGCTTTGAGGAGAAAATCAAAAAACCTGCGATCGCGCCGCTGCAGCCCCGTGAGCACAGAAGAAGTGGGAGTGCATCATGCAGAGCGACGCTCCCACTCCCACGAGGCTCACGGGGCTGTCGCGCGACAGAAAGCCTGTGCGTAAAGGGCCTATGAAGAAGCAGCCACAGGGATAACTAAGGTACAGTTGGTGTTGGGATAGAAAAATGGATACCAACTCTGAGGACAGAGCCAAGTAGGTAATTCTAGTTCAAATAGTAAGTAAATTGTATGTAAGCTAAAATATCAAGATAAATATGGAGAATTGCTATTCTGGGAATAAGGGGTTTCAAATGAAATGAGAAAAATGTGCATTTCTCATGAGCACTCCAAATACCCAGACATGAGAGTCACAATTAACATCAATATAGTCCCTAAGTCAAGCTGAACCATTGGCATGTTCTGCCTGGAACCAGCGTGCATTTTCTCATTCCTGCTGGGAGCTCAGTACTTTTGGCCTTTTAAACACAGTGAGCAAAGTTGCTAAAGCTGTAGACTAGAATTGCTGTTTGATTTTGCCTAAAGTTAAATAAATAAATAAATAAATAAATAAATTTAAAAAATGAACTGTTTCTTCTCCTGAGAAGCATCCAAAAGATTTTTGCCTAAAGCCAAGAAGTTTATTTAGGCCTGGTGACATTTGTCCAGGAGAGGGCCACACACATCCATAATATTAATGCCTTTTTGCCAGGGGTGAAGGGGAAGAGAATTGAATAAAGTTCCATTTTTCAGTCTTTCAGTCTGTTTTCATTTTCCTTTCTTGTGGAGTATCAACAATAGCCATAGGATTAAACTCTTGAACAAAACAAAAACAAAAAAAAAACAAGAAAAAAAGTGCCCATGGCAAACTCAGCGAATGGATTTTGTTCACTTTCAGGACTGAGACTTCAGATCACATTTGGGGTCAGGAAATCCTCTGACCTGAAATGGGCTACATGAATATCAATAATTACCCTATACTGGCTTTTCGTAGTTTAACACACACATACAAACACACTTCCTCAGTATTTCACATATATTTATTTGCCCTGCTAAGCATGAATGTAAAATGAAATCATCTATGCGCCATTAAATTTGGGCTCTTTAGTAAACAAGAGTGATTAGCTTTCAAATATTCCTTGAAACAGGGAGGGAGGGACATTTTTCCCCTTGGGATGGTTGTGTTCTCTTGAGAATAGAAAACAGGGCTGAGGTGGAATTTGGTGAGCAAAGTTAAAGACAAATGTGGACAGGGTCATCCTGAAAACCTTGAACTGACAAGGCTAGTGATTCTGAGAGACTTCACACACTGTGATGACTTCATCAGAAGTAGTTTAGGATTTCATGGCCATAATCGGACCTGCCTTTTTCAATGATTAGTGGTCCCAACACATGTAGCAGGCCACTGTTTGGCTTGTTTTCTGTGTGACATTCAATACAAGAATGCAGCCCAAAGATAAGTTTTAGTATCTTTGACAGTGCTTTCCTTCACATGGACAGGTATTACCTAATTGACTTTGACCCTCAGGCTATTTTAAGTGCTTCTTGTTGTGTGCCTTCAAGCCATTTCTAACTTATGGTGACCCTAAGGTGAACATATCATGGGGTTTTCTGGGACTGAGAGTGTGTGGCATACTCAAGGTCAGCTAGTGAGTTTCTGTGGCTGAGCAGGGAGCCCTGATGGCGCAGTGGTTAAATGCCAGTACTGCACGCCAAAAGGTTGTAAGTTCGATCCTGCCGGGCTCCAAGGTTGACTCAGCCTTCCATCCTTTCGCAGGTCGGTAAAATGAGTACCCAGCTTGTTGGGGGCATGTATAGAAATGTTTTGAAATACATGCTATTTGTAAGTTGTTCACCGCCTCAATCCATATGGAGAGGCAGGATACAAATAAATAAATAAATAAATAAATAAATAAATAAATAAATAACTCTGATCTAATACTTAAATCACTACACTATGCTGGCCCTCAAAGGTATGTAGATGTTGATATTTACTGTACTGAGGTTTATTCTTGGGAGTTTACTGTTATTCAAACATTTCTGTGGAAGCAGCTTGAAAAATGTTTTCTTAGTATATATATGTCAAAGGTGTTACCAGAGATCTCAGTTGATCCATTCTATGAATCAGGTTTCTGGAAGTTACTGGGCAGAAGGTGGATAGCTGAAGTACAAAAACTGGCACATACTGTTGTGCTAAGGAGACAATCCAGAGGGATCACACTGTCTGCTAGTAACCAGGGATAATGTTTGCATATAAGGCTGCCTGAGGATTTCACATGAAATCCTAGTCTATGCAGAAATCATCTTGTAAGAACCGATTAACGGTGGCAACAGATAGTAAGACACCTGCATGTATTTTGATCCTCTTGGGAAGGATTTTAAGAAAGCAAAAAAATGCCAAAAAAAAAAAAAGCTTGTTAATTGTGGGAATTTCTGTACTTCCATCTGCAGTAAGACATTGCTTCACCCTGCAATCACCAGAGGGTGTGTTTTTGATTTTCTGTTGGTGTAAATGTAAATAAGAGGACAGATTTACCTGGAAAAATTTGCTGCTTCTGCTTTTATTATTTGCAGTCAAGAAATAGAAGCATATGCGGATGTTTTTTTTTATATGTAAACTCTGCCCCCCCAACATTACTTTCTTATGGTAGTAGTAACCCTTCTCCATTTCTGATGACCCACAGGCTACATATTTACAATTCTAAATGACAGAGATAGGAGAAATATTAGATTTTTTTTTCTCTTTCTTTCTTTTAAATAGCTTTTGTTCATGATTTCTGGTACCAAAAGAAGCCCTTTCCGCAGGACGACATGTCATCGCGGTCCTCCTCCTCTCGTGTCTCCCTGCTGGGATGTCACCATTCTGAGGAAAGGGCCAGAGATAGTACTACATTCATGTCATGTAGTATAACAAAATAAATACAATTTGATAGGCATCACTGAGACTTGGTGGGATGAATCTCATGATTGGAATGAAGGAATAGAGGGGTATAGCCTATTTTGTAGAAATAGACCAAACAAGAAAGGGGGAGGAGTAGCCTTTTATGTCAAGGATGATTTCACCTGTGAAGAGATCCATGACTTAAACCCAGAAAGCCAGGTCGAGAGCATCTGAGTAAGAATTAAGGGAGTGAGGAACAATAGGGGGTTTACTACAGAGCTCCAACCCAGACTGAAGACTGTGATGACGCCTTCCTCAACCAAATGGCTGCACATTCAAAAAGGAGAGATACAGTAACAATAGGAGATTTCAATTACCCAGATATATGTTGGCAGTCAAACTTTGCCAAGACAGCAAGGTCCAGCAAGTTTCTTGCTTGTCTTGCAGACAATTTCATGGTCCAGAAGGTGGAAGAGGCGACAAGGGGATCAAATATTCTAGATCTAATCCTGACCAACAGGGATGACTTTGTTAACGAGATAGAAGTGGTTTGATCTTTAGGGGGGAGTGACCATGCCCTATTGGAATTTGGCATTCAATGGGAAGGAGAAGCTAAGTATAGCCACACACTCATCTTAGATTTTAAAAAAGTGGACTTCTGTAAACTTAAGGAGCCGCTGGCTGAAATTCCGTGGTCAAGAATAGTGAGAGAGAAAGGAATTCAGGAGGCATGGGAGTTCCTTAAAAGGGAGATACTGAAGGCATAGTATAAAACTGTCCAATAAGGAGGAAAAATGGAAGGCAACTGAAGAAATCAGAATGGTTAAAGAAATCTCAGCTGAGCTAAGTGTTAAGAGAAACATGTGCAAGAAATGGAAGAAGGGGGAAACCACCAAAGAAGATTTTAAGCAAGTAGCCAAGAGATGTAGGGAGAAAGTCACAAAGGCTAAAGCACAGAACGAACTTAGACTGGCCAGAGATAGTAAAAACAATAAAAAGGGCTTTTTTAAATATGTCCGCAGCAAAAGGAAAAAGAAGGAAACGATAGGTTCACTGCGCAGAGAAGATGGCGAATTACTAACAGGGGGGAAAGAAAAGGCAGAACTACTTAACACCTTCTTTACCTCAGTTTTTTCCCAGAAGGACACAAGCACTCAACCTGGCAGTTGGGGAGCAGGTGAGGAAGCAGGGGAAATGAGGCACATAATAGGTAGAGAGGTGGTACAGAATACCTGGCCACACTGGATGAATTCAAATCTCCAGGGCCAGATGAATTGCATCCTAGAATATTAAAACAACTGGCAGAGGTCATTTCAGAACTGCTTGCTATAATCTTTGAGAAAACTTGGAGGACAGGAGAAGTTCCAGCAGACTGGAGGAGGGCAAATGTTGTCCCCATCTTCAAGAAGGGAAAAAAAAAGAGGACCCAAATAATTATCGCCCGGTCACCCTGGCATCAGTATCCAGAAAGATCCTGGAGCAGATCATTAAGCAGTCAGTTTCTAATCACTTAGAAAGCAATGCAGTAATCACAAGAAGTCAACATGGATTTCTCAAAAATAAGTCATGCCAGACTAATCTTATCTCTTTATATGATAGAGTTACTAGCTTGATAGATGAAGGGAATGCTGTGGATGTAGCATATCTCAATTTCAGTAAGGCCTTTGACAAAGTTTCCCATGACATTCTTGCAAAGAAGCTAGTAAAATGCAGGCTGGATGGGGCTACTGTCAGGTTGATCTGTAACTGGTTGACTGACCGTTCCCTAAGGGTGCTCACGAATGGCTGCTTTTCATCCTGGAGAGAAGTGACTAGTGGGGTGCCACAGGGTTCTGTCCTGGGCCCAGTGCTGTTCAATATCTTTATCAACAACTTGGATGAAAGAATAGAGAGCATGCTCATCAAATTTGCAGATGACACCAAATTGGGAGGGGTTGCTAATATGCCAGAGGACAGGATCAAAATTCAAAATGACCTGGACAGATTAGAGAGCTGGGCCAAGGCTAACAAAATGAAATTCAACAGAGAGAAGTGTAAGGTCCTACACTTAGGTAGAAAAAATGGAATACAGAAATATAGGATGGGGGACATGTGGCTGGATAGCAGTATGTGTGAAAGGGATCTAGGAGTCTTAATAGACCACAAGCTTAACAAGAGTCAGCAGTGTGATGCGGCAGCCAAGAAAGCCAATGCAATTCTCAGCTGCATCAATGGGAGTATGGTGTCTAGATTGAGGGAGGTACTGGTACTACTCTACTCTGCTTTGGTTAGACCTCATCTTGAATACTGTGTCCAGTTCTGGGCACCCCAGTTCAAAAAGGACATGGTCAAGCTGGAGCAAGTCCAGAGGAGGGCGACCAAAATGGTGAGGGGCCTGGAAGCCATGCCCTATGAGGATAGACTTAGAGAGCTGGGCATGTTTAGTCTGCAGAAGAAAAGGTTAAGAGGGGACATCATAGCCATGTTTAAATATCTGAAGGGATGCCATATAGAGGGGAGAGGGCTTGTTTTCTGCTGCTCCAGAGACCAGGACAAGGAGCAATGGATTCAAGCTGCAGATTCCACCTGAACCTCAGGAAGAACTTCCTGACAGTCAGGGCTGTCCGGCAGTGGAATACGCTGTCTCAGAGTGTAGTGGAGTCTCCTTCTTTGGAGGTTTTTAAGCAGAGACTGGATGGCCATCGGTCGGGAGTGCTTTGAGGGTGTTCCTGCACAGCAGGGGGTTGGACTGGATGACCTGTGTGGTCTCTTCCAACTCTACATTTCTATGATTCTATGATTCTGTGCCCCATAATGTTTTTTGGGGAGAAGTCTACCTGTATATAACACAATCTCATTACTGAGATGCCTTATAGCATGCATCTGGGTGGTTTCAGCAGAGGCCATTTCCGCACTAGCCTATTATAGCGCTATGATTCCACTTGCAACATCCTATGGAATTCTGGGGTTTGCAGTTTCCGGTCCCTCCCAAAACTGCAAACCCCAGGATTCCATGGGATGTTGCAAGTGGAATCATAGCGCTATAACATGCTAGTGTGGAAATAATCAGAGAAGGAATTTCACAACACTGTGGGAAGAAAACGACAGAAATAGTTTAGAACAAGAAAGGGAGGAGAACTTGTTTAAAAACATGAAGGTATCAGGATGAATCTAGGATCTGCTTCTACTAGGAAAAAGGCTCCACTGGCAGAAAATTTATCTGTTGAGTTTTGGGCAGTACTCTCCAATCAATCCCACATACCAAAGCCTACTCACAGTTCTGTGTAACATTTTCAGAAGCCTGCAGAAGGTGCTGTGGTAAGGAGGGAACATGACATTCCCCTTCCATGAGCAACACTGTCCATGAATACATCTCTATCCTGTATCCTGTCTGTATTTAAAGTGGCACGAAAGATCAGTTTCTTCTAGCAGGTCTAACCAGATTATTTTTAACATATGAATTTTAAGGTATTCATTGGTTGTTTTCAATACGTATTGGTTTTATCTGCTCATCTAAGTGGTAGCATGTGTTTAATTTGTTTTTGCTCCCCTCTTTGATCCATGGCGAGGAGCAGGTAAGAAATAAGTAATAGCTGGAGTTCACTCAGGCAGTAACCTGGGCCATTTCCACACGGGGGTAAAACTCCGCCTCCAGACGATGGGAGACGGAGGTCGTTCACACCGCCGGGCGATCTAGTGCGGTTGGAAAAGGTGAGGCTCCACACCTCCAACCGCTCGAGTGCCACCGCAAGGGTGGCGCTGCGAGTTTTTTAAAAACCACCTTCCCAGGTGGTTTTTATGAAACTCGCCCGCACTAATCCGCAGCTGCTCCCGGTGTGAATCTGCAGAGACGCATTAGTGCGTCTCTGCAGATCTGCCTGGGGGCGGGCTTCCGGCTGGCGCGCTGCCCTGATTGGCGGAGCGCCGCTGGAAGCTGCCAGCCGCCATTTTGGACGCCGCCGAACGCCACCGAAATTCGGCGGCGTGTGGAGCGGCAGAGCCGCGCTCCCCTAAGGGACGGAGCAGGGGCGGAGAAAACCACACCCAGGTAATCTCCGCCCCTGTGTGCGCCGCCCCGTTTTGGCTCCCCGCGTGTGAAAAGGGCCCTGGAGTTACATGTTTGTGACTGGTTTGTATTCAAACTGGATTAGTGAATACATAGGGACTGTTAAAGTCTCCCAATCTCCATTTATCAGGCTACCTCTGCTGCCATAAGTGAGAATCTGTTGCTCTGTTGATTACGAAGCAGTCGACTGATGTTCCCACCCACCCTTCCTCATGTGAGCTATCTCTGGTGCAAGGTCTGCTTATCATAGCAGAGATTGGGATGGAATCAGAATGCCAATCAGCCACCTTCCAATGGACAGGAGAACCTACATCTGTTATTCACAGCAGTTGCTGCCTGGTAAGGGGTTGGGAAAGTCAGGCTTGGAGACACTATGTAGCTAAATAATTTAAGATGATTATGTAGCTAAGTAGGGGACAGACAATTGCAGTCGTTATTAGTGCAACTACGATTACTACTGTCTAACACATGCTGGCATGATATGGTGTTCAAAACTTGAGTTCTCTCGTTTAAAATCTTCCTCTTCTTCCTTTTGCCTCCCCTTTCCCACTCTTATAGTTGGGAATCTAGCAAAAAAGTTCTCCTGAGAATCTTTTGCTTGGCACTCAGTGGAAAAAAAAAAGTGGTTACTTAGATTAAAGATATTTGTACCAAGCATTGCTTCGGGTTGACACGGGGTCTCTCTCCTACTGTCGCAGTGTTTTCATAAGCTGTGGACAGTTATTGGATGCATAAAGGGTGCATACAATGTGATCAGAGCACTGGCTGGTTTCTCTGCACCTGCCAAAGTCACTGAGCAGAAACCTTTCATGAATTTTTATAGCCAAGGCCACGGCTGCTGTAGGCGAATCTCCCGCCAGAAAGGATACCGGGCTAAAAGGAAAATTACTGTGCAGCCAATTAAACACACCTGGTGATAATAAATTTACCTTTGAGGCTTTCTAAGTAGCTCTGCTTTCTGTGGTCCCATTAATAGTTTATTTTCTGGTCAGGTGCACTATTGATTGTTCTACACTGAAGCTATTTCTTCCTCATTAGCTTCCCAAACTTTTCTTTGCCGCAATTTTCCTCAGATACAAAAGCTGCCCAAGATTATGTGAGACTTGTTGCTTAGCAACAATCCTATTCCTGTAACAATAATGGCTAAGTATGGGGTGTCAGTCTTGTTCAGGCCAGTTCCATGTTTTCCCCACCAGCAGTACTTCACCCACCTTTTGCTTCTTACGGGATGATTAAGAGAAGGATTTGTCTTATAAGGGTATTGGGCTAAAGCACAAGCTTTAAATTTGACTTGTTGTATAAAAAAAGAAGCCAATGTTTTATCTACCTTGGTATGGAAAAAAAAGAAACTCAAGAAATTTAGACCCTTGGCAATATGACTAGTACAGTCCCTTTCCAAACTCCCTGTCTTTTTATTACTCTCAGAAACTATTTTCACTCCAAACAGGGTGCTTCTGGCTGTAATAGATGACTTTGCTTTATTATGCCCAACTGGATTAAAGATAACTGAAACTTAAAAGGAAATACTATACTACTTTCAGTATTGTTCAGGTGCACTAAGAAAACCTTTCTGGGTTTTGGTGTCACTTCCTAATGATATTCTGTTTTCATTCTTCCTTTGTGGAACATCAAGCTATCATTTTTGCTGGTGAAAAGGAACAGAAATAAATACCTAGGATGACCATGATAGGATTGTGAGTTTTGAAACCCCGAGGCTTTCCATGTGTTCTGCAAAAAATATGAAACTTTCATTAAAATCCTATTGATGTGAAGGATTCTTTGATGGAAAGGTCTTAAGTGTTTTCATACTGAGGACATTATACTGCTATAATAGTAAACAATGCCAAAAGGAACAGAATGAAACTTTAGTCTCAGGTGAAGGCAAGTCAAAGATAAGACACAGCAATGCAGCTACTCCAAGTAACAGACTTGGGTTGCTATGAAGTGTGGTTGCAGGAGTTAGGAATGAGTAAAAATTTCATTTCCATTCATTTTTTATAAGAATTTACAAAATAATTGCAAATTTCTTCATATTGAGGATGGAAAGAACATGAAACTTCCAAAATCTGAATGTTCAAGAAACCAGGCTTGATAGATGTGTCTATATAATGATGGTGGTGGTGATTTTACTTTTTATCCACCTATCCTGTTACCCCAAATGGTGGGTGACTCAGAGGTGCACCCACAATGTCAGTTCCTCTGTGAAACAATAGGGAATTATTAGCTCAAAGGGAAAGCCTGTGAGAGGAGGCTGTAATCTTAAAGAATCTTTTACACTTATATATATGTGTATTCATGCAGGGACACCAGATGGAGATTAAAAGTATGTTTTGTTTTATTGGGGGAATTTCAAAATTGCACACACAATCCAAGCAGTTTCACAACCACACAAGGCTAACTGAAGGAAAGGAGGGGAAAATGGGAGAGCAAGACATTAGGGGGAAGTGGGAAATATTTACCTATCCTGTAGAGAAGAGATGAAGCCATGGCAGTCTCAGGGTAGCACAAGAATGGGAATCAGAGAAGCAGAGTGACAGCCCATGTCTAGAGTACTTTGAATTATCTGGCTCAGAACCAGAGTTTAAATAACCTGTTTCTGCCCTGAGGGAGAAGTTGTTAATGGCTTTCTGGCAGAGTAGACAATGGGGTCTGGAATGGGCTAGTGGTTTTAGCATTAGGTGACAAAGCACTGATGGGAATCATGATAGCTCCTTAATGGTTGGGCCGATGAGGACACAAAAGAGAGTTTTGACAAGAAGAGGAAGTGGGTAGAAGATAATTAATGCTCTCATGAGGTAGTTCCTGGTGCTTTGGTTATTGAAGGTTTAGTCTTTGATGGACATTTCCAAGCTCATTAACACCAGAGTTTCCTTGACTATGACCTGCCCATGCATGAGGTCCCATCTGACCTACTTTTGCACACATTCAGCCAGTCCTCTTAGCCAGCACAGCTTCTCAGCCAGAGCAGTGGCATATTTCTGCCAATTGAATTATATTTGTCAATTATTTCACACATATCCTATCTCAGTCCTGGCACAGTTCATAAAACAAACAAAACAAACTGTATAACTCCTGGATTGTTACTTACCTCCAGGCAGTACACACAGAGTCATAGATAAAGTCCAACATAAACAAAGCCCAACAGAGTTCCATGGCAAGGGAGTGTCCAAGGTTAATCTGAGCATTTGTCAAGGCATCCAGCAGGGTAGAAAGTCAGATAAGCTCTGACAACTCCTGGAGGGGAAGGACGGCCACTAAATAGTTCTGGAACCTAGAGCAGCTGCGACTTGATTAATTGTTGTCGGTTATAAATTCTGTGAGAGTGACACTGGGTCTCTCTTTGCTATCTGTGTTCTGCAAGGCTGGGTCTAGGCAAGTGCTGTTCTATATCTGAAGAGGCAGGACTGTCTGTCGGGGCTGGCACCACCCCCTGTTCTGTTTGTGGCACTGCAACCTGTACAGCAGATCCTGGTATGCCCTTTGTTTCAGCCTCTGGCATGCCCTCTGCTTCAGACTCAGAGTCCATGCTCTGAAAGCAGGGCATGACAATATCACAGAGTGGGGTGTGCATGGTATGGTAACACTTCCTGTGGATCAAGGTGGACAACAACAACAAATAATGCAACCCATAACATTAGTTAAAAGAGCATATAAAACCAATACACATTAAAATCCACCAATCAATACGTTAAAAACCATCATTTATCTGGATATGCTTGCCAGAAGAGACAGAGTCTTTACTACTGAATTAAACTCAAACAGCATCTCAAGCTGACAATTTTTTTCTGACATATCATTCCACATTCTGGGGATGGCTGAAGAAAATGTCCTCTGAGTAACAGTCATTCTAGTTGTCACTGACTGAAGCAGATGTCTCCCAGAGGACCTGAATGTACAGGGCAGATGATATGGGAGAAAGCAATCTTGTAAGTTACCTGGACCCAAACCATCTAGGGCTGTAAAGGTATTAATCAATATTTTGTACTTTACCCAAAGCTAATTGACAGCCAGTGGAATGATTTCAATATTGGTATTGTGAGTGGGTTGAAATCTCATACCCACTGTATCTGAATGGGTTGGAACAGAGCTGGGATGAGCTCTGAAACTGGGTAGGAAGTGAGGCAGTAACATAGAATGCAAAGTATGCAAAACAATAAAATACACAAAAGAGTTTCTTTGGCCAAAGGATCCTGCTGACAATTAGAACTGCATTCAGTCCAACCTACTAGCAATAGTGATCCAGAAGGATAACTTAATTCTTCAAGCTTCATGTTTTTATACTATTTGTTTGATTAGGAAAGTGGAATAAGACATACATCAGAAAGATTAATGTTTCACTTAGGACTGACTACTTGTTATTTCTCATCTAACTCTTCCATCAGCTGTCTGGAAGAACAGAGCAGTGTGTAACTATCATAATGTTCACAAACAAGTCTATCACTGATGTAGCAAATGTACTCCCAATTTCAGCAATAATAGTTTCATTCAGAAGTTAACAAAACAGAGGTTATTCATGTAATTGGTCAATAGAAGCAGTTAATCAATATTGTTGTTAATCATACCAATCAGAGGGCAATTGAGAATCTTTTAACATCCCTCATGTATATTTTAAGCCAACAGTATAATATGGTCACTCCTATATTTACCAGTAACCAATCTGGCTGCCATGTTTTGAACTAACTGAAGTTTCTGAACTTGGTACAAAGGCCCTTTTCACACGTGGGGGGGGGCAAAACGGGGCGGCACACGCAGGGGCGGAGCTTACCTGCTTGCATTTTGCTCCATCCCTGCTCCGTTCCTGTGGGGAGCGCGGTTCTGCCGCTCCACACGCCGCCGAATTTCAGCGGTGCCCAAAATGGCGGCTGGCAGCTTCCGGCGGCGCTCCGCCAATCAGGGCAGTGCGCCAGCCGGAAGCCCGCTCCCAGGCAGATCTGTAGAGATGCACTAACGCGTCTCTGCAGATTCACACTGGGAACAGCTGCGGATTAGTGCGGGCGAGTTTCATAAAAACCACCTGGGAAGGTGGTTTTTAAAAAACTCACAGCACCACCCCTGTGGCTGCACTAGAGCGGTTGGAGGTGTGGAGCCTTACCTTTTCCAACCGCACTAGCTCACCCTGCGGTGTGAACGACCTCCGTCTCTGGTCGTCACACCGCAGGGTTTTACCCCCATGTGAAAATGGCCAGAGATAGGCCAATGTAGAGTGCATTACAGAAGTCCAGCCTTGAGGTTACCAGTATATGCACTACTTCAGAAGAGGTGCAGCTGGGATAACAGCCAAAGCTGATAAGCTCATCTGACTGTTGTATCTATCTGGGATGACATTTGGTAGGATGGATGCAGAAGTACCTATAAACTGTGAACATAATCTTTCAGGGGATTGTAATCCCATCCAGGACTGGCTGACACACCTCCAAACCCAGGTAACGGTCCTTGACAGCAAGCACCTCCTTGTCTGGATTCAGTTACAATTTGTTTTACTCATGCACTCCATTACTTTCTCCAGGCATTCATTTAGAGGAAATACACTATCTTTAGCTGCTGATGCTATTACTGAAGGCATAGAGAAGTACCTTTGCACTTCATCAGCATACTGATACCATTCTGTTCCATGCCTCCAGAGTCCTCTCTACAGTTAGTACTGGTATACACTGGTGAAAAGATTCTGCCATTACCTTCCTCTCCTAGGCCTCCTCTGAGCTATAGTTCCCTCAAATTCTAAGGAGACACTGGCATTGCGAGTAGACCCCAATGTCCCCCACCTCTTAGAGTAACCATCGGGTAACCCTCCATATTTTAGTTATGGGACAAGTAGTAGGAGTTAAGTAGCAGCTTGCTTGTAACAAGGTATGAGAATCAGAGATAAACAAAGGGCCTCTTTCCACACTACACTGTTATAGTGCTATTATTCCACTTTCAACTTCCTGTGGAATTCTGGGGTTTGTAGTTTATTGAGACCCAAGAGTTCTCTGGCTGAGAATCTTAAAGGCCCCTCCCTAAACTGCAAACCCCAGGATTCCATAGGAGGTTGAAAGTGGAATAATAGCACTCTAACAGTGTAGTGTGGAAAGGCCCAAAGCTAGGAATGTAGTGATAAGCACTGCCAGGCCAAACCAGAACTTCAAGATCTCTTGCAGGCGGTATGAGAAACACTTTGCCTTTTATGTTTTGAATTTTGCTAATTGCTTCCAGTTCACTCACTGAAGTCCCATACTATGTATCATGCTCCTAATAAATAGTGTTTATGCATTGTTATATTTGTGTGTGTGAATTCGGTTTCTGACAGTAACAGCTTGGGTTTCTATAACAACACAAATCATGTTTAGATCTAAGTTGAGTTCTAAGGGTTATCTATTGGTTAAGCTCATATGTATTTGCAAAAAGCCACAAATTTCCTCAGCCATTCCTGGTGAGATGGAGAGAACCAGGGACTGATCTAGTTATTATGCAAAATCTGTTTAGATCTTTTCCTGGGGGGGGGGGAATCACCGATACAAGACAGGAGAAAATGCACAGCATGCTTTCTTCTTAAATTAGGCCCTTTTCGTACCTTACCTCGTCGCGGCAGTGGGGAGCGGCCCCCACACAAGCCACTCACAACAGCCCTTCTTGCCTCCTGCATCGGCTTCCTGGTAGCGTGACCTTCCACAGTGCAGTCTGGGAGTTGTAGGTTGCACTGGGGGAAGGAAGTGCAACCGCCCCGGCTTGCCGAAGCACCACACGCAGGTAAATACGCAAGGGCGCCGCAAGCATTGCGCAAGCACGCAGTATTTTCAGCTTACAGTTGAAAATAAAAAAATGAGCGCTCACCCCACTTCAGCCTCGTGAGCGTCACACGAGTGGGAGTGCATCATATGGAGTGACGCTCCCACTCACTTGATGCTCAAGGGGCGCTCGTGCAAAAAAAAAAGCATGCGAAAAGGACCTTAGTCTTTGCATTGGTTAGAAGTGAGGACACCATTTTGTTTTTCTGCCTCAAGCATAAGAACATCTGGAGGGATGCATACTTTCCTGAGAGCCAGTATGGTGTAGTAGTTTGAACATTAGGCTATGGCCATTTCTGCACTACACTGTTATAATGCTATTATTCCACTTCCAATGTCCTGTGGAATTCTGAGGTTTGTCATTTACTGAGGCCAAAGAGCTCTCTGGTTGAGACTATCCCCTATGAGGATAGACTTAGAGAGTTGGGTATGTTTAGTCTGCAGAAGAGAAGGTTAAGAGGGGACATGATAGCCATGTTTAAATATTTGAAGGGATGCCACATAGAGGAAGGAGAGGGCTTGTTTTCTGCTGCTCCAGAGACTAGGACAAGGAGCAACGGATTCAAGCTGCAGGAAAGGAGATTCCACCTGAACCTCAGGAAGAACTTCCTGACAATCAGGGCTGTCCGGCAGTGGAATATGCTGCCTCGGAGTGTAGTGGAGTTTCCTTCCTTGGAGGTTTTTAAGCAGAGGCTTGATGGCCATCTGTCGGGAGTGCTTTGAGGGTGTTCCTGCATGGCAGGGGGTTGGACTGGATGGCCTGTGTGGTCTCTTCCAACTCTAGATTTCTATGATTCTATGATACTTCTAAATGCCCCTCCCTAAACTGCAAACCCTAGGATTCCGTCGGATGTTGAAAGTGGAATAATAGTGCTATAACAGTGCAGCAAGGAAATGGCCTATGTCTCTAGAGGACAGGGTTTGATTCCACGCCAAGCCATGGAGAGACCCACGAGGTGACTATGATTGAATCACGCAGCCTCAGAAAACCCCATGATAGGTTCACCTTAGGGTCACAAGTCAGCAACAATAAAAAACACACTTTCCTCATGGTAGTCATGGTTATTTGCAAGTGGAATAAAGAGAAAACATTTTTCTCCAGCTCCAAAGACTTCTTTTCATCCAATAAATAATGAACCTTTTTAAAGCCATGAATAATGTTTGTTTCACGCCTAGAAACACACAGACACACAAACATACACAGAGGGAGAGGGACTGAGAGAGAGAGGTAAAATTAGTGTTGGATTAGCCTCCTGCTTCCATCTTCAGTATCTGTAATTGTGTGCGTGATACAATATCTTTTGAGAGAGTTACATGTAATGTAACTGAAGGGCCAGAGACTAATGAAAGATACTACAGAGAAGACCTTTCAAGATATGATTCTTCATCAGCTTCCCTGAAGCCTAAGCTGTAGGTGCCTTTCTGTTTGCTTGCTTCAATTATTATACAAAAAGCCCAAATAAACAATCTCATTCAACAGCACAAACATCTACTTCAGGTCAGAACAAAAAGGAAACTCTTTCAAAAAGATGGAAGCAAACAGCAGTTCCCATCTGATAATACAGAATAAAAGACGACACTCTAACTTGAGTGGCATTTGGCAGAGGGCTTTTTGTTTGAACAAGATTTAAAATCTAAAAAAAAATAAAAAATAAAAACGTCAGCAGTGCTTTTAAACTATATTTACCCCCTAGTTTAAGACGGTAGAGGGAGGAAAAGAGGATAAATAGAACCATTTCCCCTTGATTCGTTTACTTATCAAATATATACATTTTTGGTTCTTTCTAAATTGAAAGCAAGTACTGTGTGCTTCTTAGAAGTCCACACACTGGCCTTAAAAAATATTATAGTTTCTCCTTCCATGCCACTCTCAGTAAACCAGATCTCCCCTGATTTCAGAAATTCAGAATAACAGGCTCTGGCTATTAATTAGTGCTTTAGATTTAAGATCATCATTGAATAGCAAGGACCTCTGGGTAGGGCTAGAAAAAAATCTGTCAATCAGAGATGCAATATTAAACCAATGGATGGGCCACTCAGTGGACTAAACTGACTCAGTATAAGTTACTTCCTATCTTTCTAAAGGGTTGCTGAATAGAAGACTACAGTGTGGGAGATGAGTATAAGGATGTGAGGAATCCAAGATGAATTGAGCCTATTTTCCAAAACATGAAATCAAATTAGAAACTTTGTAGCCAATGACTGGTGGCCAATGGAATTTTATTTATTTATTTATTTGCTTATTATCTCTGACATCTCCCACAAGGTGATGCCACGAGTAGCCTACATATTAAAATGTTAAAACAACATGTTAAAACAGTAAACATAAAACAATATCTTACATTAATTTTTTTAAAAGCATTAAAACAACAAGCCATTTAGAATCATTAATTTAGAATAGTGGAAAACACATTGAAACAACATAAACATTTTTTTAAAAAGCCACCCATTGCACTTCCCCAGTCAGTTAAAAGCTCATGCCCTGTTTAAATAAGAAGGTTTTTGCTGGCCAACAAAAAAGAAAGGAGATTGTTGGCCAACTGAGCCTCTCTTGAAGGACAGCTCTATAGCCTGGGAATAGCCACCAAACAGACTGTCTCCCAAGTCCTCATCAGACATATCTGTGATGGTGATGGGACAGAAAGAAAGCCTCCCCTGAAGATCTTAAAATTCTGGTAGACTCATATAGGGAGATTTGGTCTTTTAGATAGCCTGGACCTAACCTGTATAGGTTTACTTCCCCACTCAGTGCATACAGTCTCACCCCAAATAAATGCAGAAATTCATTTTTATATTTAGGAAACCCTCTTCCTTATGCTCTGCACAACTGTAATTGGCACTATTTCTCATTTGCATTTTAAAGAAATAAGTTACTATGTTGTTCTTTCTCCTGTAATCTGATGCATAAATGTATCTTAGCAAATTCCTGGAACAGCTTATTAATTTTTAATTTATTTTCCATATAATAAAGTTGATTCTTAGAAAAAGTTAAATGCTATTAAAATGTGTCTTTGTATGAGCCTTAAGCATCCAACCTTATCTTTTTGATAGTATTTGTTTCTCCCCTAGTTTCTGTAACAGTCATTTCATTTTTATGCTTTGGAAGTTTTTTTATTATTATTATTCACTTTTTCTGCTGAGTGTTTTTTTTTTTGCATGTTATATCTGCTGGGATATCTTCTAACGTATATCCTTCCCCCTTACTCTTTCTTGACAATTCTTATTCTTTCAATATTTCTGTGTCTCTTATCATTAAAAAAGCTATTATTTTTTTCCCCATTAAGCATGCACCCCCAAAAGCCTTCAAACTAAGACATCAGGTCTCCACAACATTGATATATGTAATGTTCTGATTCTAGGTTTGCTTTACTTGAAAAAACTATTAGTTTGGGTCCAGAAATGAAGCATGAACATTTGACCTCACCTTACACTCTTAAGAAACACTGACACGATTGGTGGCATGGGGGGCAATTTGTTTCCAAAGTAGAGGTTGCCTCTGATTTCTACATAGGAAACACACTAAGTACCCCTGAGCTAACCACTGTCACACAGCTAAAGGTATCTCACAGGGTTACTTTGAGAATAAAAGGAGATATCTGTATATAACATCCTATGCCCCTTCGATAAAGGGTAGGATAAAATACTAAATATTATCTTTTAATTACTGTAAGAGTCAATACTTGTGGAACTGAGGAGATCAATGAAGCAGCAGGTCTTCGTGAATATATAAACTAACCTTAAACTGATACATAGCATTTGTAAAACTAATCCAGTCCTGTCTGGTCTGAGTGCTTTGTTCTCTATGGCTTCAGAAGAATGATATCTCCAGCCCTACTACCTATTTATTTACTTGAGAGACCATCATTGCCACCTGGATTAAAAACCCAAAACTGACCCATCTGGAGTGGGGAATGTGTGTCCATAACCTGCATAAAGGGCAAATGCCTGGTTCTGGATTCTTCTGGGTGAAGTTTTGTTCAGAGTTTGAGAACAGCAGCAGTGTGCTGACAGGCTGTCTCCTTGGAATGTCCCATTTCTGAAATTAACAGATAGAGATAATATGGTGGCATTAATTACATTCCTGCCTACCCAGAAGAGGACAATTCTCCCCCGTTGTTCAGTACACACATTCAGAACCAGCTTTGGAGGGCTGGCAAATGTTTTGGGAGAGGTTTTAGAGGAGCCAAGTGGGAGACATTTTTGAAAAGGTGCAGTTGCAATAGTGGATGTTGTACAGTGGCTAGAGCATTTCTAAACAAGGAAGGTGTTATATGAAGATCCTAAAAAAGTTCTTTTTTGAATTCCAGCTCCCAACATTAGAGATGCAATCATTTATTAAGTATCTTATTGAGAGTAGCAGTATGTAATTTTCGCAATTTGCTTCCTGCTGCTCAACACCACCACGCATATTAAACTGCCCTCTCTTCTTGGGATGCAAGCAAACACTTTGTCCGTTCACAATGCTGTGCAGGCTGCACTGGAATGGGATCCAAAGTATATATTATACATTCAACTTTTACAACTTGTCCTTGTACAAATTAAAAAATGGCCCTCTCCATTTTGGAACTTACATTTGAAAGAGGCAATCTGCAAAGTGGTTGCTGAAAAGCTTCCACCTTTCAGGACTGACATGGAAATGTAACTATTTTAGGTTTTTTATTTATTTTTAAGTCGTGACATGTTTCCCAGTTGTTCTGCTTTGTAATCAGCCACTTGCAATTGATTGCTAAAGTTATAAGCAGCTGGCTACTTGCTTATAAGCACTGCAGTGAGGAAAATTGCTGTGGTGTATAGAGGGCAATGTAGCTGTTGTTTGCGAATTCTCTCAGAAAGAAAATACCAACTTGGTGTGTCACAGAGCAAAGGTTATTGTGATTTGACAAATAACAAATCCAAGTAGTATCTAGGTGGTGACTTAAGAAAAAAAAACCCTGGATAATCACCCTAAGTAACCATTTCCTGCCTTTTAGTCAAAATCTGTCACCAAGATGAGTAGCTGCAACTTACCTAATTGTTGGACCCACAGGGGAAAAAAAGAATGTGGCAGGGGGAGATTATCAGTGGACATTATGAGAAGTTGCTACTTCGAACTTCATAATTCTATAGCACTTTAGAAGATAACTTAAAGTACCAACCAACCTGGTTTAGAATTCTCTTACTTCCTACGGAATTATAGAAGAGAAACGTTTTCAAGGTCATTATTGTGCTAGCATTTCCAATACGTGTCCTGTGTCTCTTAATTCTTCTGCCTTTGTTTTGCTTATGAAAAGACACTGTGTGAACAGACTGAGCTCAACTATTCTTCCTTTGAACTCAGTGTTAGCAGTTATATGACATTCTTCCTATGTGCCACAGTCTCTCATTATGATCAAATAGGCCTTTAGCCAAATGCTGTAGGACCTAACTCTACACTAGCATTGTAGAGGCCTGAAGTCTACTTATAATATTCATTTCAGTTACTCATTCTCTGTTACAATTCCAAAAATATTGTAGAATGTCTGTGCTCATTGTCATTTTTTTACATACTTTGATATGAAATATTAATCATTTTTGAATCAAGCTCTGCTGTTTCTCACAATGGAGCAACTGGCAGGTCATTAAAACATTTAGCTTGAAAAGAACTGTGTATTATGAGAAGGAATTCTGACATTCATTGGTTCTATTGCTCTCTGTTGAAAGTTACAAAAAGATTATGTTGTAAGTTTCCCTATAAAAGGAAAGGATCAATCCAATTAATAATGAGGACATGTACTGGTATAATCAATAGCCCTACATCAGCTAGGAATATGCTGTACTTATGAACTACAAGAAGAAAGTAGTGTTCTAAAGAGTTTCATTCTTTGAGATGCTTTGGAAATATCAAATAATATCAGGTAAGATTTCTTTTAGCTGTTATGTATCTGTACAAAGCCAGGGGTGTTAAATAAACGGCTTTCAGGTCAAAAGCAGGATGGGGGCTAAATTTTGGCTTAAAACTCTTGGCATCTTAGAAGAGGGGCACTTGTCCAAATGGTATGAATGTGGATTCTTCTAATTCAGTGGTTCCCAACTTTAGGCTCCCAGATGACATTGGACTACAACAATTATTATCCTTATTTATCCCATTGGTGGAAGTGAGAACCCTTGTGCTAACCAATGTATGAAGCCTAATGTCTTATTTAAAAGAAAGGGCTGAATCCTAACAGTAGTCCCACTGAAATAAAAGCATTTTCATAAAAGTCTGCTCATCATAAGTGGGTCTGCTTTAGGTGGGACTAGGAGTAGAATGGAGCTGGTGTGGTGTGGTAGTTTCTCTGTTGGAGTGGAATTCTAGGAGACCCACGTTCAAATCTCTATTCAACTATGGAAACCCACTGGCAAATCATATACTCTTAACCTCAGAGGAAAGGAATGGCAACCCCACCACAACCAATAAATCCTTCCAAGAAAACCTTTTGATAGGTTCAGCTAGGGTTATCATAATCTGGAAATGATCTGAAGGTACACAATGCACACCAATACTGTTGAATCTAATCTGTTTTCTAGTCTCATCATAATTTCTGCTAAGGAGCCCTGGTGGTGCAGTGGTTAAATGCCAGTACTGAAGCCACAAGGTTGTGAGTTCGATCCTGCCAGGCTCCAGGTTGACTCAGCCTTCTATCTTTCCGTAGGTCAGTAAAATGAGTACTCTGCTTGTTGGGGGCAATTAGCTAACACATTGTAAACCGCTTAGAAAGCACTTAGCTGATAAGCAGTATAAAAATACACATGCTTTTGCTATTGCCACATACTGAGATTCCCCACAAACGTAATTTGAAACACAGTATTTCAAATCACGTCTCAGTCCCAAATCCATCTCTAGTCATAGGTAAGACACTACTCTTTCAGTCCTTCATTTTTCATAACAATACACAAGACTGCCTTGAACCCCACCTTTCTGTCTCCTGGTGAGTATAAGGGCAATTACCACTATCAATATAGCATATTAAAAGGTGAACAGATTAAAAATGCAAATACAGAAAAAGAGAAAGCAAGCACACAAAATTCAAGGGAGAAAATCTGACCTATCTCAGCAAGGAACAATTAAGAGAAGAATTAAAGTATTTGGGAACTGGAAGTTAGGTCAGCTGCCTTAACTTCTATACCACATAGACAATAAACATGCACTATAGCCAGAATTACTGTGCTCACTTATAATGAAACACTCATCCCCACTTTTCCTTCGGTTTTCAGTCTTAACGTTGGAGAAAACATTGTGGTCAGTCAGGTGGTAAACTTTAACAAGATATATGTATATTTAAATTCCAGACCTTTAAACTTGACAAGCAATCTTTTCCCAAGCTTATCTTCAGCACCAGAGCCTCATGTTTTGCACATTTAAGCAAAATTAAACCCATCAAAGTAATTATGCAAGCATTATCAGAACATCAGTCTTGCAGGCTAGCTCAGCTCTGCTCTGCTCATACCCTCTGAAGCTTAATTTATTCAGCTTTATGCAGTCCTCACCTCTTGCCTTCTTCTGAATGTAAGTTACATGAAGATCAGATGTTTCCCTAATACCTGCCTTCCTCCAATCTTGTGTTGCTTTCTATATTCTACATTTGTCAAGCTTGTTCCCTTGCTACATAATTTTTAAGTCTGTGACTACCTGGATCTATCTTTACTTTCTGAAAGCATATAGGAATGCAAGGAGATGTTGTGCTCTGGATGATCTTAAAAATAAAAATAAAATTGCAGGTATTAGTAAGGAAAGAAAAAAAGAGAACGTCAAAATTTGAATAATTTAGCAAAAAAGGGAGGTTGTGTAAACATTCCTAGACATAACTAGAAACAGAGTACAGTTGGCCCTCCATATCTGTGGATTCTATATCCATGGGTTCAACCAGCTTGAAAATATTCCTCCCCCCTAAAAAAAAATATGCAAAAAGCAAACTTTGATTTTGCTGTTTTATATAAGGAACACCATTTTACTCTATGTTAATTAATTATATATTTTATGGTTTTAATAAAAATATATAATTAAAAATAATTTTAAAAAGCCTTCAATATTCATTTCAAGTAGCTATACCATAGTCCTTTTTACATACAAATTGGACCTAAGCTTTTAGATCTGGGGACATGGAAGAGTGGCATGTGTTCAACAAACGTCACAAATATTGTGGAGCATTACACAGAACCTTTTAAAAATGTCTCACTGCACTAGTTTTTCACTATGAGAAGGGCTGTCTTGAGGCACCAAGACAAACTTGTTGAGGATTTCTTAATTCCTAAAAGATTTGTTGCAATCTGGATTTTTCCCCCAATTCAATGTATGAAATCTGTGCAAAGAAGACAGTACGCTTTTCCCTTTGTGAAGTATTATACACACAAAGCAAGCACAGAAATACTCAATGATTGATCAAAAAGATTCCAAACAATTTGTTCAATTCTTCTAATTAAAAAAAAAACAAGCAAACAATTTAACTATGCAAATACTGTAACATTTTCACAAATATGAGAACTCTCAAGAATGACAGAAAATATCTTGCCGTTTTATTGGCAAGACGCAAAATCCGGTTATCTTGGGAAAACTTGGAAGATGTTGTGTCCTGAGAGAATTCCAGAGAAAACTTGAATCAGATTGTGCAGACTCAATGGAATCCGATCAACCTGTCTTATGGAATCTTGCGCCAACCTGCCAATCTCCCACTGAGCAGGCCTTATCCTCCTACTGAGAGGTGCTCATCATGCCATTTTGGGGCTACCTGCCTGTGGAGGCAACATGATAGACAAGGCCTTGCTTTTTCTTCACTCAAACTGGAATGGCAGCTCCTCCCCGCATCTGACAAAGCACTTGCCATTCCACACATAACTCTAGCATTCCCCACAACCACCACCCTTCTGTAACTAGGGAAAAGCCTTTTGGTTATTAAGTAAAACTCCTTTAATGATTTATGGTAGGGTGGTTCTGGATGGTTATAACCACTGAAATCATTCAGTCGAGACAGCTTTATAAGAAAATATAATCTTTATTAAAAAAAAAACAGAATAAATTATTTATTTGATAAATGTGTCCAAGTTCAAACAGATCTTTAGAATACTTTTAAACAGTTTTTTGTCTCTTTGTAACATAATCAAGGCACAGGTCTCTCACACACATGCGCACACAGCCCTCTGGCTTCCCTCTTTGCCAAAGGCTACGTTCCCAACTCTAGGTCACTCTCTCTGAACAGATTTAACAGTGGGATTTCTTTTCTCCCTTTCAGCTATCCTCCATTGAATGAGACCTCCTCTGGCTGAAGGATTCACCCTTCACCTTGAACCTGACAGTGTGATCCTTCTGGAAAACTCTCTCTCTCTCCTCCTTCTCATCCCCCCCCCCAGTGTGCCTATAAATACATTCACATACAGACCTCCACCCCTTCTCCCTAGTAAAAAGGGCTGGGCTTTCCTCTTGAGTGGTCATTGCCAGTTGCTTGTTACTGGGCAGCTTTTCTACCACTTAGGACACCACTCTCCCTATATTTCATCACACTGACCAATAATGCCTTCCTTGCTGAAGTAACAAAATCAGAGGGCAATTCCAGCTGGAAATATTGTCCAGTGGGGATTTGAAAGAACTTATTCATAGGGTCATGAGCTTACATTTAAAGGTGAGGAAACTCTTCCCCCTACTTTTTTATTTAGAAAGCAAACAAATAAACCACTTTAACATCCATGCAAGTGGCAGCGTAGGCCATTTCTACACTATACTGTTAAATGCTGTTATTCCACTTTCAACATCCTATGGAATTCTGGGGTTTGTAGTTTATTGAGGCCAAAGAGCTCCCTGGCTGAGAGTTCTAAATGCTCCTCCCTAAACTGCAAACCCCAGGATTCCACAGGATGTCATGTCCCCAAAAACAAAAGGGGGGGAGCAAAAAATATCCACTCAAGGAAAAACTCTTTATAAATAAGCAGAGATAGCCACACACAGCTATGGAAGCATGCCTAGCAGCAGAGAACACCATTAGCAGCACATGCACTAAGCCAGTGACACTCACCAACTCCAAGTTGTAATCTTCCAATATGGAGGCTCTTTATTCTTCGTTACAATATTTACAAAGTCCAGATGGCAATCCAGCATATATAGCTTGCTCTTTCCAGCAGAGCCCCCCAACAGACACACTTCAAACAACGTGTGCAGCATTGGCTGGGATTGTGCTACCTTTATACAGACACCTAGCCAACCCTTGTATTGTCTGCACCTGGTGCTCATCAGCATGACTCAGCACAAACTTGGTTGAGTCACATTCCTTTCTACAGGTGCACTTAACAGTTGAAGCAATTCAAGCAACAGGCCATTTACTTCACAAAATATTTTCTAGAGGTTTGATCCAACTTTGTCTGACATGTTAAAAGTAAAATAATAGCACTATAACAGTGTAGTGTGGAAATGGCTGAAGATGTTTCCAACAAGATGGCAGTATTCCCTTTGCAATTTTCACAAAACTGATCCTGGAACATCTCTATATTAAAAGGATTGGGGCAGGGGGACTGGTCGCCATATCTCTAAAGATAAGTCCAACTATTTCTAAAAGTTGTTGAAATTTTCATACATCCTTTGGCATGTGGGTGAATGATGTCTGTAAAATGTGGAGGGGGGGAAATTAAGTATAGGTTTAAGTAATCATGTGCTCACATTCACATGCATAGCAATATTTCTACACTGCTTATGGCTAAGTGCTTTCTAAACTCTTTACAATGTGTTTTTAGCTAATTGCCCCAACAAGATGGGTACTCATTTTACCGACCTGCAGAAGGATGGAAGGCTGAGTCAACTTGGAGCTCGGTAGGATTGAACTTACAGCTTTGTGGCTGCAGTACCAGCATTTAACCACTGCACCACCAGGGCTGTTCTGCAAAGGAGAGTGTATAGGCTGAACTCCACTGCTACCAGTAGGTAGTGTTGAAATCTGGTGAGAAGAAATCCAGGCCTATCCTTTAAATACTGTCTTCTGGAGACAGTGCTGTTCTGTTGTGCTAAGTTACCTTTCTTCTTTGCCTTTCCTCCTCCTCCTATTATCATATTGTTAATACTATATCATATTGTTTTTATCATTAGCCATGTATTTATATAGCACCATCACTGTTCATGGCACTATACAAGTAAAATAACAACAAAACAGTTCCCTCCCCTCAGGCTTACAATCTAATGAAGACATGGTACTGAAGGAAAAGAGATGGCAGTGCGGGAGGGTATTAAGTCCAACAGATACTGCCTCTTCTTCTCTCCCTCCAAGGCCATGACAGTGCAGTTGGGATAGAGGGAAAGCCTTTCATCTGCTAGGTTCTGGCATGGAGGAGCTGTTCCTGGCTCTTCTTCTCTGGAACTAATGAAGAAGAACAGGCTGCTTAGAGCACCAGCAATCCCCTTGTCCCTTCCACGCATTCCATTTAGAGTATCAGTGCTGACTTTCCTCTTATTTCCCTCACCAGAGTTTCTGCTTATGCGCTTGAAGTACATCCAACATGGAAGTAGACAGATATGGACTCTGATTGTAGGCTTTGCATGAACTCTGTAATTTCAGTGCAGTTTATCCTATGTGGGGTTTACATATTAGTGGTTATGCTACTTTGCAGTGATGTGGATGGGAAAATCAATATGAGGATGGCTATTTATTTATTTTTTCCTGAGTTCACTGAAAGCAATATTACTTATGCCAAGGCTGGGGCTAGGATAAAAGTTTTGCCATCAATAGTGACATGGCTGTAATTTGAAGAATCTATTATACTGCACACATGTCTCCCTCCACCCCGGGCTGCCCACTTCCAACCTACAGCTACACCCTACTTAGCCCTTCTGTGAAATATATTTTCTTGGTGGAATTAAAATTCCTGCAGAAAGTTTAATTGGAGTATTTCACAGTTCTGACAGTATAACTCTCATGGTGGTGGCTATAGAGGGACAAAACTGTTAATTTTTATTTCTCCCCCCCCATTTTTTCTAAGAAAAATTTGTTTCAGCCCCGAATCTTATAAATATGTGAATGCAACCCCTCTCATATCATCATCGTCATAAAAATGTGTGATTATTTGGGTATATTTTCCTTAATAGGCCCATTTTAATGCAAGTATCCCAATGTGTGGGAGAGCCAGCATGGTGAAATGATTTGAACGTTGGACTATAACTTTGGAGTTCAAGTTTAAATACCTGCTTGACCATGGAAACCAAAGGCAAAACTCCCTAAAATTTTTTTGCCAAGAAAACCTAGTGATAGGTTTACATTAGGGTTGCCACAACTCAGAAAGTGTGCAGTTTTTGTGTACATTAATATACATATTGCATGTATAGTTTTTGAGCTGCTAATTGGATTGCAACATTCTAAAAAGGATTTCAGTGGAGAAGTGCAGTAAGTTGCTTGTAAGATCAGCAAGTCTGAAACTTTTAAGTTGCTATAGGCATTCAGATCTAACAAGTTCTTTTATATTCCTAATGGCAGGAAATCTTGCATTCCATCCATAGAGCAGGGTTTCCAAAACATTCCCGGTACCTTAGCCAGTTTAACTTGATTACAGGATAGGTTTATTACTTATACCAACTATAGAGTGATATTTTCCATACTATTCCATGAAAAACATGGAGAAACCACTTATGGACCTGGAAATCCATGCAGCAATTGGCTACTCCCTGTGAACCCCCAAGCTGATACAGTGTAGCCCTTGGGATCAAAAACGTATGTATCTTTGCTTTGCTGTCTGTAGCTAAAGGCAGGGAGCTGTTTATAAATCAGGTAATGATGTCCTCCTCTTCTCTGAAAGCACTAAAACTGGAAAACATTTGACAAGCAGAACTGGGGTGAGGAATAAACATAATACAAAGAAATCGTAACTTAAGAGAATTGATTTTACCCTGTGGTTTTAAATTGCTATTTATAACTCAGGCTAATCAAATTCTGCTTTTCTCTTTGAGATCATAATTGCATTCTCCTCCCCTTTGCCTCATGTTTGTCTACTGGGGGTTCTTGTGTAATGTGCCACTTTCCTTTCCTTCTGTCTTAATATTACATTATTGGGTAGGGAAGCAAATTTATACGTTTCATTTACCGCTCTGAATTTTCAAAGACAAAGACAAAGTTGTGCTAAAATACATATTTTCCACACAGATGTGACTGTCAAGCATTTGCCTATACACAAAGAAATAAAAGGGGGCTTTCGGAGATGCCAAAGGAGGAATGAATACACTACTGTGGAGCAAGCAGTTCTGATTAGCCCAATTCTACCTGAATTATTTATCGGTCAAGAAAGGTGGGGAATGTGATACCTTCCAGATGTTTCTAGACTTTGCCTTCCATCACTTCTGTCTAGTGTTACCAGTGGTGAGGCATGAGAGAAACTGTAATTGAAAACATTTAGAAGAGTCACATGTCTTCATCTCAGTACTGAAGTGTATTGGAATATACTTTGTTTACAAAGAAAATGTGAAATAACATGCTAGAAAACATTGAGGGGAGTTATCCCTTGTGGGAATTGGGTCAAGAACATCTAGAGACCCAGTGGTGGAGCTTGGCCTGTGTGGAGGGGGGGCAGGAAGGGGCAGGGCCACTGTGTGGGGGACGTGGCTGCAGGGTGTGGAGGCATGGCCAGGGCACGAGGGAGCATGACTATGGGCCGTGACACCCCAAAATCATTGCCACCTGGGGCAAATAATCCCCCCATCCCCCCCCTCACATCTACGTGACTGTAGAGACCATTCCAAGGGTTTTTTTCCCCTAAACTATATCTCTTTTCGAATCATCATCAGCATTTAAAGTGCCATGTGCCTGTTCTTCTACTTTCCCCTTTCCAGAAGTTTTTTTTTTTTTAATAGAATAGGATAGAAGTAGATGGCTGGTGATGTCTTCAGTCTGTTTCACACTACATAATCATAGCACTATATTCCATCTATTGTACAGAATCCTGGTATTGGTAGTCTCATGAAGTATTTAGAATTCTCTGAGGTTTAGAATTCTCTGATGTCTTTATCTTCCCACTTTGGTAATACTTATTGTTGTTATGTGCGTTCAAGTCATTTCTGACTTATGGCAACCCTAAAGTAAACATATCACAGGGTTTTCTTGAGCTAAGAGTGTGTGATACACCCAAGGTCACCCAGAAGGTTTCTATTACCAAGCATGAAATTGAACTTCGTCTCCAAGGTCATAATCCAGTGCTCAAACCACTACACCACACTGGCTATCTTTAATAATATTACTTGAATCAATTGCTTTAGATCTAGAATCCTGGATAAAACAGGATCAAGAAAAGGAGCTGTTTGTCCTTCAGAGCAGGAAGATCAAAATCCATTCCAAGTACCTTACTGGCTTTTCCATGGGTATAAGAATCAGCAGGCAGAAAGCTTAACCATGTATAAACAGAGTGAATCTATTTGCTTAACTTAGAATCGTTTATAATACAAAGTACCTATCATGACACAAAATCTTCTCAGAAAGGGGTTGGTCCATAGAACACTACAATATACTTCATTTACTTCTTTTCACTGTTGGAGTGATCACCAAAAACACTTGAACCAAAGTGATTGTAGAACTCCCAATGGGAAGAGAGTAATAGGCAATAAGTGAAAAAAGTATATAATCAGGAGTTTTCTAGGCTGGTTATCAGCTCCAGACTGTAAGCAAGTTGTGCTCATTTTGGAGAAAAGGTTTATTTTACTAACCTACAAGTGAAAACAAGTTTAGAGGGCAAATAATTGCAGTGCCCTTCAAACATTGTCAAATTGTTCTTGGGCTTTGCAGTTCTCAAAATGAGTATTATTGTCAGGAACTGAATCTACATACACAAATAGTACAATGCATAAGCATTATTTATTTGGAGTGAAGTACACATAATAGACATTAGTGAGAAGACTGAGGTCCAAAAGGAAATACATGAGTTTATGATTCCCTTTGCTCCCTCCCCTTTGCCAAGAGACCCTGAAGCCCTGAGAGCCAAGCAGTGCTTATCAGCACATTCCTAGCAATTGTTTATCTAACAGTCCATGGTACCTAGACTTCTTTAGCTAGAAGCAGTCTGTTACATTATACTGGACTACATATCCCATTACTTAATATAGAGGGCACCCCGACAGTTATGGCCCCAAAAAGATCTCTGGCACATGCCTAGATATGATTACTCTGAGGTATTCAAGATGCCTTTCAAATGTAAGTGTCTTATAACTGAATTTCTTTGTACTATGTTATTTTAGACCTACAAGAATTCTCTGTAGTTTCACCAAAGCAGTGGAAATTGGTCATGTTGGGCATGATAACAGAAATGAATGTGATTTACATATTTTTATTCTCCATACATTTAGTATACAGGATACTTATGATATGGAGTCCTAAATGGTGGAGTTCTAAAGGAAAGGGGAGTGTTAATCAGTCTTCCCCTAACTCTAAGTAGGATCTGGGGAGCTACAAATCTGCTGCCAAATCCAGTCACATACTGATTAATCTTGCCAGTCATGGATCACAGTGTCTAATGTGAGCAACTATAAAGTTCTATGGTAGGAGGTATAGACATATTCAAAACTAAATATAGTTGTTGTGTTTAATAGTGGGCATAATGAGGGAAATCATTATAATGTAGTACAAAAGGTGTTTCATGAACTCAATCAGAGTATCCAGAAAATATCTTCCACTCTACAAACTTCTTCTGAAGGTTACCAACTTATTCTGATGTGGTTTGGGCTCACTTAGATTGTTTAGACAGGTAGCGGAAAGACATTCAATAAAACAGTCTAAAGATATTTTCAGAACATCACTTCTATTGATCACTTCTATCAGTGCTCATGAGCATTGCACCTGAAGCATGGTGGTACATTACACAAGATAGCCCTTTTTCTATGAAAAAGGTGGTATACACAGACAGGCCATGATAGAAATCTGATAGAATCAAAAGAAGTCCAAAGACATGGATGGATATACACATGGAAACTTATATAATCATAGTTGCTTTGTAAACTTCAGTTACTTAGATCTTGATAGTACTTTATTCATTCAACGTTGAACAACTAATTCAACCATATACAATGATCAACTAAACATTCATGCATTTTTTCAGTTCTTCTAGAATTTGATTCACATTTGTTCCAAGGTACCAGATCCTAAAGGTATCAGATCTTGTCTGCTCTTGGAAGCGAAGTAGAGTCAGCCCAGGTTAGTACTTAGATAAGAGACTCCCAATGAATACCAGGTGATGTAGGCTATATTTCAGAGGAAGTAGCAAAACCACCTCTATGTATTCTTAGTTTAAGAAAACCCTATGAGATTCATGGGGTTGCCATAAGTTGAACACATGTGCACACACACACACACTTTTCTCTAGAGACCTCCTGAATGCTCCCTGTGTTAATGGGGCTACCCATTATCCAGACTTAGCTGAAGAGGGATACTTCCCTCTCCAGATAAACCAAGGGTTAATGAGGTGTTGGGGTTAAGTTACATTTTTATTGTGGGTCAGCCTCACAGGTCATGGGGAGAGAATTGCCCAATAAAGGGGCAAAAGATGAGAATCTTTGAGATGATGGAGAAGTTATAAAAATCCTTGAGAGACCACGTGGTAGAGAGACAACAAAGAAACATCTTGGAGATGAAATCTATGCCAGTAGTAGGCTGCAGGCCCTAGACATCGCCTCCTGACCTCACTCTTCTCTTAGACCATCTAAGCCTGTGATCCCCCGTGTGAGTAGCTACAATATTAAGTAGGTAGTTGCACTAGGTTTTTTATTATTTTGGAAGTGTGGCTGATTTGGAGAATGTACCTGTTTTTATAACTTAAGCATACCTGAGAGAGGGAAGCCTCTCATGAGTATTACTTCCTTGTTTACTTGCATGCCTTAGAATAAATACATGTCTGTAACACCTCTGTTTCCTCTCCATTGCCACACCATTCCTTGGCACATGTGTAGATACGATTTCTCTTACTCAAGAAGGGGGAGGTGAGGGAAGGAAAAGGACCTTAAACATAAAGATTGGCAATTCCCAGAACAGAGTCCCAATGTACTGCTCAATTAATTCAGAATTCAGTGGGTGGTGGCAGTGAAGAATTAATGAATGCTGTGGAATTTCCTGCTCCTATTCAAGGGCAGAAGTCAGTCTTGGGGAGCTGGAATTTGGCCCAGTATGACAGTCCCTTCTCATTGATGACATTGCACTGTACTGGATGATATACAAGTGGTTCCCCTAACAAACAGGAGAAGTGGTAGTGGTGGAAAGACTGCTGAGAACTGTGCTTTCTGCTGCCAAACAGAACATCAAAGAAGTTTTTTTTTTTTCAAGATACAAAGAGTATAAAGAAATAAGAATAGAATATGAAAAATAAAGAGCCATTGATTTGAGTATTGGCCTGGAACTGGTACTGACCATGGTTTGAATCCTTGCTCAGCATGGAAACCTATTGTGTAACCTTGAGCAAGTCACACTCTCTCAGTCTAAGCAAAAGACAATTGCAACCCCTCTCTGCATAGATTTTGCTTAGAAATCTCTAAGATAGGGTCATCATAGGTTGACAACTTGAAGGTACATAAGCACATCCATGAAAAGATGTAGTAGGGAAGATGTGTTGAAAAGCCTTGCTGTGTGTTCTGTACAATTAAGATTTCAGAAAGAATTGCTGGGGCAAAAAGAGAGAGAAAGGGGGGTTTCCCTTTCCATTTTTAGCACCACTGCCCTGGCTGCAGAGGAAGAGAAAAAGAAGAAGGAACAGCTCCAGCATGCCTAGGCTCAGAAGCAGATAAAAGGTCCATCCCTTCATAACAACTGCCACTGTCCTGGCCTTGGAGGAAGAAAAGAAGATGCAGTATTTGCTGGACTTAATCTCTTCCCACACTGTCATCCCCTTTTCCTTTTTGTATCCTGTCTTAATTAGATTGTAAGCCAGAGGGCAAGGAACCAGTGTTTTTTAGGGATTTTTATTAGTATTATTTGGAAAGTACCATGTACTCTGATGGTGCTAAATAAATCATCATAATCATGATCTTGAAAAACATACAGGAATTATGAACAAATGAGATGTAGATCAAGAGAGACATGTACACAAACACACATATGGCACACATACATGCCCTGTCAACTTCTCTTGATACATCATCCAACTGCGGGAATCACATTTATTTCTACAAACACTTGTCACTAGGAGACTTGTTATGATATGAAAGACAGTATCAGTGATCTTCAACTGGGTAATGGCCTCCTGCTGTAGTAACGGCATAAAGATTTGTGTTTTCTATGCAGAAAACCATTATATAGATATCTTGACAACACCAACATAGTCCAAAGCCTGTGTTTCCGTAATAACACATTTCTCAAGAAAAGCAGTGGGAGTTCTGACCACCCAATCAGAACTAGACATTGTCTGATGGATGTCTGGGCTATGCTTTGATGCTGCTTGCTCACTGTACCATAGTGGAACATTGCATTTTTAAAACAGTTACTCAAAGAAGTTATCTCATTCTTTGATTTACTGTACTGCACACAGGCTTTCTTATGTCAGGGAAATGCAACAGTGTTTGGAGCTGATAATGTTCATTCAACATGAGAGTTAAAAAATGAACGTCAGGGAAACAATTTTGTCTAGCAATAAGAAAACTCACATTTTGGTGAGTTCAGAATATAAAGACAATTGTGATAACAGTCCACACTTCCTGGGCTGTCCTGCATTTTGGGAAGTACTCATTGATGGACTTCCACAAATGCATAGGGGGCAGGCACACATTTGAAAAGTGCATATATAAAATATGCTCATTTCACATGCAGCAAAACACTGCTTCTCTGCACTTGGGTAAATGGGAGAGTACATTCAAGCAATGTGTACAGTTTAAAATAGCCATACAAACAAGGGCACATTTTTAAAAAGTAAGCAAAGGGAAAGGCAGATCTCTCCTGCAGAAAGCACAACAGATGCAACCTGATTGAAGTGGGTACAGACTAAGATGGAGATGAGAAAGAGGAGGTCTACTATGTACACATGTGAATTTTATAGATCTGCACATCTCAAGGCAAATGTGTACATACAGCAACACACACACAAACAGACTGCTTTGGACCTATTTGGATAGTAATTTCTCTTGATCATAGCAGAACAGTTTCAGCTGCCTTTGTAACAGGAGTTGACACAGGCTAGTCACGCTTCTTTCTATAGTGGTTAGGAGCCACAAGTTACTCTCCCCAGGTGAAAAAACCTTCTATCTCTGAAAACAGCTGGGGTGTATTTGCAATGGGAATGCTGTAGATAAATGGCAGATTTCTTTTTCCAATATGGAGAAACTACCTGTCCAAAAAAAATGATCAAATTTGAGACAGCCTTCAGAAAAGAAAATGATGTGATTGCTTTAGGTATGTTGGGATGTTAATATTTCTTTTCTGAAGAAATTCTTTCTTGGACTGATTCATTTGTTGTGGCAGCAGTGTTTAAACAGCCTCTTGTCAGGCAGTAAGATTTACTTGCATGTCAGATACCTAGGACAGGGAAGGTAAATGGTAGTCGGCATGGCATGTCAGCAAGTTAAAAAGTCAAGAGGGTGATCAGATAGTTTAATAGGTTGATCCTGGTGTGAACTCAGATCCGTGTGGCAGAAAGGCCTATGAAGGAGGATCTGCCTTTGCTTGCCTCCAATAGAGGAGACACCAGCAATTGACTGCATCTGGCACAGTGTGCTATGATGTTAGGTGTGTGGAGAAGTGGAGTTAGAGCATTCATAAGCTCTGTCTGGTCCCCTTTGCTTCTCTTTTGAACAACATTTCATTTGAAGAGGATAATGAAAGAAACTGCACACAGATGGGGCAGTGGTTTGAGCAGGGGGAGGGCCGGATTGGGTGGCTAGCTAGAAGATTGCTATTATGCTCTGAGAATTTAGGCAGTGCTGAGTTGAGAGGATTTTTAGCAGACAGCTTGCTACCTAGTTTTTCTCTCCCCATCTGGCTTGTTAGGCCCAGTTCAGTCTCACTGTGGTCCAGTAGGCAAGGGAAAAGGCTTGGCTAAGTGGCAACTAAGCCAGCATCCCTATCCGATGTTTTTTGATTCCTCAGATGAGGAAGGGGATGGGGTTGTCTGCTATGTTGGCCAGACTCAAAGCGCTAGAGAAGGTCAAGATTACTTCTAAACAGTTTGTAGCCCTAGCTAAATGGGAGATGAGATCTAAGGGTAAGGAAAATCTTACTAAACAGTTTTGGGCCTGTTTGGATGCCTTCAGAAAATGTAGCCAGTGTGAGAATGATGCTTTGCCTGGATAAGTGGAAGAGGTTCCAGTGGCCAGACCTGAGGGAGGTGTTGGGGAGTCTGCATCAGTGGAGGCTATTTCAGGTGAGCCTTCTGACGCTAACACCATCTATGCAAATTCATGTATCTGTCCATGGGGGGGGGGTCTGGAGTATTGTAAGTGGACAGGCATATTTGGCTTTAGCAGTGGGGGAGTGGGTTGTATAAGAAGTAAAATTTCCCATACAACATGCTTTAGGTTTAGGAGAATACCAGATGTCTCCTTGGCATTGTTATCCCTAAGCAATCCCTCCACAAGTGGAACAGTCATTGCAGAATCTGCCATTGTGCATAGGCAACCTGGACCCCTAATTCCAACACAAGAGCCTGTGCTGGTGGCCAACTGCAGCTTGTGGCTTATTGCTGAAAATAGCCTGCACCGTTTGCACAATATAACTACTATTCTCACCTTAAGTTGGTTGGGCCAGTGTCATAATCTGCATCCAGAAACAGCTGTATCTGGTCCCATCTGAGGACAGGGTTAATTTCTACCTTTATATGAAAAACCTCATTGAAAAGGAGCCGGGCTATCCCTAAGAAAGCCATGAAGCCTGATAAATAATGTAACTAAGTATGGATGTTGGAAACCCGTGGCATATAAGTAATATGACTGACCTCTCATGTTTTGAACTATGGTATTTTGTTTACTAATGTTGTTGTTCTTTCCAGATTATAAATTTTGTTTGAGAGGTGGCAGATCTCAATCTGCAGCCATAATATGGTATACTGGGTAGTAAGCCAGGCCCAGATTTGCCATTTTCGTGTGGTGGGTCAGCCTAGATGACCTCAAGGTATGGGGAAAACAGTTATTTCTCTCTGAGTTTGAAAAGAACTGTTGGAATACAATGGAACTTTATATAATGGAATGTTATTGGTTTGGCTCGGCTCGCTAGCTTTTGGCTTCGCTAGAGAAGATTTGCAACATATGTAGACTCTGGTGGGAACCTATGTACAACAGATCTGTTTTCTTTCTTGATCTATTTCCTTTTCTTGAGCATGTGATGACTGTACTGGAAAATGTATAAATTACTGTGAACATGAAGAGAGGGGACTCAGACTTTTGGGAACAATTCCACTGAGACATTGTGCCGGCTACAATAAACGATTTTCCTTAATCCATGGGTCTCTATCTCACTTCTGTAACATTGGTGTTCAGCTGGGGTTGAGCAACCAGGCCACAGTAAAGCAGCTTGGAAAAAGAGGCCCACATTGGCATGATTTGTTGTGTCTGTTGTTTAGGGAGTACAAAGACCTCCCACTTATATTTTGGTCATTCATCTTGAAGATAATGAAAGACATCAGTTTACTGATGGGCAAGGCCCTTATCCTCAGGCTCTGCATGGCTTCTGGGTCATATGGAATAGATAACTAGGAATAATAGTGATGTGATTGGTCATTTTGCCTCACCCAGTGTGTCAGGGAGAGGATGATTCCTGATACATTGATACAACCCATCTACTACATAAAAGTCAATGTTTGTCTATGAGTTTATCTGTTTGCGTCAGGCAGACGAAGACCTCATGGGACTGGCTGTGTGAGGCGAAAAGACCTCATATGATTGGCTGGCTGTGAAGATTTCATGGAATCCTGGGGTTGGTAGTTTAGGGAGGAGCCTTTAGAATGCTCAGCCTCAGAGCTCTTGGGCCTCAGACTGGTTGCTATGGAGATGAGGCCTACCATCAGTAAGATTGCTAGAAAACATTTGGAAGCATATGTGAGAAAAATTAAAGCGACATACAAAACAGGTACAAGTTCTTCTCACCTCACACAGTAGATTGTATGGGTTCCATATGAGAGGAATCTTAAAGCTGAAATTCAAAACAAAAACTGCTTCTAGAAAAATGTAAAGCCATTGCACAAATTCAACCGAAAAAAAAAAAAGCCAGTACGTCAGTGTCACCAGAGAACACATTTGATTGGGGACTATGGGGAAAAGTTGCAGGTACTGGAATACACTGGTTGCTATGGAGACAATGCCTAGCAGCAAGGAGGAGGACAGTGTATTCCCATAGGAACCCAACCTCTGTATGTTAACAACTACAAACACAGATTGGGTTGGGGGATATGAGGAAAACTTACAGGTACTGGAATAGGCTGTTTGCTACGGGAGATGAGGCCTAGCAGCAAGGAGGAAGACAGTACATTCCCTCAGGAACCCAGATTGTGCATGTAAATAACTCTGAATACAGATTGGATTGGGGAATATGGGGAAAAATACAAGTACAGGAGAAGACAGTTTGATGAGTTCTTAAGAGGAAAATAGAATCCTGGTAAAGTTACAGGTACTGGACAACATAGTGGCCCTTTTCGCATTTAGGCTTCTTGCGCGAGCGGGGGAGGGCGGCTCGCGCAAGAAGCCTTCTCCGGGAGGCTGTCGCTTCCCCCCTCCTTCGTTCCGCACGCCAAGGAACCAGCGGGGAAGCGGCAGCCTCCCGGAGGCGGCGGCGGCGGCTCGCGCGTCCATCTCCCCCCGCGCGCGCAAGAAAGGGGCCTGTCCCTTCCGCACCCCCCGCTCGCGCGAGAAGCAGGAGCCGCTCGCGCCGCCCCCCGCACGCGCGCGAAGCGACAGACAGTCGCGCCCGCCCCCCCCGCGTGCGCCAGGAGCGACAGACAGTGGCGCGGGGAGGCGGCGGCGCGGGCTCCTTTCTCGTGCGCGCGCGCGGGGGCGACGCGACTCCCGCTTCTCGTGCCCCCCCGCGCGCGCGAGAAGCGGGAGTCGCGTCGCCCCCCCGCGCGCGCACGAGAAAGGAGCCCGTTGCGCTGCCCCCCGTGCGCGCGAGAGAAGCGAAGGCAGTCGCGCCCGCCCCCCCGCGCACGCGCACGCAAAGCGGGAGGCTGTCGCGAGCAGCCCCCCGCCCGTGCGAAGCAGGATGCTCTCGCATCCGCCGCGCTAGCTCCCCGCCCCGCCCCTTCCTTCCGCACGGGCGGAGGGAAGGAGGCGCGACCCGGCCGCTTCCCCGATGCACCGCACTACAGGTGAGTGCGTGTGGGCGCTGGGAGCGTAGCGCGAGCGCGGGGTGATTTTCGCTTGAAAGCGAAAATCAAAAACCCCGCGCTCGCGCCGCTGCAGCCCCGTGAGAGCACCGGAAGTGGGAGTGCGTCGTGTGGAGCGACGCTCCCACTCCCGCGCGGCTCACGAGGCTATTTCGCCCGGGAAAGCCCGTGCGAAAAGGGCCAGTATGGGGAATTAGAGACACAGGATATCAAATCTGTGTATTTTAACCGCATCTAACTCCTAAAGTATGGTTAGGTAATTCCTAAAATATTTCTAACAAGTGTTACCTATGATAAAATAAAATCCTGGGCAACGCTTGGTAGTAGAAGGACACTAGCAGAAGGATAAAAAGGAAGATTCAAAATGTCTTGAATCAGAGGTTGGCTCACTTTCTTCCACATCTCACAATTGTTTTTCAGTAGTCTGAGCTGACAGCATCCATTTATCAGAAGAAAATAATATGTTGTTCCTGGAAGATTTGTAACTGGCAGAGAGGGCACTATTGGCCAGCCTGGTGGGGAAGGGACTAGACAGATGTTTGTCCCTTGTCTGTGTCCGGTAGTAGAGGGAGAAAGTAAGAGTGACAGTCAACACTTTTTGGTGAAGGGAAGGCCTCTGGAACTTCCTCTTTAGTCCTGGGACCCATGGACCCGAAAGGAGTCTACTAGTGGGGCTGGGTATGACTTGGGTGTGAGGTTCCTCAGGTCTCCCTTCTAGTAGATGTCTAGGAAGAGAGTAACCAAGTTAATGGGTTGCTGTCAGGGTTCCAGTGGTTTGCTCAGGGGAAGGCTGAGGAGGACTGATGCTTTCCTCGTCTGATTCCATACCACGTGGTTCCTATCATCACCAAGTTTAAAGAGGTTCTAGGTTAAATACAATGTATGTCTAGTCTTGTTATTCTGTGATTGTCAGCTCACAGAAAAAGGTTATAGCAGGTAAGAAAACTTTTATCTCTAGTGCTGGTCAGTGAATATTTTTTCTCTTATTATCCCTTTTCCCCAAACAGATGAATTATGAGATGTATTGAGAATATCGTGTCTTCTGCTGCTTATAGATCCCACCTCTGGCCTGCAGCTTCATGATGCAAAGAGTGGGAACCATTCCTACAACTGCACTGCAGAACTCCCAGTGTCAGTCTTAAGAACAAACATTTATTCTTATCCCAGTCCCAATCAAATGAGTTGCAAATAAGTTGCAAATAAGGGAAAGTGGATCTGCTAACCTAGTTGCATGTGCACAAATCTGGATCCATCCCAATATTATATTTGAGTTTGCAAATCACTTCATGGTGCCGTTATAGTTGTTCAACAGTTGAAAACAATTGTAGAAGACAAAGAACATTCAGCCTGAAACATGAAGAAAGACAAGGTGAAAACTCTCCACTAAAAGGCAATATGTTAGAAACTGTGAGTATATAATTAAGGCTGCAACCCTATACCTACTTACCTTGAAGTCAGTCCTATTGAACTTGGTGAAACTTAGTTTTGTGCAGATATGCATTGGATTGCATTGCAGATCTCAGAAGACAGGAAAATTAAACTTTTCAAGAAGAAGAGGAATAATGTGAAGAAACGTAGAATATCTCCTAGGTTTTATATATGACTGCTTTGTTTTTAACCTTTAGCAAGATGCAATAATACATAAATCTTAACAGTTGTAAAGGTTAAAGTAAAGCTCTCAAACTATCTTAATGGTTTGTCACATTGTAAATGATCTTCTGAGGGCTGAAAACTTCCAATTAGACAACAAATCAGGTAAGTCTATTTTTGTGTTTGTGGAAAGAATTCTAAGCACACATAAATTGTTCTAATAAGCCCAAAACTGTATTTTCTGTGCACCTGTAACTTTCCATACCATTAGCTGGACATGGAATGTTGAAAGCTGAAGAGTTGGACCTTTCCATTAGCTACATGATTCAGCTGGTAAATTTTTGCCCTCCCATCTGCCCCCGAAAGACCACCCATTCTTGCCACTTGCAGCTGTGACTGTCTCTCTATAGCTGCCTGCCTGCGTACTTACTGTTTCTGAGTCTTACCATCCATGGAGTGCTGTCCCCTTGAAGAAAAGCAGACTCTGGGACTCCCTAGGATCACATGTCACATATTGTCTCACTCAAAAAGAATAATTTCTTAGAGTTGTGAACAGTGTCTCTTGTGGCCATCAGGAGCACCTGTGCCTTGCTGTGATAGCAGCAGCAGCAGCTTAATTTAAATAGTATTCAGTTTTACTTCAGGAGAGTGACATAGATGCTTCAGGCTAATCACTTCCACAATGGCCCTTTCCACATGCACTTATTAAGGCGGGCCAATGCATCTTGCCATGGAGGTCTTCTGCAACTTGGAGCGGACTAGGTCTGGTTTATTTACCTTCGTTCTGCACGTAATTCTGACTAAATGTGCCCCCATATGGTGGTAAAGCACGTTATTTGAAAACTGGAAGAAATCGGTTTTCCAATTTTCCAGATTGATCCAATTCGTATTTTCACAGTGGTACAGACATGTACATTTGTGCCAATGTGAATTGGTGGTAAGGGGAGGGCTCATGGGAGGGGCCAGGGGTAGTATGGACTTACACACATAGGCAATGACTTAATAAACCATGCAAAAAAAGGGGGGGCGATCACAGCCGAAGGGTTGGGGTGAAGGGAGTAGCGGGAGTGGCCATGGCAGAGGCAGCATGGATTCATGAACTCACACTCCTCTGAATCAGAATGGAACATACGCAGTAGCTGCGCAGAAGGAAATGAGGGAAAGTCAGCCTTGTTTTGAACTGAGAAAATCCGGTAAGAAAAGGCATGAACTGATTCACCAGCCTCGTACAGAAAGGGCCAATGTCTTGTTCTGAAGAAAGATCATAGAATGGACTATGAGGGGTCAAGCTAGGTGTAGAATGCATGATGTTGGCTGTGCTCTCTCCACTAATTCAGCATTTTGTTTCCAAATATCAAATATCATTTAGAAGGGAAATGTGGAGAAGAGGACAGAAGCTGTTTGCATCCCCTGTGGTGGCACCAGATCTGCCTTGAATGCTGGAGAACTATAGGTGACAATGGCTGATTATACTTGCTCAAAAAGGTGGGGAAGAAGCTGTTGTATGTTCTGATGCCCACAGATGCCCAAAATGTCAGAGATCAGAGAGTGACATATCCTTCCTTATGTCAGTTTGGAATACCACCAGAAGGAAAGGGCAGTTGGTAGTAACCACTGCTCAAGGAAGAAGAAATTGGCTGAGCAGATAACAAGCTTACTTCTCTTTCAACAAATAATCCTACATTTGATGTTCGTGCTAGGCAACCATAACCATAATGATGTCAATTTTTGCTTATTTTGTTTTGTTATGGAAGAACAAATAATTTCATCTTAACCTCCAAGTAATCTGAAGAGCCTTATTCTCCCATATGAACTGTCTGTGTTTTGAGATCCTCTGTAGAGGGCCTTCTATCTGTCCCACCATCCTCAGGTACAACTGTTAGAAACATGGGACAGGTGCTTCTCAGTGGCTCCCCCACTCCCAGCTCTGGAACTGGAACTCCCTTCTGAGACAGGATAGACTGATTTGCTAGGAGAAAAATCCAGAGGAAAGAGTACCGGTACGTATTTCACCAATATCATCATGGAATAATAATTTGCAAAACATTTGAGAATATTTTAAAAGCAGATAATTGTTGAGTAGTTTACCAGTCTTGTGCAGTAAACTTAATCAGGGCATCTGTGACCATCTTATACAGCCCAAGATTCATATGGCATGAATAAATGCTCTCATTACAACAGCATATCCCATGAAGGTCTTTTAAATCTGTTCAACCAAGAACCAATTTTAGTAACCTTTCCTTCCCTTGTAGTTCTAGTTCTTTTTTTCAAACTGACTCCATTTATTTAGACTCTAAACATTACAAAAACAACATCTTCCATGAATAGATGGTTCAGTAGTTGTTTGACATCATCGTTATCTTTAGAAGCCTCCAGGGAGATGACAGTACCGGGAACCAGGAGTTGTGATGCACATGAAACTCAGTGTTCACAAATAAAGAGTCAGGTTCAGTCCAATAAGACAGTGAACTTCTCATCTATGTCTATGGTAGCTCTCTACACACACACAAAAATAAAAACAAGTAATCAATTACCAACCATGAAATTATGAGACCAGACACAGAAAACTGTATTAAATAAGGGCTACTTTATTTGACCTAAGCTATTAAAGTTGTGTTGGGGTGGAAATGGACGAAAAGGGAGAAGAAAACTGATGCAAGTCCAGTTGAGGCCTAGTGTCACCCTTTAACTATCTCCTCAGCCTTCCCTTGGGTGAAACATCTCAGCATCAAAGGCTATCCAAATACTTGGCTTGCTCCCTAGCTGGCCATAACTGGAAAATAACCCAGGAACTCCCACCCAAACCAAAGAACTCTACAAATATAATCACAGGTTAAGCCTCAAGGGTAGCCTCCTTCCCTGTGACCTGGGCCACAGACAGTACCTTAAAGGGGAAGTTCCAGAGCTCTACTCTACACCAAACAGGACCCATAGGTGTACACCAAAGTCTTATATTTTCCCTCCACTATCTGTCAAATAACAGCCTATTTATAGACACCACCCAAAGCCAATTGCCCAAGTACCCCAGAGACAGTATAGGGTAAGCAAAAACCCTAGGTAAAGGGGGGGGAATCCTACATGGCACTGAAGTGACCAGGTGAATCTCTGAGAGCAGGAGGATGGGTTGTGCTCTGAAGATCCAAAGAGGGCATGGGAGGCTTAAATAACCTACAGCTCTGTCCCTATCATGTGCAGCAATCTGACACCCAGCACCAGTCACAAAGCACCCTGGGCCATTTCCGCACTACAGTGTTAAACTGCTGCTATTCCACTTTCAATGCCCTGTGGAATTCTGGAGTTTGTAGTTTACTGAGACCAAAGAGCAATTTGGCTGAGAATTTGAAGTGCCCTTCCCTAAACTACAAACCCCAGAATTCCATAGGAGGTTGATAGTGGGATAGCAGCACTTTAACACTGTAGTGCGGAAATGGTCCTGGTGTTTCTCATGGAGGACATCAAATTACTACCTTTCCCTGCAGCACCATTCTCCATGTGGGTCCAGGTAAGCATTCCTTAACAATGTGTACATGCTCATGGGAATGATATTAAATTAAATAAAAATCAGCAGCCAAGAGACTGAACCTAATAATGAAATAGAAATTATACTTACATGTTTATGTTCCAACGGTCTAAGAACAAGTCTTTGGAAGAAATATCACAGTCTCTTCTTTGACAGTGCTAGTGCCTTCTGTAGTCCTCCTCAACATCTTCTATTATGGATTCAGAAGGAGTTTTTGATCTAGCTGTTCTGTTGTGCCCAGAAGAACATCTGTTCCATACATAAAACCAGGCCTAGTGCTTGGATTTTTCTGAGAGAAAACTGCACTGAACATGATCTACCTTTTCTAACTGAGAGAAAAAAGAGGAGGTTTGTAACTGATCCACCCTACCAGTATACTTATGTAATGCACTGTTTTCATATCTGCCTCTTTAATAATAGTGATAAAAGTATGAGTTGCACATAGATCCAAACAGAGGACTATAAATGTTGCCAGGGCAAATGTTGCCAGAAGAGTAACATGCTGAGCTGTTGTCACAGACTGCAACGTCTTGTCTCATGAGTGCAAGGGAAGAAATCCTTTCTCCTCTTGCCTTCAGTGGCCTTTTCTGCTGCCAACAGATGGACATTTTTATTTGTTATATCTTCCTCAAATTAGCCTCAAAACTCTATGGAGCTCTCCTTTTAAGTATCTACTTTAGGTAATGTGGGTTGACTGTTAGAGTTAGGGTGGGTTAACTCTAAGCTAATACTGACTAGTACAACCAAGCAAAAGCTACCCCCTTTCTGTACCTTAAAACCAAACTAAATACAAAATGGAGAGTATATTCATTCTTCCCACCTTCTTTGTGAGTCAAAGCCATTAGTGCAAAACTACTTTTGCACTAATGCAAATTAGTTGTTGCTGTTACCTGAGAAACAATCAGGTGAGTCAAGGTGCCAGTATGGTCCCACCTGATTGTCTAATAATACTGACTGTGCTCTTAAGTGCTGGCAGAAAATAATTCTTTGCAGGTATAAATGCCCAGAAATATGGGAAGGATGGAGGTGGCCATGAAGGGATGGAGCTTTACTTAAACATTATTTCAAAGGAATGTCAGCTGTTGTGCTACTGGTCAATTGATTGTGTATGGAGGCAGTGAACACCTCCTCTGCAAGGAAGGAACAATTGCCAACACAACAGGGTGGCTATTTTCACCCAGATCACCAGCTCATTCCATCTGAATGCTATATAGCGGTGACTTATCCAACACTTCAGAACTATAATCTCAATTGGGGTGGGCAGCTGTGGAGGGGCCAGTGGGACAACATTGTGTCCCTTAGAAGTTTCTAGTCCTGGGAAATGCCAAATAAACCCAGAAATTTTATTTAAAGGTTAAATAATGCAAGGGAAGGAATGAAGCCTGTTTTGATGTATGGTTTGCCACTCTTCGAGGTTTGTTCTCAGTGGCTGCTTCTGGGTTTTAGACCTACCTTCCCAAAAAGATGAAACTGGCACTCTCCTTACTATCTTTCCACAAGCAAGTAAGAGTCTTTCTATTCCAGTAGGCCTTTGAGAATTGATTTTTCAGGGGGGAAATGCTTTCTATAATTGTGCTGGACTGTTTTTTTTTTAATTGTTTTAACTGGTATCAAATTTTATGATGATTTAATTGCTTTCTATTATTATTTTTGTTACTGTTATTTTTTAACTGAGTCTCTTTTAACTGTTGTAAGTTGCCTTGAGTCCCAAACTGAGAAAAAGGCAGGATAATCACCACCACTACCACCATGGTGCCCCCTTTTGGGTTAGGAAAAAAATGTAGTCTAGGGGGACTTAAGGCTACAGAAACAGCCTGGAGGATATACTTGACTTTGTGCACCTCTGATCTAGATTTCAAAATATGTATTGTTTATAAGGTGAAAAAGATTATGATATGTTGTGGGGGGGGAATTCTTTGTAAGTCTGCAGTCAATTGCAGACCATGTTTATTTGTGATTTACACTTTTATAAAAAAAAATATTAAGGGGATATCCAAAGTACTTGAAAAAATGACTGTTCAAACAACAATTAAAACAGTAAACAAAGTAAAATCTAGTACAATGTGAAAACAGCAGTAATATAAAAGAGAACAGCATAGGTAATTCTTGATGGCTTGTTGTACCTGTAATAACTGCATCTTACAATAATATGGTGCATGGGGTAGCCTTGGGGTAGATTTTGCCAAATGTGTTGTTTCCATCAATGTTCTTTATTACTCTCCCTCCTCCCAGAAGAGAACTTCCGCATTTCATTTGAATTTTGTGATAGGCACAATCTAGACAGAGCCTATAGCTTTGATAAACTCCCTTATAGAATATCACCTATCTTAGCTGAGATCTTTTTCTCTTTCATCAAAACTCCTTGGACTATTTTTCTGAGGAAAAAACACTCAAATTCATTTCATATTATATTGGTGGGATATTTTATGGATATGCTTAGCTAAGAAATTGGCATGCACAGTTTTCCTTCTTCCTGTCCCCCCCCCCAAAAAAAAAGAAAGGAAAAAGAAAATTAAAAGATTCTTACAAAGGAAGAAGACATGGCAAATGTCTGACATTATGCTAATTTTAATTAAGGCCTTGAAAGCCTTCGAAACTTCAAAAATGCTTTAAGAATAAGGCAAAAGAAAGTCAAAATTCCTACTACCATGAATAGGTAGAAACCTTATTAGAGAAAGAAATTAATTTGGGTTGTTCATGATATATCTGTAAAGCAGCCACCCCCCCAGGAATGTCTATTGTCTGAACTATGAGAAATATCTATCCTAAACTAAGGCCCTTTCTGCACATGGGAAAGGAACCACACAAAAACGGAACTCGCCGGATTTCTTCAGTATCCAGGCGAGTCGGCTGGGATGAGGATCAGTGCGAGCTCATCGCTCTGCACTGCTCCAGCATCCAAAATGGTGGCTTCTGGTTGGTGGAGGCTCTACATCAACCGGAGAAGCTCGCCAGCCTAAAGCCCACCCCCAGCAGATCTGCAGGCATGCACTAGTGCGTGCCTGCAAATCTGCACCAGAGCACGGTGACGGAGCAACATGGAGTCGTGCGCTCCATGCTTTTTAAACACCTCTTAAAAGAGGTGTTTAAAAAGCATGCTGCGTGACCAGTTCTGGTCACTCCAAACCAGACTGAGGTGCAGAACTACAAAAAGTAGTCTGCCCCAGTCCACTCCACTGTGCAGAAGACCTCCGTCGGAGGTTGCTCTGCGCTGTTTTAATAGCCCAGTGCTGAAAGGGCCTAAGATCCATCTTTCTGTGCTAGAAATTGTCTCTTGGTCTGTATTTCCTTTGTGCTCACCCTTGAGAAAAATTTTCCTTTGAAAAGTTGGTAAGAGAAGCAAATTCACAGCCTATCAGGTGTGCTTCCGTACTGTGCTCATGATAAAGGGAACTATAAAAATTGGTAATAAAAGTAAACGGCTGCTTTGTGGTGAGGGATATGAATGCAAACTAATTAGCAGCCAATAGAGGCAAATGCTGCTAGGTTACAGACAATGGCACGCAGTTCAATGTATCATAACATGTGAATTTTCTATAATTTCAGCAAAAAGTTACCATTCCAGTGTTGTCCAAATTAAAACTGAACAATAACCTTTGAAGGATGAATGACAACTTGAAAGTGAAGAGAAAAAACCTGCCTCATAAATCAATGCTCAACTCTTAACAAGTGAGAGGCATAGACATGGTTCTCCGTCTTGAGAAATCATGTTTTAAAACTGAACTCTGGATGAATTTACACCTCCTTCTCAACCAGGAAGAATAGATACATATTTAGGAGATGTACAGCATCATCACTGTAGGTCAGTTTCATCTGAAAGCATGGAGAGCTTTTCTCTAGTTTTCATGGCTTTGCTCACCATTCTGGATAAGGATAACTAAGTTACAATTATGCATACTTTGATAACTTCTTGGTAAGATTACCTTTGAAGACAATTAGTTCAAAAAGTGAGGGTTGGGATTCAGCTTCATTCAATTATGTGGACCTCTGTTGTACCAGGTCCTACAAAATTATACTGGGTACCTCATTGCTTTTAAGCACAACTCAAGATGCTGATGTTAAGGGCCTAGATGGCTAGATAAGCCAATACCTTAAGAAGTATGCCTTCATAGACTTCTTGACATGATGGCTTTTCCTGTGGACTGTCAGTTGGTGAAGTATGATAAGTATGTTCAACAGAGAGGATCTTTTTGTTAATGGTGCACAAACTCAGGCACCGTAGGTCAAAAGAAATTCAGGTGATACTGATGATAATCATTTCAGTGTCCAATCAAAACACTCCTGCTGGCCTAGGCATTTTAGACTGATTTTATTGCATTGGTTCTGGATGGTAGCTTTTACGGTCTTGTTGCCTCACAGTTTTATTATCTTACAGAATCTGAATCTGTTGTGCTTCATTGTTTTTACTTTATGGTATTTATCATTGCATGGTATCCTGAAACGCATTAAAAGGGGAGTAGACATGTTTTTCAAACAAATATATATATGTACCTCTTAATGTGCTAGTCTTTTTCTTCCTGCAGAATAGACAACAGGGGTATGGTCCAATGACATGAGAACACCCTTTGCATCATTTTGTGCCTACTATAGGTTTTTCCCCAAATGAATGTTAGCAGCGTTAGCAAAGACCCTTGCGTAACATCTTGGAGAATGCCTCTTTGTGCGAAGAAATTAGAGTGGGATAGGTAAACCAATAATCCTGATACGGTATATGAGAGTTCATTTGCAAAGATGAAAACAAACCTCACAGGCTCACTCACAGAAATATCATTGTCAGTCCCAATGCGGTTACACTACTTCAGCACTACCATTGTGCCAAATGCGCTGTTTCCACTATTCCTTAAGAAGGTTGCCATCAGCTTGAGATCCTACATAAGCAAGTGCCATTTTCACAAGTGGTATGAATAGTATTGTGATACTGCACTATTACTCTGAGTAACAAAACGATGGGGTTTTTAGACTGAAGTTTGGAAGACATTCCTGGCTCAAGGCAGCATAAATTCTATGGGTGATCAGTAATGTAGGTAAAACTCCAAGCCTGTACAAAAAGCCTATGAAACATGGAAAGGAAAAGAAGCAGAAGTTGAAGTGCCAGATAAATCTCAACTGAAAGAACAATTTAGAGACACTTGAATAATCACTTTAAAACAAAAGGAAAGCTGCTCTGGAAACATGAACTATCAGGCAAAGATAGCTGCGAAGTAATAGTTCTTCAAGCCCTGCTTAAATAATTCTGTAGAAAGATAGAAGGGTTAAATTTGTTTGGAACCACCACTGAGTAGATCATGCTTTTTGTGAATGGCAGTCTCACTAATCCTAGTGGCAATAATTTGAGAAGGACCTCTGAAATACATGTATTTTTGACATACAGGAAGGATTGCAGGGGTGCAGGTAGCCCTTCTAATAACTGAACTGCAATTCATTAAAGGTTTAAAAGGTTAAGACTTCTATTTTCAAATGTTGCCAGAAAGCTACTTGTATCTAGTCCAACTAGGGTAAGAATGGAATTCCATGTTGAGATTTTCAGGGCACGGCCATTGCTTGCGTGATTGTGTTTTGCATATGCTGTTGCCTTTTGATTGTATTCAAAGCCAGCTATGTTCAAAGACTTAATCTAGTTTGTAGTCAACCAGAGCATATATAATGAAGATCAGGTCTGACTTTATAGTCAGAAGTCCACCATAGGCCCATCATAGTTGATGTAAAAGCAACAGCTTATTAAAAAGCAATTATGGTCAATATTATCACCTGCAGCTCTCCAGATAGTGGTGAGTCCTGGAGCACTCCAGAATTGGCAGCTTCACACTATTCAGAGAGTATCTAACTCCATTTGAGGTTCAATGAACAACTCTGACCAGAGAGGTCTTCTTTACAACCCAAAGAACCTCTGTCTTTCCTGGATTAGGCCCCAGTTTATTGACTGGTTCATGGGAGATGGAGTGGAGTATCAGGCCAGCGCAGGAGTGAGGAGCAGCAGGTGTTGCTGCTAGACAGTGAGAAGGACTGATGGACCAGGTAGTTGGTAGGAGGGGCAGCAAAGAGAAGCATAGTTGCAGCCATTACTACCAACACTATGCAGGGAGCTGTAACAGGTGAGCAAAATAGTTGGAGGTGGAGGGGTAGAAGATGGGGAGGGAAGAAATGACGGAAGGCAGGAGACAAATCAAAAGTGTGAGGAACAAACATGAGTGAGAGGGAAGCCGAGGAGATGGGGGAGTAGGGAGTGGACAGAACAGTACAGTGAGGACAGTGGGGCTGGGAAAGGAGTGAGTGAAAGGCAGAAGTGGAGGTTTGTGAGTTGGCAGTGGTGCAGATCCCTAGCCCTAGTATCATGTTCTTGGAAGCACTTGGCTCCCTCTGGCTTATAGTGACATAATCTTTGTTTGCTGACTGCACACCAGACGAATAGAATGTAGTCTGAGTGTGCAGATTATTGTGCACATGCTGGGTTGGGAGGTTGTGACCAGTGACATGAGACAGAACTGAAATGCAAAATGCAAGGGGGAAAAAAAAGGACAAGTGTGTATCATTATCTAAACTGTGGTCATTATTAAACAGTCACTGGTTGGCAGCACGGGCATTCTAGCATAAAAAAGCCAATTAACACATTTATTATAAAAATGAATAGACAGAAGAAAATTAAATTAAAACATTTTCTACTTAAAATAAAATGTTTAATCTGTAACTCTCAAATAAAAACACGCATCTTGACCCACTCTCATTCTTTCTGTTTTCACTTACTTTGTCTATGTGTGAATGTGCCTTCAAGTTGCCTGTTGACTTATGGTGAGCTCATGAATTTCATATAGTTTTCTTAAGTACAATATACTAAAAGGTGGTTTTCTTGGTTCCTTCCTTTGAAATATAGCTAACAGCACCCACTGTTCATTGATGCTCTCCCATCAAAGTATTAGTCGGGGCTGACACTGGTTAGCTTTCAAGATCAGACAGGATCTGGTGCATTTACAGTATTTAGGCCATTACTTTGTGGGTTTTTTTTTCTGTCAATCAAATTGTGGTACGCCACTTCTTAGCTTTCCTGTGATGTTCTTATTGATGCATAAGGTTTTTTTTTTAGGTATTATTAAATACATTGCAACCAGTTATTTGTGTATGTGACAAAATGTCATGATGGTGGTAATGGAGATGATGAGGATACACAAGAATAACCTATACTGCACTGGTAAGGTGCCAGGCTTCCTTATGTCGCTCCTCTGTCCCCATGTATAACCACAAAAACTTTGTAGGGTAGATTTGTCTGAGAGATAATTACTGCCCTGTTCTTGTCTAGAAAGCTTTGTGACTCAGCAGGAATGTTGAACTTGAGTCTTCCTGTCTGAAGTCTAGCTTTTTTTATCTATAAAACTATACTAGGACTCACAGATCAATGTTTGCTGTATATATATCCTGTCAAGACTGAACCATAGTAACCACAGTGGCACACTCCTTATTTACATCTCCTTTGGATTACTGTTACACACTTAATATGGGCTGCCTCTGAAGAATGTTTGGAGACCTCAGCTTGTCCAAGCTTCAGCCAGGTTATTAGCAAGGATTGTTAACAGGGAGCATATCATTCCTTTTTATAACAGTTGCACTGGCTGCTGGTTCATTTCTGGGCAGAATTCAAGGCCTGTTCATAACCTAAAAAGCTTTTTGGGTCCAGGCTGTCTGGAGTACTGTATTGTCCGATATGAGCCTTCACAAATTTAAGATATTTGAGGGAGTCACTTTTCTTAATCCCATAACCTTCACAGGCACATTTGGTGAGAACACAGGTGAGAGACTTCTCTGTGGCTGCTCCTACACTATGGAAATCCTATTTTTGGGAGGCTAGATTAACTCCCTCATTGTTGTCTTTCCATGGGGAAAAATCATCAAAGTGGAATTTGAACAAATAACCAGCACATGTAGGGGAAAAGTCAGAAAAGCTAAAGCACAGAACAAGCTCAGGCTTGCTAGAGAGGTTAAAAAAATAAAAAGGGCTATTTTTTGTTTTGTTTTGTCTATAATAAAAGGAAAACAACAACAACAAGGAGATGGTAGGGCCACCGCAAGGAGAAGATGGAGAAGTGGTAACAGAGGACAAAGAAAAGTCAAAACTACTCAATATCTTCTTTGCCTTGGTCTTCTCCAAAAAGAAAAACAGTATTCAAGCTGCAGAAAATTGAATAGATGATGTAATATGGGAAATGCAGTACAGAATAGGTGAAGAGGTAGTACAGGAATACCTGACTATTCTAAATGAATTCAAGTCACCAACATCAGAGGAATTACATCCAAGGGTATTAAAAGAACTGGCTGAAGTAATTTCAGAGCCACTAGCAGTAATCCTTGAGAGCTCCTGGAGATCAGGAGAAGTCCCAGCAGGCTGGAGGAGGGCAAATGTTGTCCCCAGCTTCAAAAAAGAGAAAAAAGAGGACCAAAACAATTACTGCCCAGTCAGCCTGACATCATTACCAGGAAAGAACCTAGAGCAGATCATTAAACAAACAGTCTGTAAACTTTTAGAAAGGAATGCTGTGATCATTAAAAGTCAATATGGATTTCTCAAATGCAAGTCATGCCAGACTAATCTGATCTCTTTTCCCAGTATAATTACAAGCTTGTTGGATGAAGGGAATGCTGTGGATGTAGTGTATCTTGATTTCAGTAAGGTCTTTGACAAAGTCCCCCATTATATTCTTGAAAAGAAGCTAGTAAAATGTGGCTTAGACAAAGCTACTGTTAGATGGATTTGTAATTGGCTCACTGGCCAAACACAAAGGGTGCTCACCAATGGCTCCTGTTCATCCCAGAAAGATGTGACTAGTGGAGTTCTACAGAGCTATTCAACATCTTTATCAATGACTTGGATGATGGAATAGAGGGCATGTTCATCAAATTTGCGGATGATGCCAAATTAAGAGGGATAGCTAATAACCCACAGGACAGGATCAGAATTCAAATTAATCTTAACAGATTAGAGAGTTGGGGCAAAACTAACAAAATTAATTTTAACAGGGAAAAATGTAGGGTACTACACTTAGGAAGAAAGGATCAAGTGCATAGATATAGGATGGGTGATACCTGGCTTAAAAACAGTACATATGAAAGGGATCTAGGAGTCGTAGTGGATCACAAGATGAACATGAGTCAGCAGTGTGATGCGGCAGCTAAAAAAGCCAGTGTGATTCTGAGCTTATCAATAGAAGTATAGTGTTGAGATCAAGGGAAGTAATAATAGCACTCTATTCTGTTTTGGTTAGACCTCATCTGTGTCCAATTCTGGTTACCACAATTCAAGAAGGATATTGACAAGCTGGAACATGTCCAGAGTTAAATAAACCAATAAATTTGTGTCTGTTTTCATTTCACAAGCCACTTAGAGTCTTATCTGTTGAGGGGGGAGCGAGGGGAGATATAAAGAAACTGATTGAGTGGTAGAAAAACAATGTAACAGTTAATGTGATGATTTTACCTAATGCATATTGTAGAAAGTTGCATAGTGTGGAAACAAGACTCTCTAGATTTGGAGAACTAGAATATAGACAGTCTATTTACAATGCCTTTATTTGGCCACATTATGGCACTGGCATACTAGTTGGGCCTCAGTTGTTAGTTCCCTGCTTCACTATATGTTGTGATCTTGAGATCTTTTAGTCATGACCCCACTCCAAGCACCAAATCCACATATACACAGAGGGGAATCCCTTCTACATCCCTTAGAAATTTCATATGAGAAGGAACCTTCTGAAGGAACTGCGAAGCAGTTTATTGAAGTATTAGATGGCTTAGAGATGAAGATTTCTTGCTTGGCCAGGTGTTTCCCTAGAGCAAATAGCTGAGACTTTAAGAGGAATTAGACACATGCATTCCTAGTTTTCAAGTCTGATCAACAACATTTCTCTTTCTTTCTTTCTTTCTTTCTTTCTTTCTTTCTTTCTTTCTTTCTTTCTTTCTTTCTTTCTCCCTTTCCACATGTTGGGGGGGGAATGGGCGAAAACACCCGAAAATGGAACTTACCAGCAGCCGCGTGAATCCGTCGCCACGCGGAGCAGTGTTCCACAGTCCTCCAGCATCCCAAATGGTGGCTTCTGGTTGGTGGAGGCTTTCCACCAACCAGAGAAGCTCGCCAGCTGGAAGCCCACCCCAGACAGATCTGCAGGCACGCACTTGCGCTCGCCTGCAAATCTGCTTCTGAGCCGGGCGACGGAGCGGCATGGGGTTGCGCACTCCCTGGTTTTTAAAAACCTCTGAAAAGAGATTTTTAAAAACCACGCTGCACGACCAGCTCCAGTCACTCCTGCGTGGATTGAGGTGTGGAACTACAAAAAGTAGTCCACGCCAGTTCATGCTATGGTGCAGAAGATGGCCACTTTCTTTCTTTTGTCAAACTGCTTTTAAAACAAAAATAAAATAAGGTCAGACAAGGGAGGACTTTTTTGAGGTACATATATAAAATACTTCACAAAATGTGAGTAGGTGTGGAAAGAAAACAAAAGAAAATTCTGTGCTACAGACAGATTTGGAATCCTTTGTTTCTGTTTTTGCTATTACTTCACCCTGTGTGCTTAGAGCTGTTGAATAACTTATGAATTCAAGTGACCATCATGCCAATTTCAAGCTGCATGTAGCACAGATATCACTAGTGTTATTTTGATGGAAACAGAAAAAGTAAGATGACAGGTGAGGAAAGGTCAGAAAGAAATACAACAGGAAAGCTGAAGGTTTGTGAAAGGCTGCAGTGTTTCAGGGTTTTTCTTAGCTTTCCAAGGGAAGAACTATGGGCAAGGGAGTGGACGTATGGAGAATTTCTACACAAACTGCATGCATGAATACAGAATACTTATTATGGTCACAGATCAGCCAAAACTAAACATGGAAGATTTGTGGATAAGATCTCCATTTAGATAGAGAGAGACAGAGAGACAGAGAGAGAGAATAGCAGTGGATGAGCCCACTTCAGATCATGATAATGGATAAATGTCCCCACTGAGAAATGTTCCTATTCAACCCACCCTGCTTCCAAAAAGCTGCAAGAGAAAATGTCCAGGTACCCATTCACAGTACAGAATTACAATAGTGCTATTATTCCACCTTAACTGTCATAGGTTCATCCTATGAAATCCTCATATTTGTCATTTGGTGAAACACTGCAGCACTCTGACTGGGAATTCTTAATCTTCTTCCTGAAATTGTCAGTACCAGGATTCCTTAGAATGGAATCATTGCAGTTAAAGAGGGATAGTAGCATTATGTTTTGATGGTGTGACTGGGTCACAGACATCATGTGGATATCTTTTGTTCTTTGGAGCTGATTTTGGGTTTTGGGTCAAATTTCATTCTTAAATAATAGTTTAAGCAAAATGTTTAAACATCCATCCTTCTCTAGTGCCATGGTAGTGCCATGATATCAGCCCAAATTGTACCTGCTATTACATTTTTAAAAATGTGCAAAACATCCTATTCACAGATCTCTCACATCATATTTAATTTATCAGACAGGACCTCCCTAGGTGACTTCAGGGAAGTCTGTAATTCTTAGGCTGAGGTCCTTTTCACAACACACAATTGCAGTACTGTGGGTTTACTTTAACAGTCATGACAATATCCTATAAAACTCCAGGATTTGCAGCTTAGGAAAAGATATTTAGAATTCTCAACCAGAGAGTTTGAGTATCTTATAGGGATAGGCCAACTGAATCCTCGAATCCTTGACAGGGATTCAAGATTTGGGAATCTGAATCCCTGTGCCAAAATAGGCAAACCAAATCTTTGGAATCCGCCATCCAAACAGTTTGTTGGAGACCAGGATGCCTGAAAACCTGGGAGATCAGGATGCCTGAAAACCTGGGAGACTAGACACACAAGAGGAGATGGCAAGTAGGTGAATTTTTCCCTTGGCGTAATCATGGCCTTTGCTAACAATTTCACAAATTACATCTAGGGTTGTATTCTAAGATATTTAAATTGAACATTTCATACTGAAGTTCAGCACTTGACTGGAAGCTACAGGCTTGAGATTTCAATAACCGCTGAAACATTCCTTTGCATAGCTCACTTTTTTTTTTGTTATAGTGCTATTGTTCTACTTTTTTTATATAATATTTTTATTAAAACAACTGTTATTCACATTACATACTTGTATTGTCATATTTTCAAATTAAAAAAAACAAGCTTATTTATCATGTTATCATACAAGCTATCCATTTCTCTCATAACTTCCCCTCACCTCTTGATAGAACCTCTATTTAAGTAACTTATTGTGATCTCAATAAACATAAATTCTCTAATGTAGACTGGCTTCTTTAAATTACATATTATAGTATACGTATTACCTATTATGGTATACATATCTATTTCTCATCATATCCATATACAATTATCCAGCTATTCAACTCCTTTTATATCTATATCCAGTTTTCTTCTATTACTTTCTTAATTGATCTCAAATCATCAAGTTTTTTTGTCTGCTTTTTATCCCGCAGATTAAGTGTAAGGTCTTCTAAAATAATAAATTCTAAAACCTTCTATATCCATTATTGTATTTCTGGTATTTCCTCTTTTTTCCAATATCTAGCATATACAATCCTGGCAGCCGAAACCATGTACAGAATTATATATTCATATCTATTATATTTCTTATCAATCTGATGCAACATATATAAAAGATATATATATTTAAAAGATATATTTCAGGTGTCATAGGTAACTCTATTTGTAAAATTTCTGTCATTGACTTGTGAATATTTCTCCAATAGCTCACTTTCAAAGCTCTTTCAGATACGATTCTGGGGTTTGTAGTTTTACAAGGTGTCACAGCCTTCTCTGCCAAAGTGTGCTGGTGCATCATCAAACTACAAACCCCAGGATGCCAGAAGGAGCTATGCAAAGAAAAGCCAGTTTTGATCCAGATTATCTCTGTAGTGTAGTGTAGTGTAGTGTAGTGTACTGTAGTGGTCCTGTTTACACAATCAGGAAAATGTGGGATTAATCCACATTTTCCTGCCTGTGTACAAAGAGTCTTCATGACATTTTCAGTCTGGGGAGATCCTGAGGCAAAACTATGACAAATGTCCTGACCAGATTTCTGCAGAGGGAGGTTTGCCTTTGCTTAGGTTTTTGCTAAGGCTGAGAGAGCCTGTCTTGCCCAAGATTATCCTTCTTTCCTTTACTTTTTAAACCTTTTTTTAAAAAAGTATTCGAAAGATTCGAGATTTGTGAGATTCTTGGATTCCCAGAACCTTCCAGGGATTCGGATCCAGAAAATTCTGGAATTGTCCCATCCCTAGTATCTCACCAATCTCTCAGCCTATGATTTCATAGGATGCAGCCATTGCAATCAAAGTAGAATCATAGGGCTATGCATCCGGTGTGAAAGAGACTTCAGTATCTCATTTGCAGCAATAAATTCTTGTGACTGTTTGAGGATGTACATTGTGTCAGATGCACTGCACAAATATTGCTTCTCCTAGTGGAGGCAATAATGATGACCAACCTATTCCTACTGACAATTTTTTCAAGCAGATATTTAGCTAAGATGATAATGATGGTGATGATGATGGTGATTATGATAGGTTGTTCTCAGAATAGATGTTGCTATTTTTATTTTGCAACTTAAAAAAGTAACATAGGTCTCATTAATATATTTCTTCGAGATACCATTAGATATGCTAAGCAGTATAGCAACTGATGAATTAATGCAAAAATAATTTCTTGCAGTTTCCATTAAGATATTAATAACTACTACTGCTTGGTATCGCCTTTAGTGTGTGCCTTCACATCATTTTTGACTTATGGCAACTGTAAGGTGGAACTATCACAGAGTTTTCTGGGGCTGAGAGTGTGTGATGCTCTCAAGGTCATCCAGTGGGTTTCCACAGCTCAGCAGGGAATTAAACCTTGGTCTCCAAAGTCATAATCCAACACTACAGCATGCTGTTTGGTATACCATATAATTTTAATGGTATTTTTGCAAAGCCTCCAGTGTAATTTATAGTGGGTGGAATGATTCATATGACTATCATAGGACAGTGGGTCATCATCAAAAATCTGAACAACAAGAAGGGAACTGTATGCATCTAGATTTAAAGTAAGGGTGGTACACCTTCCCTGCAATTCTGCAAGCCCTTTAGGATGGATGGGCAACCAGCAGATGCTTGTGATCTCCAGGGCCCACGGTGAACAATGTTAAAGTTGACCCCACTCCAGATGGACAGTTCTGTTCATCTGTAATATCATGCAATAAGGCGTTGGCACATATATATGGCAAATATCACCCAATAGGTCCTGAACAGGAAAATAAAGGAAGAAAAATTATACCTGGGGACTGGTAGAGGCAAACAATTGTTTAAAAGATCAAGGAAACTTATTTTAGTATAAAAGCATAGGTGCTAGATAAGAGTGGCAAAATTTGGGCAGTGAATTGAGCATCCTGTACTCCAGTCATCCTTTCATTGTTCCCATGTCTCTCTCTTCTTTCTCCTAACTTTGCTAAAGCCTTTCATAACCTCCATTCTCTTCTTTAATGAGAAGGTTATCTCCAATTCCCATGTACTTTTTCTCCTACAAGATTCCCTGACTAACAACTCACAGCATCTCTATTCTTACTTCCCACAATTCCTCACCTCCCAAGCACTAAGATTCTCCAGTAAATCTCTTCCATTTCACTTTAGTGACTAGCCAAATCCTGCTCCCCTCCCTCCACACTCCATTAATCTCTCATTGGTCTGTCACTTTGTTTTTAGCCATCTCAGACCTAAATCCATCACCTGTTTCTTTGCTCTGTGCCTTCTCATCCTCTTGGCATTGTCTGTCATGTCACTTATGATAGTGGCAGCCTCATTAGAAGCCCTCCCTTGTCAAACTTTTTTTTTAACCTCCTGACTTTGAATCTACCAGTCCCATGCCACAATTTCTGAGCTATCACAGACTTGATGGAAAATGGTTGAAAGGATACATATATTGTTAGGTTGCAATGAAGACCAACATGAACTACATTCTGATTGCATATTTCTTCCATCTTATTGATTTATTTTCATGCACCCCCTTGAATTCTTTCATTTTATAGGTATTCTATTATTATAATAAAGTGTGGCTATTTTAAAAAAAGCATAAAGGAATCCACTAAAACATTTGGGATTAACTGGTTGATTCTAGCATAACTTTCTGTGGACGCCAGTCAACTTTATCAGATGCATGGAGGGAAGCCACTGTAGATAGATATATGTAGAAAATGGAAAGGGGAGGTGGGAGCAGTTTGAGCTTTAATGGAAATTCCAAACATATTAGTTTGATGCTATTAACTTAACAATGGCTGTAAAGAGTAGCTAACAGGACAAAAGCAAGAGATGGGTTTTGCATTCAAGCATAGACAAGGAGGTGAACATGTGTATGATGGAGAAGTAAGATGTGAAAAAAGGAACAAAATGTCTCATTACCTGCCCTGGTTTTTGTCTAGTACATCATTTGGTACAGAAATGGCAAAATATCACCAATAAGCTTGCACAAGAAGAATTGATGAAAACTTATTTTTTAATTTATGTGATGTGCCAAGAAATTACTGTTATGCTAGTTCATTTTATTTGTAACTCTTTAATTGAGAAGTCACATAGCACTTCTCCAGTTATAGTGATATACCCCAGCCTTGGAGAGGTTTAACTTAAGACTTAGAACTTTTATCCTGAATTCATCCAAGTAACATAATATTGTTACTGCAGTTTAGGCCTCCTTGGAGATACCCCTTGGAGATACCCCTTCAACCACTCCTCTCTACATGTTTGTGAGGCCCCCGGACAAGCACAGAACTAGGCTCTGCCACCAATTGCTGGACATTCCATTCTCCCCCCGGGCACGCCAGAAATAGCCAGATCAACGCTTTAGGAGACCTCTCTGCAAACACCCTCATTATGTATGCACGCTGTTCACAAAGGACTCCCTGCCCCGAGTAGGCAACTTGGCAAGCTGGATACTCAAATGCCAAGCTCTCTGCATTTGCATACTGGCTACCTCTTTGTCAATTCGGACTTAACTCAACCATGCTAAATTTTGACCTTTCCAAAGCTTTGTTCTGCACCCGAAACTCATTGTTTTCACTGAGTAAGGCATACCCTGCAGTCACATTTCTCCCTATAAAAACCCCTGATTCCGAGACCATCCTGGGATCGCTCCAGAGTTCCAGACTGCCTTGCTGCCGCTTTGCTTGGCGAGCTTCCTCTCAGCTCCACGTGCTGAGATACATCGAACCCCAGCATCGCTCTCTATCTACTTTCCGGGCTTCAGGAACAGGTTTCGTATCACCCGAATCAACTATCCCTCTGAAAATCCTGCTATCATACTCACACCTTTATTTTCCTTAGTTATCTGGATGCATGTGTTGCTTACATTGTGTGCCTGTATTTAATAAAGATCATTAGCTATTTCCAACATGGTCTGCTTCTTGACTTAGCCTGACCCCGTAAACATTGGGTTACAAGATTCTGCTGTGTTACCCTGCCTCTCGTAGTGCTAACCAGTGCTCTCAACTAATCTCCCCATCTTGTGTAATTGTAAGGTCATTTAGGTGTCCCTCCGGGACCCCCAGTAAACAGGGTAACAATACCCTTCTGTGAATATCCTGAATTCATCCAGGTAATACAATATTCAAGTATCCAGTGAGCATGCACAGTGAAAAATCCATGTGAAGTGCTATTCAGAGGCTGTATAATATATTGCAGCCTCTGGATGCTCTCATACTCAGTAAGAACCCATTTTGTTCTAGGCAGATTTCATCTTATGCAGTATCTTCTAGATTCTGATACATACCAATGGTGCCATCAGCAGCAGATGCATGTACACTATTAAAACTCTACAAACTATCTAGGTGTTGGTGATAGAGAATGAAAGGTCAGTGTACTTAAAGCAGCATGAGCTAGGGGCTGATAATCTGGTATGGAAGTCCTCATGAAGACAGATATTCTGAATTCCTCAGAGTACATCAGTCATCCTTAGACTGCACATCTATTAATTTCAATGCTATTAATTAGCACTGGAAATATTTCATTAACCATCAGCATATGGGCTGATTGTATTGTCCTTTATGTGTGGAACATTTGGAGAACAAGCATGAAAGCAGTGTGTGAGTAATTGTTTATTAATTAAATTGGGACATCTCCCAAATGTTCCTACAAATGTCATACAAAAGTTCTCATGGCCTCATTTGCACAGATGGTGAGAATACTCCAGGGATTTTACATTAACTGAAACTCTTCAGAGAATGCGTATCTGATTTGTTCTGGTTAAGAAGACATCGAGACTTGGTGGCTTGCCTGCAACCTTTTATTTCACATCCTGTTGAGAGACTGCTTGGAGCTTAGGTGTGTCTCAAACCTTTCTTCATTTCATATAAAAAAAAAAAAACCCATAGTATTTTTAGCTAGCAATAAATATGGTAAGCTGAGCTTCTCCCTTAGTTAACAACTGCTGTTTTCACTTTCTCCTTTGAAACATATGCCTAGCATATTTATCCTGTCCCCATTATTTCTATATTTGTTCACAGTATATCATAAGAAGAAGACAGCATTTTGTATATGAATGGTGGCAGTGGTAGCTCCTGTCAAGGGCATAAATATCACTTTTCTCATGTAATTCATTTACAAATATCTCAATCTTTCTTTAGGAAAAAAAAGAGAGAGAGAAAGATTATAGAGGAAGAAAGGAACTGGGCTTTGTTTACTTCATCGCCTAATATGTTGGCCCAAGTCTTACAGCGATTCTAGCAGAATCAGTGTGAAAGAATCAATTATTGGAATCAAAGTTGAGATGGCTATTGCACACATGAGTAGGAGAATTGTTACCCAGAACACTCAAGCTGTAGTGTTTAAAGGATGGGAACTTTAGGCAAACATGCATCACATATATTTCAGTCTCGAAAAATGTTTCCCCTTCAAGCATCTTTTTTTTCCCTTTTTGTCAGCACAGATCATAGAATAATAGAATCATAAAAATGTAGAGTTGAAAGAGACCGCACGGGCCATCCAGTCCAACCCCCTGCCATGCAGGAACACCCTCAAAGCACTCCCGACAGATGGCCATCCAGCCTCTGCTTAAAAACCTCCAAAGAAGGAGAGTCCACTACACTCCAAGGCAGTGTATTCCACTGCCAGACAGCACTGACCGTCAGGAAGTTATTTCTGAGGTTCAGGTGGAATCTCCTTTCCTGCAGCTTGAATCCATTGCTCCTTGTCCTGGTGTCTGGAACAGCAGAAAACAAGCCCACTTCCTCCTCTACATGGCATCCCTTCAGATATTTAAACATGCCTCATGTCCCCTCTTAACCTTCTCTTCGACAGACTAAACATACCCAGCTCTCTAAGGGCATGGCTTCCAGGCCCCTCACCATTTTGGTCACTGTCCTCCAGATTTACTTCAGCTTGACCATGTCCTTCTTGAATTGGGGTGCCCAGAATTTGACACAGTACTCAAGATGAGGTCTAACCAAAGCAGAGTAGAGTGGTACCAGTACCTCCCTCGATCTAGACACCATACTCCTATTGATGCAGCCGAGAATTGCATTGGCTTTCTTGGCTGCCGCATCACTCTGCTGACTCATGTTCAGCTTGTGGTCTATTAAGACTGCTAAATCCCTTTCACACGTACTGCTATCCAGCCACATGTCCTCCATCCTATATTTCTGTATTCCATTTTTTCTAAATAAGTGTAGGACCTTACACTTCTCTCTGTTGAATTTCGCTTTGTTAGCCTTGGCCCAGCTCTCCAATTTGTCCAGGTCATTTTGAATTTTGATCCTGTCCTCTGGCGTGTTAGCAACCCCTCCCAATTTGGTATCATCTGCAAATTTGATGAGCATGCTCTCTATTCCTTCATCCAAGTCGTTGATAGATATTGAACAGCACAGGGCCCAGGACAGAACTCTGTGGCACCCCACTAGTCACTTCTCTCCAGGATGAAAAGCAGCCATTCGTGATCACCCTTTGGGTTCAGTCGGTCAACCAGTTACAGATCCACCTGACAGTAGCCCCATCCAGCCTACATTTTAGTAGCTTCTTTGCAAGAATATCATGGGGAACTTTGTCAAAGGCCTTACTGAAATGTAGATATGCTACATCCACAGCATTCCCTTCATCTATCAAGCTAGTAACTCTATCATAAAAAGAGATAAGATTAGTCTGGCATGACTTATTTTTGAGAAATCCATGTTGACTTCTCGTGATTACCGCGTTGCTTTCTAAATGATTAGAAACTGACTGCTTAATGATCTGCTCCAGGATCTTTCCGGGTACTGATGTCAGGCTGACTGGGCGATATTTATTTGGGTCCTCTTTTTTTCCCTTCTTAAAGATGGGGACATTTGCTCTCTTCCAGTCTGCTGGAACTTCTCCTGTCCTCCAAAATTTCTCAAAGATTATAGCAAGTGGTTTCGAAATGACCTCTGCCAGTTCTTTTAATATCGTAGGATGCAATTCATCTGGCCCTGGAGACTTGAATTCATCCAGTGTGGCCAGGTATTCCTGTATCACCTCTCTACCTATTATGTGCCTCATTTCCCCTGCTTCCTCACCTGCTTCCCAGCTGCCAGGCCGAGTGCTTGTGTCCTTCTGGGAAAAAAACTGAGGTAAAGAAGGTGTTAAGTAGTTCTGCCTTTTCTCTTCCCCCTGTTAGTAATTCGCCATCTTCTCTGCGCAGCGACCATATCGCCTCCTTCTTTTTCCTTTTGCTGCGGACATATTTAAAAAAGCCCTTTTTATTGTTTTTAATATCTCTGGCCAGCCTAAATTCGTTCTGTGCTTTAGCCTTTCTGACCTTCTCCCTACATCTCCTGGCTACTTGCTTAAAATCTTCTTTGGTGGTTTCTCCCTTCTTCCAATTCCTGTACATGTTTCTCTTAACACTTAGCTCAGAGTTCTTTAGTCAACCATTTTGGTTTCTTCAGATGCCTTCCATTTTTCCTTCTTATTGGCACAGTTTTAGACTGTGCCTTCAGTATCTCCCTTTTAAGGAACTCCCATGCCTCCTGAACTCCTTTCCCTTTCACTATTCTTGACCATGGAATTCCAACCAGCAGCTCCCTAAGTTTACAGAAGTCCGCTTTTTTAAAATCTAAGATGAGTGTCTGGCTACACTTATCTTCTCCTTCCCAATGAATGCCAAATTCCAATAGGGCATGGTCACTCCCCCCTAAAGATCCAACCCCTTCTACCTCATTAACAAGGTCATCCCTGTTGGTCAGGATCAGATCTAGAATATTTGCTCCCCTTGTTGCCTCTTCCACCTTCTGGACCATGAAATTGTCTGCAAGACAAGCAAGAAACTTGCTGGACCTTGCTGTCTTGGCAGAGTTTGACTGCCAATATATATCTGGGTAATTGAAATCTCCCATTATTACTGTATCTCTCCCTTTTGAATGTGCAGTCATTTGGTTGAGGAAGGTGTCATCAAAGTCCTCAATCTGGGTGGGAGGTCTGTAGTAAATCCCCACCAGAATATCCCTATTATTTCTCACTGCTTTAATTCTTACCCAGATGCTCTTGACCTGGCTTTCTGGGTTTAAGTCATGGATCTCTTCACAGGTGAAAACATCCTTGACATACAAGGTATGAAAATGCATATCCATTTTTAATTACATTCCTCTTAATACACGGATTTATGTTTGCATTTTTCTCTAATTAAGCAGTTTTGAATGCTGTTTTACCTTATACAGGATGGAGTCCTGGTCAGTCCCAACTAGAATAGACTCATTGTGTCAATGCAAATTCAATTGATTCAGTGGCTCTCCTCCAATCAGGAGTAACAATAAGACTTAGGCTGTGATGTGTTTTCGTTCATTTCCCCCATACACATTTTGATGCACTTGTATCTAGTGTATACATTTTTGTCTCCCTCCCCCCAAAGAATTACATCATAGCTTTTGAGAGATATGAATGCTGAGGGAGGACTGCATTCTTTCTTTTTTAATTGCTTATTAATTTTAGCACAAACAATCTAATTCACAATCAAAGTAGCATGCATTCAGAAAAAGAGAAGGTGGAAATAAGAAAGAAGAAAAAAGCTAAAATTAAACTAAAACATCATAGCAAATCACTAAAGTAAAACACTTAACACTAACTTACTGAAACATAAAGGGCTCTGATCTCCCAAGCCAAACTGTAATGAAAGAAAAAAAGTCCAATTCCAGATTTGAACAAATAATATTTTTGGTACTGTTATCATATATTGAAGAAGTAATCCATATTTACCATCCCATTCTTTATCCATAATACCCAGCAAAAACATTTTGGGTGACGTTACAAAATCCACCTTTAATTAATTAATTAAAGGTGGATTTTGTAATGTTAATTAATTAATTAATGGATGAATACGTAACTCTTAGATCAATAACCTTTTGTCTTACTACAAGCCCACCACATGCAGAAAAATCCTTCCTAATCTTGCAGTCCCCAACTTTGATATGAAACATACTTAGACATTTTCAACAACTTATTTCAGGTTTAATGCCATCTATACATCATCTTAGACATGAATTTAAATTACTATTAAATTATTAAACATAGTAATGTGATTACAAAGTATCTTTAGGTTACATTTCCCCCCTTACATCTATTTGAACACCACACTCAAAATTTTAGGTCATGTTATTTACTCTCTTATAAGTTTTTCCTCTGTCTCTAATTTCAAAAGTCAATTGCTCTGGATGTTTTTTTTTTTTTCCCATTGCTCATTTTTATGGTACCTTTTACATTATGTCATAAAACACTATCTACTTGACTTCCATTGTCAGGACAATGTTTATTTCCCTGTTTCTAAAATATGGTTTCCATAGAAGTTTATTTAACTATGTAAATGTTAGAAATGCTGAGTCTATTTCTTACTTCCCATCCAAATTGCCACTTAAAATAGTCTTCAGTTCATTTGACCACTGTGCTGTCCATCTCTCTCAGCACTTTCAGTTTACAAGCAGTTAAATATTGGAGACCAGACTTCAAATATTTACAATGCAAATTATTTGTATTTACTCAAACACAGAAAATCTCCAAACAAGCAGATGGGTTCTCCTTCCCTGTTCAGCCTGGGCCATCAAACATCCTGTTAATCATACTGTAAATCCTCATTTGGAGAAGCTTCCATGTAGCTTGATTAATCAAGTATGATTTCTTTGACTTGTGGTGGATGCATTGTAATTTCCAGGCATGTGTCTCCATCAGACAGACTCCAGCCCATTCCTGAGTCAGAGGGTTATCCAGCAGATTGCAGTTCTGCCCTTGTGGAATCTTTTCATAGTTTTATAAACTTAAAGATAATAATAAATACTGCAAAGCTGGAGTGGCATGTGAATCATAATTCTAATGGTCATCCATCTTGACCAGAGCAAGGAGGAATGAATTCTGATTCACTTATTTATTCATGAAATACAAGCTTGGGAAGTACATATAGAAAGGTGAACTGAACATCCTTCTCTCTTATCTCTGTCAGCCCCACAAAGAGCATAAATAAGATCATAACAAACCTAAAACCACCACACAGAAGGAAAATCTATGCCAAGCTAATAGAAGAGACATCACACACTACCTACAAGAAGTATGTAGCCATCCTAAGATTCCTTGCAATGAGACTACCTCCTGAGGCTACTTCCATGTCTTTTTTTCTACTCACACATCTTCATAAACTATAGTTGTTGTTGTTTTTAATTTAGCCTTATTTATTTTTATTATGTAAGAATCATATAAAGAAAATGAATACAATCAAAATTGAACATTAAAAAAATAAAAATAGAAGAATAACAAAGCCCATGCATAGATTTCAATGAAGAACAACAAAATCCATGTAAATATTTATGCTAGACATGGACCAAGTGCAGACAAGAAACAATATAAAATCCAAAAGCTTTCTTTTGTGTCCCTTTAAGATGCTGTCTCTCAAATCACAAACCTTTTTAAATTTTATTTTTCTTTAAAAAAAAAAAAAAGTGGCTCTTGAGGGGTATGATTGGCTATTTTACACTGTTCCCCCCTCTACCTGTTTTAGGCTCCTAAAGTCCCCCTCCCAAAAAAGAAAACAGTTATTTCAAAAATGGCTATTTAGAAAGACATATGGGCCTAAATCAAGTGAGGAGACATTTATAAATGGTTCAGAATTGTTAAGCACATGCCCAGAGACTTGGAAAAGGGGACTGTTGACAATTTAAAATAACTGAGGAGGGGACTTAGTTACCATACCCTACCACCCCTCCTACAAGATATGAGATTTTCATAAATTGGACTTACATAGTTGAAAAGATCTTGTTGTTACCTTCCTCTTGCAGGCCTCCTTTGATCTATAATTCCCCCAAATTCTGGCATTGTGAGTGGACCCCAGTGTCCTCCATCTCTTGGGGTAACAATTTATGAGATTAGAGACGTACAGAGGAGATGAAAATGGAGAGGCATCATTGTCTTTTGGCCAGCAAAAGAACTGACTTAGAATTCATAAGAAAAAAATAATAATATGAACAACAAATTGCTAGAGTGAGCCCAAGTACTTTAGGCTTACCATGGACTATGGCCAGCAAATTGCAGTGGATATTGCTGCAATTACTTCTTTTCTATAAGCTTCATAAGCTGTAGACTTTAATTGGAAGTGAGGCATGCTTCCTCTTATTATTAATATTTAAAGACAAAGAGAATGTTTGGGGAAGTGTTTAATTGCTTTTTGGAAAGGTGCATCTTTCAATATAAACCAATAAACTGCCAGTACAAATGGAAGCTCTTTAATTGCTGCCAAGAACCAATGTGTTTGGTGTTTCTCCATTAGCAGTCAATGGGACAATGGGAATGAGATGTAGGGATAGGGAGAGAAGAACAGTCTTCAGTATCTTAGGTCAGAACCAGAGATGCAAAAATTCTTCTTCATGTGAAATACCATCACGATTATTGCTTGAGCCATCACAAATTATACCTGTTGATTAGGAAATCAACTAGTGTAGTATACAGTGCAATACTGTAGTGCCTCTAGATGGGGGAAGCTAAAGTCAATGTTCCATCAAGAAGAATAAAGTGACATCTTCAAGAAACAGGTGCTAAGTGGTGACAATCCTTTAGCTATTTATCCTGAGCTAATCCCCAGTACCCTCACCTGAAGGACAGAGCTGTCTGCACTTCTCAGACCATCCCATACCCCATAAAGTAGCATGCTGTTTTTAGGTACATGAGAGGATCTAGTCTGCTGTCAGGGTTGAAGTTTGATTCACCTGTTAGCTGGAATTGATTCTATGTTATTTTTGCCACAGGCAACATAATATCTTGGGCCATCCCTGCAAATACAAGTTAAAATCTCTCTTAAGAAAGACTCAAATTAAAAGCTCTGATGAACAAGGATGTACAGTCAGCCCTTCACATTTGCAGGTTTCACTTTTGCAGATTTGATTATTCATGGATTATTTGCTGTCACCTCTGCTACCTCCCTATGCCTTGAGAGACTGAGAAATTGCTAACGAGGCTTATAAGTCCCTATTAAAAATGGTGTGGGGCAGCAGTGGAGGTGGCAGTAAGCCCCATCAGCCACTCCTTCTGCCTTTTGAAGGAAGCCTGATTCTCAAAGGACTCCAGAGTGGTTAAATATGGTGATCATACTTTTTGTGTGTTAAATATGGTTTGGGAGGGCCTAGAGTTATTCATGGTTTTTCCACTTTCATGGGGGTCCTGTGCTCCTAACCCTAGCAAATGCGGAGGGAGGACTGTAATTATTCACTTACCTTGTTCTTTATAGAATTAACAAGGAATTTTTGCAATTTTCTTCTCAGTTTGTGAAAGTCTTTAAAAATTGCACAGTTTCAAATACTTTTAATAACTTGGGACCTATTCTGCACAAATTCTGTGTCTTTCTTTTTCACAGAAAACAGCTAAAATTCATACTCACTTTGTAGAAAATAGCATTTGGTGTAAAGGAAGCAAGACTTTCTGGACAGAAACTGACATTTTTATTTGCTCTTTCCTCAGCAGAAAATGCTGTTTTCTATGCCAAATAAGTGCAAAATTTGCACAGGATAAGTCTCACATTGTGAAGATTTTTGTCAGTTCAGGATCCCCTTTTTCAGGGTTTCCTGACACTTGGGCAACATTTTTTTCAACAATTTTGCCATCTTTCCATCTCTACTGCTGCTCTAGGAACTACAAGGGGAAAAAATCCATCTAAACATTAGGAAGAACATCCTGATGGTAAGAGTTATTTAAGAGTGGAATACTGTCCTGGAGTGTGGTAGACACTCATTTTGAAGTATTTAAGCAGAGGTTCGGTGGACTCCTTCTGAGTGTTCCTTCATGGCAGGAGATTGGACTAAATGGTCCTTCCAGTTCTTCTGTGATTCTATAATTCTATGCATTCCCTTGGATATTCCATCTCACAGGATATTTTAAAGAATGAAGCAGACACTGATATCATGTTAAACTGCCCAGAATTCATTTAACACCTACCAAGTGCTCAGAATGTTTTATAATACATTCTCATTGGATTACATGGTATCGTTTTGGTACTATAGCTAACAGGACAGTCCTGGACTCAAGCTTTGTAAGCTATTTAAATGGGACACCATCTGGAAACCATATATAAGGTACTCTGAGCTCTTCAAAGAAAGAGCATAGTGAAGTATGCTTAATAATATATCCTTGATTTATCACCATAATTGTACTATATTACATACACAGAAATGTGCTTCAGTGATGAACATTTGTAATATAGAGGAGAAAGAAAAAGGTTTTTCTAAACATCTAGATAAACTTTTGAGGTAGCAAATATTTAAAAGTAATATATTTCTTCCCTATTCTCACTGTCCTCAGCCACAACATGTTGTTACTGCTCTGAACTGACATGTTTGCACATCAAAGAACAGAACAAGGTGGAAATAGAATAACAATTAAATGTCTAGAACAGAAGCCTAGAAAGAAGAGTTCATCCACCTTTATGTTCTGAGCAACTGATTGGAAGCTCTGATAGTATCTACCACACTCCATACTAAACTTCTATCTTCTTGTTCACTTTTAACCCCTTCCTGCATTTCAATTGGCCGTCTCTCCCTTCTGACAACTCCTGCAGTTCCTAGATTGTGTTTTGCATCTGTGTCCCATCTCTGAAATCTGTTAGAACAGAGGCATAGCTTTTTGAGTAGTTATTTAGGATGTATTTAGGAAGAGCTGGTCAGCTCCACATATGAGATGCAAATGCAGGCTGTCTAGGAAAGAGTGATGATTTATTTTTGGGAGGTGGCCTGTACACTTAGGGATGAACATTATGTGAGATTAAATTCATCTCTGCATTTAACATGTAGTGCTATCTCCCTATCTATCTATCTATCCATCTATCCCCACTCCATGATATTGATAATATGCTCAGATTAGATATAAGAAGGAAATGTACCCCTGTCTTTGCTTCTTGCAGTCCTACAGAGAATCTCTTCTTTGAAGCGGGGCTCCAATCACCACTGTTACACAAACTGGGCATTTGTCCGCAGTGCAAAACACAGGTTCAGAGACAGTGCATTTTTCTCAGGACTTCGGCAGGGGAAAAAATGGTTAAATCCAACCAGTTCTGATCCTTCTCCCGTTTCTGATACTATTTTTATCTACTATTTAAAAGTCAAAGTTTGTGAGTGATCCTGTCTGTTTGTCTGTGTCAGGCAGGCACAGACCTCATATGATTGGCTGTGTGAGGCAAAGACCTCGTATAATTGGCTGACTATGAAGATTCTATGGAATCTTGGGATTGGCAGTTCAGGGAGGGGCCTTTAGAGTTCTCAGCCAGAGAGTTCAGGCCAGTTGTTATGGAGATGAGGTCAAGCAGCAAGAAGGAGGCCAGTAACTCTGAATATAGATTGGATTGGGGAATATGAGGAAAAGTAACATGTACTAGACAAGACAAATTGGGGAATTAGAGACACAGGATCTCAAATCTGTTTATTTCAACCACATCTAATTCCTAAGGTAAGGTAATGTAATATCTAAGGTATTTCTAACAAGTGTTACCTAAGAGAAAATAAAATCTCAGGCAACGCAGGTAAATACATTACTTTTTTTAATAAAGCAAACCTGAAGGTGCATATGATGTCACATCTAGCATGACCCTTAATTGTAAATATGAACAAAGAAGAATAACAAAATCAATGGTCCTCAGATAAACTGCCTGACCATGGCAGCTTGATATAGCCACCCACTGGTAGCTGTCACTGTTCCCTGTCAAAGAAATGAAAAAACACAATTTTAAAGGAACTCTTTGCATGATATTAATCAGACCTTGATAAAATCAGGTATAATTATCTTATTATTCCTGCCCTTTCAGGGGGCACATCCTACAAAACAGTTTGTCAATATTATTGGAATCCAGGAGACCACAAAATAGGTGGCTGGAAAATTGCACTGTCCTGTCTGGTAGTTTTGGCTTGAGTGATCTGTTTCATTTTGTTTACATACATACACAAGATGATGTGCAATCATCCATCAAAGTCACCCAGGCAAAGCAATCCTGAGGCTTATCTAATGAATGTAAATTACTGTCTCATTGAAAGACCAGAGAAATCATATGTCATTGTCATTTTAGTGAAGGTAACTCAATCTATGTTTAATTTAATTAATTCTGGCAATTAACACAAAGTTGAAAATTGTATACATTGGGAAAAAAAATTCTAACAAGCTAAGGTGTGTGCCAGAATTATAATGTTAAATCACTATTGGAAAACATTTCATTAAGATGATTAAAAGCAATCCAAGGCTATAGAATGAAACTTAAAGAAATGAAGGACAAAGTAGTCTCACGGAATCGAAACTAGCAGGGTATTAGAAAGTTATTGCACATACTTATTTCTGTTAAAACCAAATTCCAAACTGAAGCAGCCCACTTTGGTGTTATTCAGACCCCCACTGAAGTGAAGCAGCTGCTATCCAAAATGGTCTGAATTGAAGTTGGATGTTGCTGAAGCTGCGAAACATTATGTGCAAGCAGAATTGTTAAAAGTTATGAACCACTCATAGACAAATTCTCCATAAAAGGAAAATATATGGTGAAGAGGGAATAAGATAAGATGTACACTTGTGAGTGACAGATTTAGAATTGAATCAGGGATGAATTTTACAGTCAACAGCATTTCTGGGAAGGAAACTGAAGTCATGTATGAAGAATTATTCTAGTGTCCTCAATTCTTTTCACAGATTGACTGCACATACTTGCAAGTTGAACCCCTGCAGCCTGTCTTCAAAATGTTTCCAGACAACACGGAAGTTAGCTACAGCTGAAATTCAATGAAATCTTTCTCTGAACTATGCCTCAATTCCAGTGTAAGCAGGAGAAGATTAATAATAAATATTACTGCTCAGCTGGTGTCCATCTCTTTCCAATGTCTCTCTACTCAACAAAGAAGAAGGAAACTGGAAGCATGAGTTACATTAAAGTCAAAATTCCTCCTCTTAAATTTCTAATAATATATACATTTTGTTTGTACTTTGCCACAAAAGACACATATTAGTTAGCACATTAAGAAGATTTGCATTGAAAAATTTTGAAAATTAAAAATACCCAAGAGTAATAACATGTTGGTTTGGGAAACCAAATTAAGTTGGTTATCCAGAGACATACTGAACAATGTTCACTTTCGTCCATAATAATTCACTTCATCCCAAATAAGACATTTGGGGGGGCAAATAAAATATCATTCTTTATCAATTAATATTAATATGCTGGAATTCTATCAGTGACACACACGTAACTCAGGATTATGCACATGTATGTTTCTTTTCGGATGTTGTCACAATACTTATTCAATAACTGTTGGTGAAATGTCTAGCCACCACGCACACACCCCAGGCAGCTGCCAGGCCCCAGTGGTGCCGCCAGGATCATCTACTGGTTGGGAGAAGGCCAATGAACATATCCTGTAGCCATTCTGCAGCAAAGAGGGAGAGATATGAGATTGATGTGCTTGCAGTAGGAATGTGTTGGTTAAACTATTCATTTCCAGAAAAGAAGAATGAATTATTTAATCATTTTTCTCCCAGCTGCCAGATGTCTTCAAAAACTACTGTGATTTGCCGATGTATTAGATGCACCAGCATATAAGACACAACCCAGTTTCCAAGGTATATTTTTCAGGAATAGAACCTTGCTGAAGCAAAAAGCATAGGAAAGGGAGGGAGCAAAATGAGTGCTCTTCCTTTTGTTTTGCTTGGGAAAAAAAACTCATTTGCTCCCCCTCCCTTTTCTATGTATTTTGCCTTGTCAGGGAGTTCTCCCCACCCAGGAAAAATGCATAGGAAATGGAGGGGGAGCGAAAGGAGGTCTCAGGTGAGCTCCCCCCCGTTCCCTTCCTTTCCCATGCATTTAGCCATGGTGGAAGTTACCTGTATTTGGCAGTGTATAAGGTGCAGTGCTGTTTAAGATGCACTCCATTTTCAGATGGTATTTTTAGGATAAAAAGTGTGTCTTATACACTGGCAAATACAATAAGTAGTTTCCAAAGAAGTACGGGGAGTTGGGGAGACTCTCTAACAGCAAGGCAGTGGAGGCTTCCCCAGATGAGCCATGTGTAACATCAGGAGAGGGAGAAGTCAGATGAATTTTAGAGAATCTATAGCTTTCTAGGATCTTCCGTGGGCTCCCACCCCCTAGCTCCTCTACATGGCATGAGAAGGAGGAGAAACCAGGTAAGATCAGGAGGCTATAGCCTCACACTTGTGTTGTGACAGTTGGTTAACAGTAATGCAGACATTGGCCCTTTCCGCACCTTACCTTTTTCTGGCGCTGGGGTACGGGGATTGCATGAGCAGCCTCCAGCGAGAGGCTCTCACATCACTGCTGCTTCAGATCTGCATGAGCTGCCTGCTCGCATGAGAGCCCTGCCTCTTCCTTCCGCAGTGCAGCCTGGGACTTTCCCAGGCTGCATTGGGGCAGGAAGCATGACTGGTGTGGCCCTGGAGCCTCCACATGCCAGCTAAGTGCATATGGGGCCCGGTAACAATGCGTGATTGAGCACAATTTTTGACTTCTAGCCGAAAATGAAAAGGTGCATGATTGCTGCCTGCCTGCCCCTGGAGCATTGCACGATTGTGAGTGCATCGTGCAGATCGCTCCTCACAATCACACAACACTCCAGGCACCCTTTCGCATGGAAAATGCTGTGCAAAAAGGGCCATTGTCATTGAACACCAGCTATCTGAACACAGGCCACAATGATGATCCTCCTGACAAGGCTGTCTACTTGCCCTCCCATCTTAGGAGGACAAAAAAGAAAAAAAATGTCAAGGGGAAGTATACCTCAAGTCTATTCAGGGGGTTTTGGACACTCAAAATGGGGTTTTGGACACTCAAAAAAACACTTTCTCCTTCTTTCCCCCTTGAATATTTGAATGTTCTTTCCATTCCTATCTTGATCAAGGATCTCAGCCATACTTATCTTGCAAACATCTTTTAAACCAGATCCAAAATACAGCATAGGATAAATATATTTTCAATTGAATATTTTAGCTCAAGCTTATATATTGGTATTTGAAAAGACACCTTTCTGGAAAGATGTGGAGAAGCAAAGAATATATGTATAAGTTCCAGAATCTGCTAAGGTTATCAACTTTCATTTCAGAAGGACATATCACTTGAGCAAAGTTAAGTAAGTCTTTAAGTATCTAGACAGCAATGACAGAGTATGGTGCCAGTTTTTAAAACCAGCTGCTTTGTAATTTCATAGCAGCAAACACAATAGAGTAAAATAAAATCTGCAGATCAGAATAAATAACTGCACATTGTACACAATTCCCCAGTATTTTCAATGTTCACTTTTCTAAATTAAAGCAGAGTGCTTACCGAAGAAATTCACTTTTGTTGAAGGATATGCTCAATTGGGCAATGTGTGTTCTTGGTAATAATCATGCCCTTTTACATTTGCAGAAATATGGGGGAAGCTGTTACAATTTGTTTTTGTTCCTGACACTGTTGCAACATAAAGTTATTCATTTTTTCCAAGGTGATTGTTATTTCTCTCCTCGGTGGGAGCTGCCTGAAATCAGAGACAAGGGCACACATATTACGCCTCTCCCCCTTCTTTTTTGTCCTGTCTACAAATATTGTAAATGGGAACATAACTGTCCTTAAGATTATGCAAGTCCTGCCAGCTTCTACCATTGTTTGGTCCCCGAAAATGTCAAGCCCAAAGCCAGATTGTGACCTGAGAGATCCATGAATAGGATCACAACCATAAGGACCACAATGTTCTTTTAAAGCTTCTCTTTCCAGCTGTGGTTGTGATTCTCTGGAGAAAAGTATTTATCTTTTCATCCCACACTTGGGTGAAAGAAAGATCATCAATAGAGTTTCAAATTAAAGTACCAAAATGGGGAGGGGAGAGTGCAAAAACTCTGGTAATCTTACTGAGACAGAAGAAACTTTTGAAAGCTTTTGAAAGCTTTCACTTTTGGAGCATGTTAAGAGTGAAATAAATCGTGACATGTAGAAATACTTTAATATATAAGTGAAACATATGCCCCTAGAGAAATACAATGTGAAGAAGGGAGAAGGGGAGAAGAACTTGTTACCTTGCTTGTTGGGGGCCCCTTAGGGGAATTCCCAATGCCTGTCAAAATTATCACTTATGGGGAAAATTAGCTTTGAACACTGCTTTAGCAATGCAAAGAGGGCAGGATAATTAAGGATCTTTAGCCCAGTGTTTACGGAGTTGGATCACAGAGAATCAGGCTAACTGTTCAAATTTAAGTATTTTATTGACATAGATGTTAAAATCCATACAATCAGTCTGCTGCACTCACTCCAACAAGCATACAAGACTATAGAAATTTAGAAAGAGGTGAAAATTAAGAGAAAGAGAGACATAACAGGTTTGGGATAATACTGTACCAATCCAGAAGTCTTCAGCTGGGAGAAAATGAACGAAAAACCAGTCTCAGTCATGCCTTTTGAGGCTGAGGGGAGCTTACCGGCAGCATGGTTTGCGGGTTTGGGAGAACTCTGAAAAAAAGGAGAAAAAGGGGGCTAGTTATAGTGGTAAACAGAGCTGAAAAAAATGTCCTGGGGAACAGATGACTGCAGTTTTATGAAGATGGATTTCAGCTTAGTAGTTCAAAGAAAATACCCCCAAACATCCTCATAGTTTCCTGCAAGATGAGTTTCTCATCCGCGGATGCATACCTCAAGGTGTCACATTCCAGGCTGTTTGCATTTTTTATTTGTCTCCTGTTGGTGTTGTTATTGCTGAAAATCCATTCAAATGGTCTGTGTGAGTCTGGGATGGTCTGTGTGAACCATTTGCAAGATTCACCTAGGATGCGTGACAGAAAACAGGCTACTCTTTGATCTGTCTCCATAGCTTCACTGCCTACTTGTCCTTCCAGTAGATCTTTATGGCTCACTATGTTTGATATAAAATAATTAGGACCTTCAGGACATAGTTTTTATGTGGGTTAAGTGGGTAACAAACTCTCCCCCTAGTTCATGTTTCTGGGGAATGTCTGAAAAGGAACTGTGACTGCAGAAAACTCTGCAGTCAGGATTTTGAACTGTGTAACTTCACTCAGCCAGCATTTCATCTTCAGATTACCATTCCCATGTGGGAAAGTCAAATGTAAGGGGAGTTGCCGGAAATTATGCCTCCATCTCCCTCACCCACTCTTATCATTTCTGAATGCCAGAATTCATCTTTAACTCCATCCTATATATATATATGTTCTTCTTCAAGAACACTTCTAACTGGAGATGCAAAGAATACTGTCAGCTTTTCTCATACTTAACAAGAAAGAGTATCAAGGTACTCCATTAAATATGAAGGTGCTCTCCATTAAAAACTGGTCAACTACCATGAAGGATTTTTAAGAGGGTATTTTGGCTCTTTTTAATTTTTTTTATTGTATTTTGTCCAAACAAACCCACTAACTGAGATCTTGTTGGTGTCTTACATATACATAAGGTTCCCTATGGAAGTGGTTGGACATTTTTTTTTTATGATGCAGACTATCTGTATCCAATTCATGGTTATAGAAGCAGAATTGTCAACTATTCATTGTGTATCCAGCCCCATATAGTGGCTGGAAACCCATGCATGTTACACATAGATGAACATGCATATTAGTGGTGCATTAGGTTTCACATTTGATATCCTGAATCAGTCACCATTCAATATAATGGAAGTATAGTTGAATTGATGCAAAATTCCATGTGCAGAAGTTTACACTACACAACAATATATTGTCTTGGCATAATTTTTGTGCACTATTTTCTTCATGAAAATGATTTTTGTGTACACAAAATTTTCTATAAAAAATCCAAAATACATAAATCTATCAATCAATCAAAATTGAAATATAGAGAAAAGGTTTCTTGTCCAGTAGTGAGAGAACTCTGAAGTTATCTGTACTTGTATGTGAAAATAAAATGTATGAATAGTTAAATCCCAACACCCTTCCATATATATCAATGGGCATATTATTCATCTTGGAAGAAATAACTCCCAATGACCACTGTCATACTGCTTATCTTTCTTGGCTTGTGAGCTACAATATTTCATTGGGGCTTTTTCAATTAATTTTTAACTTCTGCTGATCTGGTAAACTTATCTAGTTTTCATATCTTGACATAAAGTATTTCTTAATCAGTATGATAATATGATAGGAGCGGGTTTGGGGAATCAAGTGATAAATGAAGGGGGAAAACACAAGAACAAGGAACTTCTTTATAAATAATTTATTGGAGCACAAACTTCAGGACAGGATAAACATGTAAATGATTCATGTTGAATAAACAAGAATTGAAACTTAAATCTGCCTTAGAAAGCTTTAGATAGCTCCAGAACAATAACCAGAGTCCTATTAGAGAATTAAAAGTAATTAGGATCACGGAAGGGAAAACTTCTTTCCTTCAGAGCATACAGTGTGACAAAATGACCTTAGTTATGATGGTAGATTAAGTGATATGCTACAATTTTGGGATTCTTTTCATCTGGGTTTCTTGCTATTCAAGAACATGTCTTTCAACCTTTTTTCAAATATTTTCAAGTATTCCTTCCATTTGAACATTGAAAGCCACTGCAGGGAATGGCCCTTTCTCTGACAGATTCTGCAAAACAGTAATCCATAAAGAGAAGAATGATTAGAATTGCACCAATCACATTGGCTATGCCAGCTAGAGCTGCTTGAAATTACAACCAAACAACATCTGAGTGAGGGCATGTGATTCCTATTCCAGCTGGAACAAACCCATTGAATCAATAGAACTTAAAGAATGGTGGAATCATCAAATTACTGTTGATACAGTGGGTCTACCCTAGATCGAATTAACAATTGGATCAAAGCCAAATATTCTCCCTTCCAGCCTCAGAGTTCAACTTTTGCTCCTAACGCAATTGAACAAATAATTGTAAGCACTTTCCCCCAATATTCCAGCATGAACCATATATATCCCGGAATCATACCCAGACACTTGAGGTTTTTTGACCTGTCACATGTGAATGAAGCTAGTGAGCTAAGAGTATAAGCAAATTATTCATTTCTGTTGATATGTTCCCCTCTGAAATCTTGAATTTCTTCCAGCCTTCTTAACTTATATGCATTTCTTTTACTTTTTTAAAAACAATAGCTCAGTTCAAACATGAGGTTAAAACAACACAATGCTGCATTTTTCTGTTCTGTCCTAGAAGCATGCAAATAGCACATAATTTTGTTTACCTTTCCCTCCTCCTTTTGGCTCCCTCCACTTCCCGCCTTCAAAAAAAAAAAAAAAAAATTTGTGTCCTTGCCAAGAACCTTCACACTACAGTACAAATTAACATGAAAGCACCAACGCTCACTGAGTCATCAAATCTTTTTCATTTGTTCCCTTGTCTCTAGAGTCTCTCTTCTATCTCTTTCTACAGCCCTCTGCCAAGTGATTTCACATCAGAAGAAAACATAAAATTATATTGCAAAAGTGAAACACTGCTATATTACAGGCTGTCATTGCTTCAAGGTAGACCAAGGCTATTTCTTATAAAATGTTGGACTATGAGTGGTTCTCCCTCCACCCCCGCCCACGTCTTCAGTGTAGTTCAAGTGGAAATTCATAGTCCATCCTCCTTCCTCATTTCAAACTGTGCTGCATTCTTCAGCATTTCTTGAATGGCTGTCTTATCCACTTGTATCTCCTGCATTATTTAAAAGGTTTTTTCTTGGTGTGTTTTAGAAGTTAAGCTACACTGGTGACTTCCTGTTAGACAACAGTTTTGTACACATATGTTAACCTTACACAGAGAACTCAATGTGAGGAACAGAAAATGGTTATGTTATCACTTGTGGAGCTTTCCAAGACAAACTGTAGATTTCCCCAACGCTGGGGAGTCCTTTCCTGTATAGTCAACCCCCTTGAATATTTGTTAAATAACGCAACTCTGATTTTTGAGCAATGAATCAACCTCATACCCTCCAATTGTTCTGATCTAGCAGGGAGAATCTCACATAATCCTCTGTCATTCCACTTTTTCTATTGCTTTTAAAATTTCCCAGTTCCTTCTCCTCTGTGCCCATTATCCCTTTGTCCACAGCTTGCTTCGGCTGTTGCAAGCTGAGCCTTGACTCTAAAAGCAGTTTGCACTCCATTAATTCAGCAAGAGGGGAGGGGAGAGGAGGGGAAAAGAATCTTACCCTTCTCTGTAGTCTCAGGCAAAAGCAAACTTCAGCAGCCTCATCTAGCTTGTCTGTTCTTCCTTATTAATATTTTTTGCCATCTTGACTACTTTCCAGTGTTGCTTGGTTCCGTGTGCCTGGTTTTTGTCTCTGAAATGTTGAAGGGCATGTAACTTTTTATTTTTATTTTTCAGTCATGTGAATATCCATGTGCGTATGTTGCTTGTGTAAACATGCACACATATTGACATAGAGAGGGAATGTGTTATATCCCAAATTGAAAGAAAGGCAATATTGTATGGTGGTTAGACCAGTGATAGCCAAGTTCCAGATATCCAAAGTATTTATCCCTCAGCACAAAACAAACTATGACACCACCCACAAACACAATTCTAGAAGTAGCCATAGGTCTTACAAAAATTCTAGTTTTGCAAAAACACCTGCAACAACTACAACTCTCATAGGCAGCATGTAGGACAAGGGGTGTGTTTCTGGGTATGTGTTACCATCCCCTCCATTGTATCATTTCAATGACCCTGTGAGGTAAGTTAGGGTGAGAAAAAGGCCAGTGAGCTCTGTGGTTGATGCAAATAGGACAAATTTCTCTCCCATTTCTAGTCCCAAGTCATTTTCTGGTTTTGAGAATCATTGGGTAGATGATGAAGATGCTACTGTTGTTGTTCCTGCTGCTGCTGCTGCTGCTGTAGGACTCAAGGCAACTAAAGAAAATACCAAACATTACTATTTAAATGGAATTAAACTTATTAAGAACTATTTACAAAACATACAAATGAAATGTTAAAAAGCAAGGATTTTTTTAAAGTACGACACACTCTTAAACAATACAGCATACTCTTAAAATCCCATTCTTTAAAAACCAGAAGCATGTCAGGGGGAAAAAAAGTATTTGCCTATTTGATAATGGAAGAACGAGAAGTGGGGCAGTCTAGCCTTTCTTGGAAGGAAGTTCCAGATCCTAGAGACAGCATCTCAGAAGATCTTCTTTCCAGATGGCCACTCACGTCATGCATGTGAAAGACAGACCAGCTAGCTACACTCTCTCATCATCAGTTCAGAGGGGCCTGCTAGGTTTTGCTCCTGAAAAGGACTGTAAAGATAAGCTGAATTGACTAATTGAGTTGGCTTCTATAGGAGAAAGTTAAGGGCTTTAGCTAAACATATTGTTCTTTCTGAAACTAGGATCTCCTCCTCCTCTTCCTTCTCCTCCTCCTCCTTGGACAAAATGGTGGCAAAGTGGAGTCTGCTACCCTCTTCAGCTTCTCATGGGCTTCCAAAATTTTCTCTGGGGATTTTTGAGATCCTCCCAGGCAGATTTAGGGGAAAATAGGGAAGCTCTGTGTAAGGATATGCCAAGAAATTCCTGTAGTCTGCTTGCAGATATTTGATTGAATCTGCAGTTTGGTTGATTTGTTACATACCATTGTTCTCCATTGGGTTGGAACTATCACACAAGTACCAGTAAAAAGAACAGAAGATTGAGAATAACTAAAACAGATAAATACTTTAAATATATTTAACATTCAAAAGACGTGAGTTGCAATGGAATAATTTGTCATGGGAAGAATATGAGTACAATGTAACATGTATTAGATCAGATCACTGAACTTGTTATCACGGTTATGATATGTTGGGTGAGAGCACTAGATATTCTTTTGATAGCAAATAATTTGGCCTTTGCTTGACCTTTCTCTGCCACCCTACTCCACGTGTTTGCAGAGGTCCACCAGACAAGCACGTAAGGGTGCGGCCGTTAATGGTTGTACATTCCAAAACCTCATTCAGGCAGGCAACTTAAGCCTCTCCGTTGCTTTAGGGAAGAACCTCCCTGCAAACCAGCTTTGCTCGATGCGTATACACAAAGCCGCATGGCCAAGAGCCGAGCCATTCCTTTATGTTGGGCCATCAGTGTACTGGCCAAACTATTGTCATCCAGCGCTAAGCCCATCATACAAAACCTGACCTTTTCCAATTTCTTTGTTCAGCTCCAAATTTCCTTTGTTGTCACCGAGCATAACATAACCTACAGGTAAACTCCACCCTATAAAAAGTCCCCACTTTTGGGACTTCCTTGGACTACTTTGGACTCACATCCCGTCTTGCTGCCAGTTGTCTAAGGAAACTCCCCTCAGCGAACCACGCTGAGCTGTCTCTCCCGGAACCCCATCTTTCTCTCCAGGACTATGAGACCAGGTGTCGTATTACCCACTCCCTTGAAACTCTCCATTTCTAAGTTAACTAGTATTTGCTGTGTCTTTCGTGTTGCTTGTTCTTAATAAAAATCACTATTTGTTACTTTAAGCTTGTCTAATGGCTCTCTGACCTGACACTGTATACACTGGGTAAAAGATCCTAGCAAAGTTATCCTGCCTCTCGTTTAGCTTAAGAGAGTGCTCGAGCTTAATTTCTCCAATTGTGCTTTTATTTGGTCCCGGGACCCCCAACATACAGGGTAACAAACTAACTAGCTGGGCTTGTCAACACTGATTGGCAATGATTCTCTGTAGTTTCAGGTGGTCTTCCCATCCTTACTTAGGGATGTCAAAGATTATAAATAGATCTTTTACAAGCAAAAGATGTGCTGTACCACTGAGCAACAGTAGAGTTTGCAATTAGGAAACAACTGAAATGGCCAGCTGATCAGAGACATTTATCCTGGTTTGCCTGTGTGCCTAGAACAAAAGTTTTAGGATTTCAGCTTCTCTAGATCAATGTTATCCTTTAGTCATATATCTGTGGAGTAACCTAATGTTCAGGCTCAACTACACTAGCTGTTTGAAAGCCCACTGTGAGCTGATATCTTTGGCACTTTGCTCACCTAAAGAAAAAATTAGATGATCTGGGAATTGCTGCGGCTAAACAAAAAGTCGACAAAATGTACTGAGGGCAGGAAGCAAGCAGAAAGACAAGAAAATAAGCAATGAAAACAAGCAGATTGAGCATACAGCATGGATGACAAAGAGAGCAAAGAGTTGTATTATACTTGATGGCAGCAAAGGGGCTCACACACTCCTGTATGGGTGACCTGCCTCTTCCTCTCCAACTGATGGCTAAGAGCCATTCTGGATATATTACCATAGATAACTCACTTGTATTTATGGATTTAGATTTTGATATCAATTTTTACCTATCTGTCTTAACCCCGCCCCTCCAGCATCTTCCAAATTTACCCCAGCTCCTATTAGCCCTGGAAGGAAAGGCACCAAGTAGATATATAGTGGTGGTGGAAAAAGCACAGATGAACTTTAAATGAGGAGGATTATGATGGCATGTGTTAATTTTCCCATTGTGCCAACCTTCTTGTCCTGTTATGCTAACTTTCTTATTTGTCCCACAAGCTTCTACAGCTTCAGTTGGTGCTAAGTTTTACTCTATGTAAGGAGGACTTTGTACCAACTGCCTATTAAGGCACATCCCTAACCCATTACTCATAAATAAATAGAATAAGCATTTTTAGGTTTTTTAGATGTACACATTAGATACAGGTGCCATTAATCCAAAGCACATGTCCAGCAGGTGTTATTGACAGTGAGTACAAGTGTACACATAGTCAGGGAAGGGGTTCTATCTGTAAGAATCAATGTAGAGTTATACTGGGAGAGCCTGATGCAGACCAGAAGAGCTGGCATGGTGCACACATCATCATCCTGGGGTATATTTGCCTTTGCTTCTCTGGGCTGCCAACAGCTGATTGAACTGTGGGGCTTGCTTTGAGTAGAAACTTTAACATCTGCATGTTAGTCTGCTATCAGTTAAACATGTGCCCTTCCTTTCACCCACTTTTGTATTTATTGCCTCTATATCCTAGAACAACCAGCCTTATTTGATGTTACAATGGGAACGCCCCTTTGGGAACAAATAACAGTTTTAGGTTGAGGACAGTTTTCAGACATTCATATGTGCTACCTGCACTCCCACACACTGCAATCCCAGTGTAAATTGTGGTAGGGGACAGGCTGGTTTCTCATTGGCTGTTTATTTTTGACTACAATTGGAAACTGTTCCTTTAACACAAGGGTGGACAACTTGTGTCACTCTAGGTGTTGTTGGTGTCCACTTCCTATTATCTTTCATCATTGACTTGCCTGGCTAGAGTTGCCAGGAGTTACTGTCCAGCAACTCATTGGAGGGTCACAATTTGTTCAGATCAGACTTATCACCACATCTAGTTCAGCTTTGAGGGTTCAAAACCCCATCAAAAATAGGGAGGAGCAGATGTGCTTTTGCATAGCCTCATAATTTGTGGCTCACATAGGGGAAGCTTGTCAAAAGTGTTTGCCATCACTTATAAAGAAGTCTACCACCTAAAGAAAGAAAGGAACCACAGCCTGTGACTCAATTTTAAACAGGAAGCCCAAGTCTACATGGGGACAGCAAATCATCAGCACAGCAAATCAAAGCAAATAATCAGTACAGCTTTATTTTCCTTAGCAAAATGCTTGCTATGTTGCTATAGCCAGGACTGTTGCCCAATACATTTTGCTGCATGAGGTGATCACGAAATAGTGCCTTTTCTTTCCTGAGTCAAAATGTGTAGGGCCCAAAGCCAACCAGATTAATTGAGCACACAAAGCAGAAACTCTACCTATCCTTGCCAGTAAACAAAACAAAACAAGAATTAAATGACCAATACTTTGCTGCTCATTCATGGCACTGGAAATCTGCTGCCTGAGGCAGCTGCTTCACTCTGATTAATGGTAGGCCCATGTCTACAGCAGTGTTTTCCAGATCAAAGAAGTGGATGGACCAGTGAAAGCCCATTAGTTCTTATTCACTGCTACTTCAGCAGCCACAAATAGATCAGTGAGAAAGATGGAAGCATTCTTCTACCATTTCAAAGAATGACATCTGAGGGGAAAAGAAGACTGGTTTGGAACAATCACATCAGATTAGCATTCTTAACCCAGGTCAGTATGGCTAGCAACAACAATAATTGTTAAGCTGTTTTGTCAAAGTTTCCCAGAGGAAGACAAGACACCGGAAGGACAAGAGAAAGTGGATGGACTTCTGTTACCATTCCGTTCACTGTTGCCTTCATTTGTGAACTGAGTTGTGAAGTTGAATCATGAAATATGACTAGAATATATCTCATGAAACTTCTTTTGTCTGTTATATATATTTCCACCCACTGATTAACCCCTCCCCCGCTTCACCTGGAAGCATCAAATGAAAAATTCTGCTGTTTTAACCAGAGCTTGGAAAAGTTATTTTTTCGCCTACGCCTTCCAGCACCGCCCCCCCCCCAACATAGTCACTGGCTGGATTTACCATCGTAATGATGAGTGGCATACCCCCATACCTTGTAACACAAATGATCAGCCTGGTCCTTCAGTGAAATGAGTGGTGATATGGGAGTAGAGTTACCAGACCTCAGGGCCTGGTGCTGAATCTCCAGTTTTCATGGGTCATTTCCAGGCAGGCGACAAGGTGCAAATTCTCTCATTTGCAGGGGACTCAGTTCTAAACAAGTGGAATAAGGCTATGTGCAAGTCTCCAGCTCAGCTTGCTATACAGTTTTCAAAGCTTAATTGATTTGTTGCTGCAGCTTGCAAAGACTCTCAAGGTGTATGTATTTACATTGTTAGTTTTTTCTTTCCCTCCTGGGACTCATCCTCTGCTCTATTTTGCATCCACCTTCTGGCTAGCACCAAGAAAGCTAGACTAAATGCTCCTTATGCCATCTTCCTAACTGAGAAGGAATAATCCCTTCATGCCAAGTTCATCTGGAAATGACCCCTTTAGCTATGACTTCTCTCTCAATTTCCAAACAGAAAAAAATATGGTGTGTTTGAATCACAAGCTGTAAGCAATTGCATTTGGTACTAAATGTATAATACTTATTGACTCTACCAGGGGCTGTTCCCAGTTGTCAGGGCCTTGAGCGATGCTAAACTGGCAACCCTATGTGAGAATACAATAACTGCTAGAAAGCAAAGAAAGACTCACATCAACAGAATACCTCCTCAAAAAGTCTCTCTCTGTCTTATTCTCTCTCTCTCTCTCTTTGGCAGGTGCCTCTCCAGTGTTGGAATCCCAGATGGTTACCCAGTTTCCTTCTGAGCTGAGCTGGCATCTGGACCTTGTATCTCCAAATGCCATTGCAGCAATAAATCACGACTGTTTTCTGGAACAATCACATGGTAGGAGAATTCCAGGAACAAGGTAATTATGCTAATTAAAACACTACTGAGTGTGAACACATTTACTGCTAACATTCTTTACAAAGCAATTATTTAAATAATTTCAATCTTTTCCACTATAAAATCCATGAACAATAGTGATAAATGGAAACTCTAGTTTTACAATAAGACTTTTTTGCTTTTTTTTAAAAAAATATATTGTGGATTCATTTTTTTAAAAAAACATTTAACACTGAAGTAACAAAGTGCCTTAGTCCGGTGTACTGTATTGAATTAATTCCATCTAAAGCTTTTGATGAAGTCATAAATCAAAAGAGCAAATGAAACTTTCCTGGGGGCTATTCAGCTTGAAAGGAGATCTATTAAGCTGCCACCTGATAAAAATAAGTCCCTCTTGTTCCTCTTTTTAATCAATACAGGTACAAGGTGCTGGTGGGTAGTTGCTTGGCTGTCATCCACAGGTACACAGTCTTGAGACATACACTGCTCTCTAGCCTTTTCCTTGAAAAAAATGAAAGGTTCTGGTAGAAGACCCTTGCACAAATATCTCTTAACAGGAAAAAAAAAGGACATCTTGGGAGCAGGGACATTATTCTCAGTATTCTCAGAATGCCTTTGGATTTGCTTAGTCCAAATGATAACATATTGAGTAGGTCTCAGCTGTCAGCGCTGAAAAAGAAAACAATGCTGATCTCCAGGTTCCCTGAAACATACACCTGTTTGGGTTTTGCTGTGTTTTCCCTAGAAAAGATGAAATTTGTGTAGGCATGCAGCCACACAGAAGCAGCTGAGAAAAATGAGGATGTGGAGTTTGGTCTGGCCAACTAGAGTTGGGATATATGGATCTGGAGAAGTAGTTGGCTGCTACTGTGGAATATTATTTTATGTGCACCTTTTATAGAAAGGAAATATTTGTTCTTGTTTGGCAGATCTTCCTGAGAATGAGGTATTTATTGTACTTTTTCTGCACTATACTTTTATAGTACTAGGATTCCACTTCCCACATTCTGTGGAATTCTGGGGTTTATAGTTTACAGAGGCGTATTTAGAATTCTTAGCCAGAGAGCTCTTTGGCCTCAGTAAACTAGAGTGGACCTCTGTGGCTTGAATAGTGAAGAAGATAGATCTATAGGAGAATTTTGTTGTTGTTTTTTCCTCCTTTAAGGTAAGTTAACTCCTGTTATAAGTACAGGACCTTTGTCTTCCAGGGAAAAGCTGAAACTGGTAAAGTCATCATGCTGGAACATGGAAATGATATAAATTCTCAAATCTCTCAGTTTAGCAGGTGATATACAAGGCTTCTCCCAGTGAGTTTGTTCTATGGTCTTGTTATCCATTTTCTTCATTTTTTGCTGTGTTCCACATAAGGAATTCCAGTGTTCATAGCAGAGCATGAAAAAGTCACTTTTTGGACCAAAGTTCACAGAATTCCTTAATCGCATGACCAGTGATGTGCTGTCTAAAGGATTCTGGGAGTTGCAAACCCAAAAGTAACTTTTCCTGGCTCTGTCATGATAGATGTAGGAGTGAAAAAGGTACATACAATGCACTCCCTGGAATATTAGGGTGTAGTAGTCACTGCTCTCAGGCTTTCTGTGTTAGAAGTTGTAATATTCAGTGTCTCTCAGCTCCATAAGACAACAGAACTTGGACCTGATAATTCTTTCTTCAATAGAAATACTTAAATCTGTAGGACTTGTCTCAATAAAAGGTCACATGTTTGTATCTTTTGATTGACTCTATACATAATGTAGGTATGTAATTCTTCACTAAGTTTCTTTTTGAAAGCAGCAACAAGTAATTTCATCAATTTTCTTGCCGCTGTGAGAAAGTATTCAATAACCACTCAATTTTTGAATGCTATTCACAATTTGGGATTTATTCTGTGCAAAATTTGCATATGGTTTAAATATTATTTTCCACGCAGAAGTTTGTGTTTCTTATGCTGAAAATGTGGGGGTATTTTTGCTCAAAACAACCACACCAGAATTTTTCACAGACTAAGTCCTGAACCACAAAGATTCATATTAATCCAGGATTCTTCTTATAGAACTTTGTCAGGAAAAAAACAAAACAAAATGTTTTTCAACCATTTCCTGAATATTTTTGGAATATTTTTTCCATCCCTAACAATGCTGTCTAGAAAGGGTGCCTTGGTCAGGGTACAAGCCTTTTCACATTTCTATTCTTCCATCCTGGGAATGAGGGAAAAAGAACAGAATGTTGAAGGGCTGTCATCTTGTGACCAGGAGCTGCACAGAGAATTATAGAAACATTGGCTATAACCAGTATTACATAAAAATATTATGATATAATCAATAATGCAAATCAGCTAAAACTAATACGCAAGTGTATGTCTGCTGATGTAACAGTACTTTCTGTTTGTCTCCCCCCACCCAACACCATCCTTTCCGTATAGCTTTCCAAACAGCTAACAATTTGCACTGGAAGATTGTTTAGCCTTCTTCAACAGATTTGGAGAGTATATAACAGTGGGGGCTGCAGAGTAAATTTGATCCACTACTTACGTCAATTCAGCTGACACAATGACATCATTAGATGCGGTCTAATGCTGGTGGGGGGATGAGACCCATTTATCTTATTGAGCTGCTACAAATGTGGTGAATACTTCAAGAGAAGCATTATTAAACCAGTACACAAAGGCCATTTCCTCCTTACACTGTTCTGGTGCTGTTGTTCAACTTTTGACATCCTGTGGAAATCTGCATTTTGTAGTGCATGGAGGACAAAGAGCTCTCTGGCTGAGAGTTCTAAATGCCCCTCCCTAAACTGCAAACCCCAAGATTCCATAAGATGTTGAAACTGAAATAATAGCACTATAACAGTGTAGTGTGGAAATGGCCCAAGGCTGAGGAACCTATACCCTCCCAGGTAACATTGAACTTCAACTTCCATTAGCTCCACCAATCTAGTCACTGGTGGGATATGATGGTAATATCTCAAGGGCCATAGGTCTCTGCCCCTCCTGTTTTGGACTGCATGTGTGTGTGTGTATATGCATGTGTGTTCATGTCTTCCACTCACCTGTTGACTTATGGCAACCTCCATAAATTTCAGAGGGTTGTGGATTAAGATTACCCTATTCAGCCAGTCTGTTGTGAGTAGTTGACTGACTTGTATTGATTATGAACAGGATTTTACCTATAATTTCCAAAATAAATTAAAAAATTAATTAAATTAGATTTAATTAAATTATTAAATTAAAAAAAAATACTAACTCAGAGTCTATCATTCTGACATTTGTCAGTTATGATTAAGACTTGCCAGATCAGCAGCATCTCATTTCCTGAGAATTTTACTGCCAAAATCTGGTGGGTCCTTATAATGTCATACAAGTGTTAGGATGTGGGCTAGATCTAGGTCAGCTGATTGTGGCAATGGGTATGAGAGCAATCTAAGGAAATGGGGCCAGAATTTGGGTGAAACGTAGCTAGCCAGACCAGGAGAGGGGAGGCATTATAAAATTGTACAGTAGATAAGATGCTGCCATTCCCACTAGGCTTACATCCATTGCACCCTTACACCAGAGCACACATGAGTTTTTGCAGTCCCTGTAAAACTGGTCCTGTGCTGCTGACTAAACTTTAACAACAAAAAAGGCTTGTGGGCCTCATGTTGTTAGTCTACTTGCACCCTTGATACAAATGGCATGATGGATGCAATTGCAATGCTTCAAATGTTTGTCTCCTCATTCTCCTCATCCCATTCCTTTGTATTGAGCCAGACAGCTCTGCTGCCATTAAAGAATTGGTGGAGATGGGTGCCAGGGTATTAAATGGGTATTACATACAAAAATCTAACCTCCTCTTTCTTCCATGATGCTTACCCTGAGATCTGCCTCCCTGTTTGGAGACCTGGAGAACCATAGAATTGTCTGAGGCTCAGGCTTTGGCCAATGCCCTAAGACCTAGAAAGTTGGGATATATTTAAAACAGCACTGTTCTGAAAATGTTCCCTTTCCAGTGTCCTAGAAGGGCTCTTATTAGTGACAATAGAGTGAAACAGGCAAATAATAGAAGACATCACAGAACATGTCATTAAAAGGATGGCTGAACAAGTATGAATTTCTCTTTCAGAAAAGTGAACCTACCAAATGAAATATAATAAACGAGAAAGAGATACAAAGTTTTGAAGTGTCTTGGTTTTCATTTATTTCATTTATATAGCTAGAAAGTATATTCAGTGGTCCTCCCACAACCTATTCCGACCTGATGACTTGGGCATAACCTACATAAATTTTAATAAGTCATAAATTCTAATCATACTCCTCAACCCCATCATCAGCTGATTGGACACATTGTGACTTACCTCATGAACTATGCACCTAGATTTGTAAGCACTACCCAAAATGCCAAGGTATATATGATTGTCTCCCTTTTTTTGTCATGTTGTTGTTTTGTCATGTGTGTTTTCAGTGAATTATAAAACAGAGTATAAAAATAAAATTATTATTATTATTATTATTCTAAAAAGTGAGAGCACATAAGTATACTAATATGTGTGTACATGCCTTCAAGTAGCCTGTTGACTTATGGCAACCACGTGGATTTCATAGGGTTTTCTTAGGCAATGAATACTCAGAGATGGTTTTGCAAGTTCCTTGTTTTGAAACATAGCCCACTGCACCTGATATTCTTTGATGGTCTCCAATCCAAATACGAATCAGAGCTAACTCTGCTTAGCTTCCAAAATCAGATGTGATCTGGTACGTTTAGGGTATTTAAGTATAGTCCTTCAAAGCAGGATGATTATTTTTTCACTAACCCTGCTGCTTTAGAGAACCTGTTTGTTTATTTTTAATGAATATAGTTCTAGATGAGATATAGGCTAAAACTGATCTTTCCAACAATCTGTGCAACCAGATTACTGTATCTGCTTTTGGCTTACTCCAAACAGCTTGATGCAGTGTGTGAGAGAAGAGCAAAGTGGAATTTGCTTGCTGTTTATTATCAGCTTCTCAGCTAGCTGCACTAAACAACTGGTTCAGAAAAAAACCTTCCAATCAGCTGCATGCAGTTAAACATAATATGAACAGTGAAAACCAGCTTTTTCTAGTGGTGTCAGAAAAACAGTGTTTGAAAAAGGTAAGATATCTGAGAATTTTCTTTAGAGGAAGAGTACTCTCCTGTTTATGCAATTTCATTTAGATTGTGACATGTCTTATGTTCCTGAAAGGAATACTAAATATGTCACTTGAGGTGGTCCTGCTATCAAAAATTGTATGGCTTTGCTCAATTCTCTTTCTCTTTTGTAACAGATCAGACACACTGTAGTATTTACAGAGCTACATGCCATAGGTGCTCAAATCTCCCAGTTAAGCAGAATGTGGCCAAGGCTTCTCAAGCCTGCTAGTCCCATGGTCCAGCTGTACATTTTCTCCTCTGCTTGCTCTGTGGCACATATGGGCCTGCTCTTACTGCTCATAGTCCCAACTACAGTTAATTCATTGGATAAATTTGATTTATAAAAGTGTGGACTCCTCATTCAATGCTGTTGGTTTACTTTAAGTGGGTGTGCCATGAGGACTTAGTCCATGGAATCTCAATTGTCATAACAGAGCTTGGGAAAGTTACAGCATCACCAAAGACACAAGCTACCATGCAGTATCTTTCTCTTGATCTGCCACTGTGGAGTACTGTTCTTTTAAGACAAGGGTGGATAAATTATGGCCCTGGGGCTGCATGTAGCCCCCCAGGGATGTTTCTGTGGCCCTCAAAACTTCTTGGTTCCCCAGACCAACCTTTTTTTTGGCCTAAAAATTAAGTGGGGAAAATTTTCTCCTTGGAGCCTTCACATGTAACAGTATACATTTCAAATAGATTACAAGACTTAGTTATACTGTTTAACATCAGAAACACACATTTTTTGGAGAACAAAAGTGGGTGCTTTTGTGGTATTTTATCCAATAGCCCCAGAGGGATCCAGGAGACATAAAAATGGCTCCTCAGCTTGCTGCATTTGGTCATCCTCACTGTAAAAAATGATTATTGAACAAATGTGAACAGTAGCCTAGTTGTTCAGAGGCCCATGAAGCAGGTTCTCAAACAAGAGTGCAGTGGTTATGTTCTAAAGACATATGTGGTGCTTTGCTATGCTTAATGAGATTAATCATATTAATAAATGTTGCTGCTTATAGAGATTTGGATATGTTGCAATTTGTTGTTGTTGTTGTTGTTGCTATCCAAATCTTGTTGTTGCTGTCCAAGTCTTCGAAGCTTCCTGACCATCTGGGCTCATGGATTTACATTTACCTGCCCTCCTTGCATAGCCTTGCATCTTGGCTGAAGCAGTGCTGCTAATTCTGGTGGCTATGATAGAAGCCCTATTGATTTTTGCAAGTGCAGCTTTGCCAGGGCAGATTCACCACTGGCATCTTCAGGGCAACAGATTGAGGACTCCCTAAATGACAATGGTGACACATGGGGCTTTAGCCATATGTTGCCCATTTCTTTCCTATGGTGTCAACCGTAAATATGTATCACACCTGCTACCTGGGATAGTTATTTTTTTAAAAAAGCAAAAAAATGCTGGATATGGATCTGGATTTCTGTGCAATGTTCCTCCATCAGCATTATTTTAATTTCAAAGTGCAAGGTTCTGGACAATCCAAGATTTCACAGTAACCAGATCACTAATGTATTAAGATGCATAACATAGTTTACAGCTTTTAATTCTCCAAAGTGCATACTGCAGAATATTGTGGGTAGCTGGATAATTCTAAATGGATGTAAAAATGACTGTTATTTTGCATTCCTTTCATGTAATGTAATGCACTTGGCTCACCTAGTTGGCTAAACAATGTCTGTGAAGCTCATCAACTGTGGTGTTTACACAGCATCATGAGTTTATATATTCTCAGCTATGTGAAATCCCATGACACATTGAAATTTCACTCCACGAGCAGCAATGTACAGCTCTGTGATTCTTCTTGAAAGACTGCATATGTACAGACAGACATCATTCTGCTATTGGCTTATTTGGACAAGAACATATAGACAAATAAAGGTGATTTGCATCAATTAAAATGACAATATTCAATATCAAAGCCAGAATAATTCATGCTGTATTACCTCTGTTTTGGTTGCATTCATGTGAACAACAGACAGCGAAGATTGCTGGCAAGAATGTCCTAGAGCAAATTAAGCCTCCATAGAAGCCAACTTGACTAAACTGAGACCATAGTATTTTGGACATACCATAAGATGAAGCATGACTACATGACTAATTAACAAAGATGACAACACTGAGTAAAATTGAAGGTAATTGGAAAGAAAGAAGATGCCATGACAGATGGATAGACTCAATCAAGGAAGCCACAGCCCTGAGTTTGCAAGACTTGAGCAGGGTTATGAATGACCAAGACTCTTAGAGATCTCTCATTCATAGAGTCACCACAAGTCAAAGCTAACTTGACATCATCAAAATCATCATCATCATAACGGTAATTATCTTTATTTATACATCACTTTTCTACCAAACTCAAGTTGGCTTACAAAGTTAAATAGGTATAATATAGTTAGAATATGCGGAAGAGGAAGGAGGGGGCTTGTTTTCTGCTGCTCCAGAAACCAGGACAAGGAGCAATGGATTCAAGCTGCAGGAAAGGAGATTCCACCTGAACCTCAGGAAGAACTTCCTGACAGTCAGGGCTGTCCGGCAGTGGAATCTGCTGCCTCGGAGAGTAGTGGAGTCTCCTACCTTGGAGGTTTTTAAGCAGAGGCTTGATGGCCATCTGTCGGGAGTGCTTTGAGGGTGTTCCTGCATGACAGGGAGTTGGACTGGATGGCCCGTGTGGTCTCTTCCAACTCTACATTTCTATGATTCTATGCACAAAAGAACCATTAAAATGGAATTACACCTTTAAAATACAATTAAAATGTTAAAAGGAAAGAATAACAATAAAAATAATATTGGTAATATAAAGATCACAGTACACCAATCACCAATCAAAAGATCTTACAATAATATCAGTAAATATGCCAAAACATTGACATACTACATCAAAAAACAGAACCCTCCAGAAGCACCAGAATGTATTACATTCTGGGTATTATTTAAGTGCAACTGTCAACAGTGGTTGTAGCTCTATTGGCTTAGAATTATGTGAGTTTCAGTCCAACGGTATTTGGAGAGCCATTTGCTCCCTACAGCACTAAAGCCAACTCAGATTGACAACTTGAATGGATAGGTGGGTAGAAATCTTTTCAGAAGAAGTCTTCACAGGCTGGAGAAAAGCAAAGAAGGAGTCATAGCACAGATGAAGCTACTGAAAATAATTCTTCTTTTGTTCTAACCAACTTTATGCCCTCTATACACAAAGGGGAGAAGAACCCTATTCTCTAGGTATTAATGAGCGAACAGGCTGATAGAGGAGGAGGAGGAGGAGGAGGAGGAGGATAGAGGAGGAGGAGGAGGAGGAGGAGGAGGAGGATAGAGGAGTGATCTTTCAGGGAAACTTGTGACCATTTAGAGTACTAAAGTGTAAGGAAAAAATGTTGGATGTTCTCAGAGATGAAGAATGCATGCTAGTGATGTTACATGAACTGTTACAGGTCATTGATGAACATGTCCTTACAATTCAATATGTACAATTGCCTTTAACATCCACAAGCTCCATATCATTTTTCCTTTTCAATGTGTATATCACTTACCTTATCTGAAACAAAATCCTGAAGTGGTCTGCAAAAAGAAAGGCATCTTTTTTAAAAAAAGAACCAAAGGAAATGTTAAAACACAACAACAAACATACAAAATTGGCAAGTCTCAGACATTGTTCTCAATTGGGTGGCACTAGTCAAGAAGGGCCTTTGTGAAGGAATGAGTCTTTGTTAACAGGTGCCTCAAACATATCACAGTTGGCACCACTCAAATAGGAGAGGGGAGGATATTCCAAAAAGTGGAGGTTGTTCGGTGGAGTGTTGGAAAGAAGGACCTATATACGTTTGTAAATATTTGCTAAATATTCAGGAAAATGTTTGAAAGATTTGATTACCAGAATTCTCAAAGCAGAATTTGTAGAGATATTTTCTGTCTTTATATAAATAGTATGTACATGTACACAACAAGAGAAAAAGAGATACTTAAAGAAATATTAGAAAAAATAATTTTGGATCAGGGATGGGAAGAATAGCCAAATATATTCAAAAATTATTTAAAAAATTCTTGAATGTTGAGAAATTCTGATGTGTAGAAACCTGGACTGATAAACATCTTCAAAGTTTGGAACTTATTCTACACTAGATTCTCAGTTAATTTGTGCAGAACACAGCATTTTCTGCATGGAAAATAGTGGCATTCTGTTCAGTAGTTCAGTAGCTGGACTTGTAATCTCACAATTTTGGGGGTTTACATTTATGGTTATTAATGACTGAACATGACCCTCCAAACCTATCTTTGCAGCCAGGTAGTACTCCAAACAAAGGGTTCCTGACTCGGTATAAATTGATGTCTGCAGCTTTCTCTTGGTTGCAGGGCATACTGAGAGAAGCAGTTGGAGAGGTCTCTCCATTCTATCTCCCTCTTCTCAACACTTCCTTGGAACGGAAGAACACTGTAGACATAATTTCTTCTGTGCTTTAGAAACCCTTGCTTGGGGTGCTTCCTGGCTGAAAAAGTAAGGTCTTCCTTCATCATTGTAGTCATGTCTTATCATGCAAGATCTCAGACAATATTAATATTAGTTATAATAATTATTATTATTTATTTTCATCACAGAAACTGTTGTTTTCTGCAAATGAAATGATCATATGTGTATAAAAATCTCATGTACAAATTTTGCACAGATGAAGTTTCCAGTTGAAAACAGACTTTGGAAACTGTATAGTTTTTGAAAACTTGAATACAGTGAGAAGAAATTGCTAACATTACTCATTGCTTTCTTCAAGACAAAAAATTAATGAAGAATTACATTTCAATTTTGGGCATAATTTAGAATGTTGTGTTCTTTGGGGTTGGAATCCTTCTTTAGCCCTTTGATTAAAAGCTAACAAGAGTTATGTATATTCCTTTTGAATATATTAATACTAATAATGGTGACAGCAAAAGGATGTTTCTTGGTTTTTTATTTCTCCTTCTTCACAGATCAGCTCATCAGTAGTCATTTTTGTGAGAAGGAGCTTCTCTGTTGTGTGAAGGGGAAATTGTAACATGTTTGGCTTTTCTTTGTTCAATCTATTCCTTATTACTTAAAGACAATCCCTTTGGGGCCACATGCTGCTGGCTATATATTTTTTTAACCACAGAGTGGTTATGTGTCCTTCCAGTAGCCACAAAATTACTCCTATCATTTCCTGCCAGTACGTTTAATTAAGAAGCAACTATGAACAAGTAAATAAAATCCAGCAACTTTAGGAAGTTCAGTGGCTGAAGCCAGGTCAACAATAATCTTTGTTAGAAGATGAGGCTGTATATTTTTGAAGGGTAGGCTTCAAGATAAGATGGGAAAATGAGGCCTGTAACAAAATGTTGCAATGTGGACAACTCTTGTACAGGGACTTATCTTATCTAGCTCCCCACTCCAATACACCTCCTTTGTGGATATTCATTTTCATTCTTTTCCTTCAATTCCATTTTCCCCTCTAGCACCAATCAACATTCTGTGCCTATCAGGCAAGCTGAGACCTCACTGGACTGCTTTAGGTTTCTCCTTCTCCCCTCAAACTTTTTGCCCTCTCTCTAGATAGATATTTTTGTACCTTTATATATATTAGACTTTCTCTGAGGGCCTTTCCACGCTGCACTGTTATAGAGATAATATTCCACTTTCAGCATTCTGTGGAATTCTGAGGTTTGTAGTTTACTGAGACCAAAGAGCTCTCTGGATGAGAATTCCAAAGGCCCATCTCTAAACTGCAAATCCCAAGATTCCATAGGATGTTGAAAGTGGAACAATAGCACTATAGCAGTGTAGTACAGAAAGGCCCCAAGTCTGCTGATATCTCTCTTTGATTACTGGATGGCACCATTCTGGCTCCATAAGGATCTACCATCACACATAGTGGTTGGAGATATTTGGAAATCTACAATTCCTGCTGACTCCTGTGTTGGTGAGGAGATGTATCTACTATGGGTTTCAATAGATAGCTATATACAGAAGGGAATAATCAGCCCTCTGACTGAACCCACCAGCTGAAGAATGAGTTGTATGTGTGAGCATGTGTCTACATCTGTGTATTTTTCTTGGAAGTGTGAACTTCTCTAAGTTCACATTAAAATCCAAAGGAAACATGAGGTGCCGGTAGCTCAAAAGCCTTACCTCCTATAGTGCAAAGCATCATGTGAAAAAAGGTCTCTTTTTCCTCCCGAAGATGTGCAGTGAAGATGTCTTACAGGTCTCTGGGGAACCTCTCAATCTCAGATAGGATTCTGGATGGGTCAGAAGGAGCATCTCACATATCAGTTTCCTGCAAGTGGGGCAGCACTTTAAACCTGGCTGGTATTCTGTGTGAAGTTACACAGCAATATTTTAGAGGTTTTGCAGGCTTTTCTCAGAGGATGAATAGAGCAGTCTACCGTATTTGCTGGCATATAAGATTCACCAGCATATAAGACACACCCCATTTATACACCAGCAAATACTATTCACTGGGGAACACTCGGGAACAAGATGCACCTCATTTTCAAACAGTATTTTTTTGGTGGGGGGAAAGTGAGTCTTATATGCCAGCAAATAGAGTATTTCCAATCTGTTTCACTTTTTTATATGTTCATTCATAGGTCTGTTTTGTCCCATTCTGCTTTTATTCTACATTTTTTTCCAAATTGTAAGCCCTGCTGTTATTTAAGCCATTATTAAGAGCTAGATGTGAGTAGAGTACACTATGAAATCATTACCTGTGTGCTCCCAATAGATGCCCCCTCTCGTTCTCTCCCTTGTTAGAAACAGACACAGGATGCTTGGTATACTTAATATTTCTTTTCCTTTAGAAGGCCTGTCAGCAGGCTGCTCTTGAGCTGATCTATTTTTGAATATTACAGGTATATGTAAATAATGGTCCATGTTCTATTTCAGCTAATTGTACTTAAGTATACTTAGCTAAGTAACCTCTTCTGGCCCAACCTCAACCTGACGGAAGCATAATTCACCCATGATTTGATCACCAACCGAATGGATTGCCTTCTCTCCATGCAGCTTGTGCCCAGTAAACTAAGCTGGGGAAGGGAGTTACAATTGTGGTAATAGAGCCATCATCATGACTAAATAGCAATCATGAATACAAAACAATTATGGATGAGTAAATCTACGTAATAGTTTTGTATTCACAGCGCTACTTGGTCATGATTGTGGCACTGTTGCCATGATCACAACTCCTCCCAAGCTACTTTACTTAACAAAATAGCTGATGTAGAATACTGGCCCATATCTTTATGTTGAGCACACCACAGTGTGGTGTGGTAGTTTAAGCACTGGGTATGACCCTGCCAACCAGAGTCTGATTCCCTGCTTGGCCATGGAAAGCCACTGGGTGCCCTTGGGTGGATCACACAGAACATCCCATGATAGGTTCACCTTAGGGTCACCATAACTCAGAAATGACTTGAAGGCACACAACAACAGCAGCAGCAGCAACAACAACAACAATTGATATTAGACATAAAAACTAGATCTTAAAATAGGGAGGCAGTTTGGTTGTAAAACACTTTTAAATTTGTTAAGTGTCACGTAACTCATCAAATATGTTTGATTATTTTATATGTGTGGAGTCTGAGAAGAATGTTTTTCCTCAAAAGGCTTGCCTAGCTAGTGGACAAACTGCTACAGTAAAATAAAGGGCATGACTAAGACCACCAAAAGGAAATAACATAAATGCATGCTATGCCTAATCTTTTAGAGAGACATATAAATGCCCAACTACTGAGTATAGGCATGCTAAGGTTGTTGCCTCTAACATGCTCCCCTGTGTTTGCTTTTTTCGTTTTTGCTTCATAATCAGCAAAAATGGCTTCCTGGCAGCCATGTTGGTACAGCTTGGACATGGGCCCAAGTTTTTTTGACAATTTCTGAAATATTCAGATTTCTTTGTATTAATGTCAAAAAAAAGGGAAATGTTTTTAAAGGGAAGAATCAAATGTGTGGGAAAAAATTGAAAATAGCAAACTCATCCTTGAAGGGTACAGGATCTGAGCATTTTCTTCTTAAAACTGTGGCCTTTAATCCCTTGCTAACCGTGTTAGTGCTGAATTAGCATTTTCATTTTTTCCCTTTTTTCTTTCTAAGTGGCTCTTCATTTTTAACACCTATATGGTACACATAGACAGCATGGTTCTCTCTATTCTAGGTATAGTTGTACCTATTCAATTTGGCCTTAGAGAGGATTTGACTCTATTTCATTTTTTTTAAAGAAATTATTAATATTCATGCATTTCTTTGTAATCAGAAGAGAAATAACATGTAACTGTGGCTTCAAAAGAAAGTGAACCCAGCAAATTTACTTATCTAGGCAGAGGCACCTGTATGCTGAGTTCTTACAAGTTTAGCTTTGATTGAACCTTGTATCTTTAACTATCTTTTTTAGTTTTGAATCAGGGTCAACATTCTTTCTGAGACTCTCCTCATTCTTATCAGCCACATGGCAGGCAGGTATAACAGGGTCCTATCTTTACTGGGGATAGCTGCCATATCTATAGAATTTGGCCAGTGTGGAGATAATTTTGTTTTTGTTTTATCACATATTCAAGATGGGGGAAACAGTTAAGTGGAATGTAGGTGGATACATAACTGACAGATTTTTTCTATGTGTGATTGTCAATTCAGATCCAATCTTGTCTAACACAATGGACACAAGACAATAGGGGGGGAAATAAAACAGCAACATTGAACTCTTCAGCTTGTGACTAAAATCAGATTAGATTTTGAAAGTTTCCAGCACATACTCTAATCTAATTTCAGCCACAAGCTCACCAGTTAGCTTGAGATGAATCCATCTTCTTCTGCCTCACCTACTTCTCTGCAGTAGGAATAAATAATGCAGGCTATCTTGCAGGGCTGTTTCAGTGGCTGTTGAAATAGTATAGAGTGCTTTGAACAACGTTGTCTGTATGAAAATTCTGACCAAGGAGACTTTTCTTTACACCTATTCATCTCTTCCACAACTGTCTCTGTACTGCACTCCTTATTTGTTGTAGGTAGTAAGAGATGGGTGATATAAAAGTGTTAGCTGATTTTAGACATTACATGCCTCTCTCTTAGTAGAAGACATGCAACCTTCAAATGTATATAACTAACAAGGTATCTCTGTGCAAGCAAATGTCCTTAACTGCTTTAAAAGTATGCAGTTTTAATTCAAACATGGACAGTTCTGGACAGTTCTGAATGGATTATTAACAAATAACCTTTTCACCCTAAGCTATCATTCATGGAAAGGATGGGATGGTACTACCTAATTAGTAGTTTGTTAAGGAGATATTTGGGGAAATGTGAGCCTAATTATCTGGCAGAAACCAGGAGCAAAATTTTGTGGGGACAACGGTGTCTGCTATGTGGTCTGACCTGTGACCCCTAAATGAGTTTTTGCCCACAAGTACAGTTTAGGATGCTGTCCTGCCACACTGTGGGTGAAAGATTTATTTCTCAGGCCTGTCAGTTGCAGTATTGGAAAGAAATCATCTTGTTATTTGCACCCAGAAGCAAAAAATGTCCCCGGGAAATTTTAGTCCTTGACCCAGAATGAAGGTTTTCTTCTTGAGGATGCAAGGAATAGTTGTCAGGGCACAAGAGAATATTGCAATCGTTTACTAGAAAAGGCACTCTGCACATGTTTTTCTGGCTGTGACACTACAGATCAGAAACTATGTTGCTTAGAAGAGCAAAATTAAATAGCGTTATAAGCATCCTGGGCTCTCATTAAGGCTTTTGTTTTGAAGCGAGAGAGTCCGGGTTGCTGGGCTGCCACCAATGGCTTCAACATCCTTTCACTTCCTAACCAGCTAGGCAGCACATTGGTCCAGGATGACAGGCTGCATTGCTTTGAAAAGTGATGGCTACAAGTTTTCCTCTCTCCTCTCATCCCTCCCATCATCATCATTAGCCGTGTTATTGTGGAAAACATCACCCCTTCAGCATGGGGGCCATTTTCCACTGGAGCTCTAATTTACAATTTGGGAAGGGCCTTAAGGTGTGCAGCCAACTTAGTGAATAAGCCATTTTAATTCTTATCTGCAACTGGGTGGATAGCTGCAGAACTGGGACCTGTTTTGTGGGCTTTGTGAGAAAATATCCAAAGTGGTGCCCAATTTTATGAATATCTGTTCTGGACTAGGACCAAAATTCTATGTAACAGCTTTCCAGACCTTAAATAATGTCTTATCTCTGATCCAAAGTACCAAGAGAAGAAACTTGAAGCCATTTGGGGCTCCATCTAGCCCACAAGTTCCTATCTCTGCTTTGATTGATACTTTATTATTCAGGCCACAAAGCCCTAAAACTTGGGAAAAGACTGCTAAAAAAATCTCTCAGTTATGTCTTTGCAGTTGCACTAACCGGTATGAAACCAGCAAATGGAAAGCTACCTCAGTCATTTCTGGTCTTGCCTCCACACCCATTTTTTATGAAGATCATGCATCTTTTAAGTTTTCGAAAGCACAAGATGAATGTCCAACTCTACATCTGTCTGCCTGCTCTCTTTGTACAATATCCTTATCTTTCCATAGCATCACATTTTGTAGGTTGTGCCTGCATGGCAGCTTTTCATGCAGAGGTTGTGCAAGAGAACTATTCCTTCTACTTCTGAGGTCCAGACTTTAATTTAAGTGTGGGGATTGCATGGCTTTTCAGATGTTGTTGGGCTACAGCTCCCAGCATTCCTCATCCTTGGCTGTGCTGGTGAGAACCACTGGGACATGAAGTCGATTAACACTTGGAGGGCCACATGATACTCACCCCTGCTGTAAGTTCTCTTATTTTCTTAGTTAAAATGATACTACCTATATACACAAGATAAGTATTAGCAGGCTTGGGGAAATCCCGGATTGGTAGAAATGCAATAAGTCTTTATAAGGAAAGAATATTTAAGTCAGGAAGCCACAGATAGCTCAGTGATAACTGAGTATACTTAGTGGCCATAGAGAAGTGAGGTGAGGAAAAGTGAGACATGAGGAGGATGGGAGAAGGAATTGAATGGAAGGAATGGAACAGTTGGAATCCTGAACAGCAGCAAACTAGCTTTTTTTTTTTTTTTTGCCTTGCAGTTCCCACTTGTGCATCCTATAACTAATTTTTCTTTCAATGTGACAGCAGGGATCCAAGTTCAAAGGAGAACTTGCAATAAGAAGTTGCTTTCACTTTTGCTTAGTTCATTCCTTTTCATCTGTTGACATTCATTTTCCCATTTCCAAATCATCAGTTTAGTTCAGCATTTTGTATATAAAGGATTGTGTTAGTTATATTTTCACCTGCCTCTGTGTCTTGTTCTGGATAACTTGGCCTCACAGAAAGCACTCAGAGTTCAAGCTGAAGCATTTATTTGGAGCAAACAAAGAACAGAGCATCTTTCCCTAAAAGTTCCTGAAAATACCATATGTTGATTGGTTACAGGTTTTATATCTTGTCATCCAAATTTAGGAGCACATGGTAATGACTGATGAAAGTTGTAAATGTCACTAGAACCAGATTTTCCCAGACCTTTCTGATGTTTACATATCTTTCATCTTGGGAACCAGAACCAGTTCCAGTTTTCTTATCTTTGACCTGTCTACTTTCACATTCCATCCTTCTGATTTTCCCTACTCCTTCCTGGATGCCCAGTGACATCAAACATTGCAGCAATGACCCCTTTGCACCTTGGTGCCTCTCAATTGTATAACTGGATACATAGTTGCAAAAAGCAATTAGCAATTGATACATTGTACTGCTAGCAGCCTATAGCTCCTCATTCATCTATTAGCTTATATTGTAGCAGATACTTTTTCTCAGCCAGCATACTATGACAGGAGCCGTGCTTCCTGACACTCTGACATTGGAACAGATCATGAATTTTCCCTACCAGAATGTCTCTCTGTGTAGACCACTTTGCATGTGGTTGCAACATGGAAGGTAAATCCTTCTTTGCTGTTGGTTGCATGAATGAAACCTAAATTTATTGTCAAGAGCAGCAAGTGACAATGAACAGCTGCTAAAGCATTTACGTTGATAGAATGCCATACATATAATTTATGCAGATGAGGCAATTGAAGAGACAACACCCACGTGAATAAGCACAGACCTGTGGAAAGAAAAGAAAGGAAAATTGACAAGGAAGGAAATTTAGGGTCAGCAGACTCTTAGCTCAGCTTCCTGGTTATAGTTAACACACAGCATCTAATCTTGTAGAATGCAAGTTGTATTTCAGTGGATTCACACAGTGATATTTTCTGTTAAGTTTTAACCTGTACTGCGAGGGACCATTATTGTTTATCTCCATCACTGGGAGAGAGTAGTTAAAGTCTGCTGGGTTGCTCCTATCTCACCACATCCCACCTAAACCATTGTCTCACCCACCATGAACACTTCTTCTTATCTCCCACAGTCTTTCCATCTCCACTTGCCACTTTTCTTTAGAACAGGAAAAAAGAAAAACAAGAACATGAATGTTTATTGTTTTTATGCATCTTCAATTCAACTTCAACTTATGGTGACTCTATCATAGGGTTTTCTTGGTAAGATTTATTACTTTCACTGTAGGCTGAATGAGTTTGACTTGCCCAAGATTACCCAGTGGGTTTCCCTGGCTGAGAGGCAATGTGGACCCTAATCTCCCAAAATCCAAATGTGTCATTCAAATCCCCATAACATAATGGCTCTTGAATATGAATGTGAATAACAAGACTCGTATACCAAGCTTTGGTGAATAAGTGGTAGACAACAAGCAGTTTTCACAATTCAAATGTCTCCTTCTTCACTGTAATTTAATCATACCGTGATGTCATGGTGCCTTGCAATAATGCAGCTCTGGGATAAACTCACTGTTCTGGGCCAGATGGGATGCTTTGTAGTATATAGGAACTGAAGAAGACTGAGCTTGTTGAGCCTCTCTCCATGTTTTTGTCTTCTGAAAGAAGGGGAACAGTGTGGGTACACACTGAACATGCTTCCCTGGTCTTCAATTGTTGTTGTTGTTTTGTTGAAGAAGGGGTATGGTCCTTGCATCTGGAGAGATGGAAGAGTAGAGAGGTGGTAGACATAGAGCCACAGACGTGACTCTCAATGTATTTTCCCCTCCAAAACTTTGACATACATGTGTGGCTTGATGAAGTACTAAAGGGAACATGGGGGAGACTGAGGTCATTTCCACACTACACTGTTATAGTGCTATTATTCCACTTTCAACATCCTATGGAATCGTGGGCTTTGCAGTTTAGGGAAGGGCATTTAGAATTCTCAACTAGAGAGCTCTTTGACCTCAGTAAACTACAAATTCCAGAATTCCACAGGATGTGGAAAGTGGAATAATAACACTATAACAGTGTAGGGTAGAAACGGCCTGGTACAGTTACTCTTTGGGAAGGGGTTGGGTTTCTAGTTGCTTTCTAGAAGGTATTATAGTGAAGCTGATTGTGTGTGTTTGTACAGGCATAACCACTTTGAGCTCTGAGAAAGAAAAAAAATCCCCTTTCTTCTCAGCATATATATACGCATACCTCCTTCCTCTCAAGTTTTTCCTTTTTGTGTCATTTGGTCAAGTGGAATAACTGGGGGAAACTTAAATGGTGTTGTTATGTACATACAATTTGACTCTGATTTATGGCTACTTATAGGGCTTCCTTGGCAAGCTTTATTCAGAGGAGGTTTGCCATTGACTTCCTTTTAGGTTAATAGAGTATGACTTCCCAATGTCACCCAGGAGGTTTCCATGGCCAAGGAGGGATCTGAACCCTGGTCTTTCAGCATCCTAGATCAACACTCAAATCACTACTACCAAGTTAAATTTGTCTCACAAATAAACCATAAAGCATGAAAAACCATGCTAGGGAGAGATCTCAAGTGCCATAATCCACAGGTATTCTGCCCTTGTAAAGTTAAATGTGCCCAGCAGGATGAACAGAAGCTTACTTGGCCAAGGGAGAAAAAATATGGGCACACGACAAAGAGAAGGTTAAAGGTACACATGCTTTTTTATCTTCCTCCAAACCCTCTCCACCCAAGAAGCAGCAAAACAATAAACCCAATGGCTGGAAAAAAAGAAGAAAAAGAACTGCATATGACAGACTTAAATTTAATTGTTAACAGTGGAATAGCACAATCACTTCTGCAGTTGAGGAAATAACCCTGTTGGATTAGAGCAAAACATGTTGCCATCTGAAAAGAAAATAAGAACACACAAATAAATGGACACCAACAGCCACTTTTCGTGAAACAAAGCACCTGCTGAATCCATCTTGCACTAGAAATCTGTCTCTTTTGTATATTGCTTTATGAAGCACAAAGACACTAACTAGAGATCTGCTTTGCTATTTAGATGAAGACTAATATCCTGCTATTTAGATGAATAATATACCAACTTAGAAAAGTAGCATATTATTATTATTTGAACATTAGTCTCTGTCAGTAGAGAAACACAGCACTGATTGTGTTAGAGTAACAATATTACAGTTTATTAGAGCATATTTGATGCCCACAGACATTCTTTAATTTTGTTATAGGCTATCGCCTCCAGTATTTTATATTTGTAACCTAGACACTCATTCTCTTATTGTTGGTTTCTGCAAGTGCTGTCCTGTTTTTTTTTAAAGCCTTTGCTATATAATTCAGTAAATAAATGAATAGTTTTTAATTGCCTATTATAATCCAAATAGACTGTGATCATTATTTTACTTAATCTACCATTCAAATAAGTTTTTTTGGGTAGTTCAGAGCTGCCTGTTAACAAAGTCTTAGCATGAATAAAATCTAGAATAATTTGGATATATTCACATTTACAGTTCTAAAATGAAATAAGAACATTATGGCATCAGATACAACCATAATAAAAGAAAGGAAGTATTTTCATGATCCTCTTTATTACCTGAAATGCTTTTCTGTTATTAAAAAGTCTAAGCAAAATGTCACAAAACATGACTTATTTACTCCTGCAGGGAGAGATTCTTTTGATAATGCCACATTTACAAAACAAACAAACAAACACTATGTATGTTTATTCAGATAAATCTACTCTCAAGAAGAGAAAAACAATACATCCAGTGCTTTTACTTTTAAAAGACAACAATAACATTTTGTACAAAATGGCATTTGTCTTAGTTTATGCAAACAAGCTTCATTAAATTTGTGCAAAAAACAAAAGTCCTTAAACTGTACAACACTTTCTGAACAATGCAAAAAACCCTTTGTAATCTCACTGAGAGGGAAGAAAACATTAGAAACATTTTATTCCTGTGCATGAGGATGAAATAAATCAGTGTAGAAATTAGGTGTGTCTTCAAATGTTAATAGACTACAATTTCCAGAATTCCTCACTACTGGCTATTCTGACTAGGGTGACTACAATTTGCAGTTTAACTGTTACTCCCCTGCAAAAACCCTATCCCGGGGTCTACGATTTTGATATTAAAATATGATTTAATGTGCCTGAGAGGTCACCCAGATGGGCACGTAGGTAGCAATGGTCAAAGATCAAAAACCAGATCAGGCCAGTAAAATCCCCAGTCACGTAGCTCTAGGAGACCTCAAGATGTGTAAACCCACAATAAACAAAGGGTCCTCAGCCCCAAGACACCGACTTGAGGGGATTAGTGTGTCTGCCCCAAGTTGTACAAATATCCTATCAGGCAAGGACCATTTACATGAAGTCACACCACAAACAAACACAGCCGAAGATCCTGAGACTTTGACAACTCCTTGCAATCCCATTACACAAAGGAAATTGCCATGGTGGAGCTTCGTTATCGCTCCAACACCCATTGTTCTCCCTGGGAAAGGATTAGTCCTCCAGGTACTTTTTCCCCTACAAATAGTCCCAGTCTTTGAGTGGTTCTTTGGATCACTCCTGGTCACGCCAGGAGACCGTTGCTCCATCCGTCGAGTGATTCAGCCCTCTCTGTGCTGAGCCCACTTCTCCGCTGTTTTTCCCTAACCCAAGATTTCAGGAAAAAGGTGCAATATGACCCCAACTGTACCCCTCCAATATTCCCCTATCCAATTTCCTCTCTTTTGTTTCTTAACAGCTCTTGGGTGCGTGTGTGAGTGATTGCATTGGTGCGTGAGACTTGCATTCAATAACATCATTTATTGGACATTCTTGTTTGGTTTTTGACTCGGCCTGACCCTGTAAAAACTAGACCCTGCTAGGTTACCCTGTCTCTCACATTGCTATTGCTCGTGCTCTGGCTAGTTTCCATTCCCCATCATGTGGAGCACATTGGGGTGTCCCCCAAGGGACCCCAGAAATCAGGGTAACATAACAACAACTAAAGAGTTGCACAATTCCTGCCCCTTTAGCAAATGACAGTTTGTATCACTAACATGTAATTCTTCAGCATTTCAATACCTTTTGTGGAAGACAGAAGTGTAATACCAGTGCTTTCTGCTGAGAGCATGTCAGTGAGTAAATCATATCAAAAAAATCATATCTAAAGGTTAAGTTGTTCATTGAGTTTTGCAGCAATTAGTCTATCTGTTGTTATCTGAAGTCATTTTGAGTGCACAGTGAATTAATAGGCCTGGATAAAAGTACAAAGTGATGTTTCCTGATAATTAAATAAGGCCTAGAAGGTTCTCTCTTATTTTTGCCCCTATGTAAGGAAAATGTACAGGGTCTTTTTTTTTTTTCCAGAAAACTGATGTGCAGCTATATGTCACTATGTTTCAAGTATTCCCACAGCTAAGTTATATTTATTTTTTTTCACACTTTCAGCTTGGGCTTAGCTACTCAGGAGCTCTTCTAGACATTCCATTCTAACTTTAGGGCTTGACCAGTCTCAGCTGTGAACTTTCACAAATATTTGCTTGAATTTGAAATATCAGAATCATAGGAGGTAGGGAGCAGACACATCCTTGTGACAGAACCACAGAAGTTTTATTCATATCAGAATCTACCTTTTTAAAAATTAATTCAGGAAATTAGGTACATAACTACACAGGTTGATTGTAAGGATGTAATTCTAAGTTTCTTCTCAAAGATGAGCAGTTTCAGCATTTTTCTTCCCACTGTGATAAAGTCTTTGAAACCCAAGGCTATTCTCAATTTGGAACTTACTTTGTACAAAATTTGTACATGCTTGTTTTATGCAGAAAAATCTATTTTCTATGTGGAAAATAATATTTCAACACAGAAATATTAATTCATGCAAAGAAAATGCTGCTTCCTATGCAGAAAATGCTGTTTTCTACAAAAATCAAATATTTGCAAAATTTACTCAGAATAAATTGCACTTTCTGCACAGAAAACAGTACTTTCTATGCAAGAATTAATATTTCACTATAGGGGTATTATTTTGTCATGTAGAAACTGCTGTTTGCTTCATGGAAAATGCTGTTGTCTCTGAAAACAAACACATACAAATTGTACTCAGAGTACTCCCAAACTGTGAAGATTCTCATCAGTTCAGGATTCTTCTTTGTCAAGGTTTTTCAATACTCAAAAAAACAAAACAAAAAAAAAACACTTTTTTTTTACCATGTATTGAATACCTGTTCGCCTTTGTGACAATCTAGTCGAAGAAGACTGGATATCTGATTTACTGTCACAATGACTGAGTGATCCTTAATTGGTAAATATACAAGGACAAGAGAAATCATGAATTGCCTGCACTATTCTCTCACATTCAATCATATTACTAAAAGTATACAGAAAGGTATAAACAGACAATGGTACATATTAAAGAATATTTCAGGAAGCAAGGAAAAAACATTGATTTCATACAAAATAACAAGAAATATCAAGATCTAGTCATGCATGCCGATATCAATGTTGCAAAACAAACATTTGACAACACTATATTGGGTATGTCAAAAACCAAAGGGACACCATCGAAGTGGATATTTCTCATATTTTCCTTATACAACTAAAGTGGTAGAATTTCTAAACTGTATAAACTAACAATGATACAAATGAACCTACTTCATCATATGCAATAGTAGCTATGTGATTTATGCTATTGAATGCACATGTGTGAAACTTTGTGTGGGAAGGACATCAACACTCATAAAATGAAGAGTAGGGGAACATCTCTACAATTTAATAAAGGCTAAGGGCTCCTTAGTTGTGAAGAAGTGTAGCATCCTTTATCAGATTTTAATTTGGAGGCATTAGAAAGGATTATTAATAACAATGACAATGTTTTGAAGGGGAAAAAAAGAAGTGGATTGGATTCTAAAATTGAAATCTCTGGTTCCACCAAGTCTGAATTAAAATCTAGGGTTACAGTCTTTAATATAAACATAGTATGGAATGGTTATAATATGAAATCACTAACAGGTTGAGTAATTGCCCAGATAGATTGCATCAAATGTCCTTATGACTTATTTTAGCACATAACATTGGTTCTTCCCTCTTAATGACTATCTCAAATATGTATAAAAAATATTGCAGACTCTGTTCTCTTTATACTTAATGGCCCAGCCTTTTGGAGAGTGTTTCTACAGCTTCAGACATTTCTGTTGAATGGTATGTGCATTTTTCACATGAAAAATAATGTAACCTTATGTTTTTATAGGATATGGTTAATTTAATGTTGTCTTGCTGTTTTTTTAATATTTATAATCGATTTATATTTGTATTCTGTTTGTAGTCTCTGAAGAAGGCACTTTACCATGTAGGCTGAAACAAGTTGATCTTCGTAAAGGAATGAACAGTTGAGCATCTATTAGCATATGGAGCTTTTGTTTCCTGCCTAATGGTATACACATAAATATTTTAAAGGGAAGAAGACTCATATTTTTCCATTCCATTTTCCCATTCACTCTTTGTGCATTTTGAAATCACAATTTTCACATCAAAAAACTATTTTTTAAAAAATGATGTAGAACTTAACGGTATTTGTGATCAATTTCCTACACTATGGCCCTTTTTGCATGATTTTTTTCTTGCGCGAGCGCCTCTTGAGCATCGCGTGAGTGGGAGCGGTGCTCCGTATGACACACTCCCCCTCGTGTGACGCTCACGAGGCTGAAGCAGGGCGCACGTGCATGTTTTGATTTTCAGCTTTAAGCCGAAAATGCCCCGTGCTCGTGTAATGCTCGTGGCGCCCTTGCGCACTTACCTGTGTGCGGTGCTTCAGGGAGCAGGGGCGGTCACGCTTCCTTCCCCCTGTGCAGCCTACAGCTCTCAGACTGCGCTGCAGATGAAAGGGGCGGGGCGCTCGTGTGACGGTTGCGAGAGAAGGAAGTCCATGCAGGAGGCAAAAAGGGCTGTTGTGAGCAGCTCGTGCGAGCACCGCTCCCCACTGCCGCGATGAGGTAAGGTGCAAAAAGGGCCCATGTGTCATCTCTAGCCATCTGCCTATTTTATCTTTCATCTTCCTATTTTGTTTTATTGTTCAGATATATATATAGAGAGAGAGAGAGGGAGAGAGAGAGAGGGAGAGAGTCTCATTGTATATGTGTGTGAGAGTGTGTGCGCGTGCATGCGCATGTCAGGTGAAGACCTCATATGATTGCCTGCCTAAGAAGATTCTCTGGAATCCTAGGGTTTGCAGTTTAAGGAGGGGCCTTTAGAATTCTCAGCTGGAGAGCTATTGGGCCTTAGTCAACTGTTTCTGTCTTGAATAGGCTGGTTGCTATGGAGATGAGGCCTACAGCAAGGAAGATGGCAGTATATTCCCTCAGGAACCCAACATCTATAAGTTAATAAATCTGAATACAGATTAGATTGGGAAATATGGGGAAAAGTTACAGGTACTGGACAAGACAGTTTGAGGAATTAGGGACACAGGATCTCAAATCTATCTAATAAATATTACTTCTGAGAAAATAAAATCCCAGGCACAGCTGAGTATATACACTAGCATGCATATATACATATACATACATACATATATGTGTGTGTGTGTGTGTGTGTGTGTGTGTTATATTACATTTGATCTACAGAGTGGTGATACCTTTGCATCTCCTAAGATATGTTTAATGCACTGTTTCTCTAAGCTTTCATCTTTGAAGATTATCTCTATGCAAGCACATTTTGAAGAATAAAACAAATCACTACATTGGCAAGCTCAATTCATGGTCATTATATGCTCTCAAGATGTCTGTCATTATAACAGATTGTAAATATTAAGAGGGAAACTGAATATTGTAGAGATTTCTGTTCATGTGTGTGTCCATACAACACATATATGAGAGAGAGAGAAAGAGAGAGAGAGAGATTCTTCCTACACACAGATTTAAGACCATATGGCAATCATTCCCTTGTGTGAAAAACAGAAAGGACTGTGCTCTTTACAACAGTGTTATGAAGCTAAACTTACTCTGTTTCTACTGAATCTACTGAGGCAGGAGACAGCCTTCCTTCACTATTTTTTATTGAAAACTGAAGATAGTTTCATTTAATATCATAATTCTGTTGAAAAGTCTCTTCTCTCATAAAGTCATTACCACCACAAAGTTAGTTCCCATTCGTATAACTTTAGTAGCACAGGCAGGTAGCAATTCTCATTCTTTTTTTGCAGACGCTAGCAGGTGTGATCAAACCTCACACTTGCTTTGTATCCCATCTCAGCAGTTTTGTCTGAGTCTGCATTTTAGCACTCCTAGAGACAGTAGCAATGACCTCAGTCTCCGCTGCTGCTGAGCACCATTGTTTCTCCCCCAGTTCTTTACCTGCAAGACCTGAGAACTGTGGTAAGATGCTTTGCCTTCATTCAGACTGGGCTTCAAATTGCTGACAGATCTGTGTGTCTACTGATATTCTATTATTTCATGATCTCTAAAGTCAAACCAGAATGCAGGCAATGTTTCTCATCCTTACTATGTAATTTGTTAATATAGAAGGAAAGGAAAGAAAATGGTACAATATAGGAAATGTGGTAACTCTTATTACTGAGGATACAAATATTTCACCCATGCCCACAGTCCTGCACCCTCTTCAAAAATGCTGTGGCAAAGATAAAGGATCCTTTTCAGATGTGTTCTAACATATATGTGTATGAGCATGTGTACCTATATATTTCTATTGTGCTGAACATTTCCCACTTTTTTTTTACTATTCTCATTACATTTGTTAATTTTTAAATAGATTTATGTTCAAAAGAAAAGAAAATTTTGAAAAAAAATAGTGAGATTCAATGTTCTTATGCGTACCTTACTCATGAAATGGCCAAATAGCATGTGGGAATGTTGTATCTGTCATGCAATTGTTATCTTTCAAGTGGCCTCTCCACTTCAACTAAACTTCAGTTAAATCCCAAGGTAAGACATCATAAAGTAATTCATCGCCCATGGGACTTTTTCTGATTAAGAATGTGGGCAGTCAGGCAACGACAGAGTGACGGCAATGTGGAGAAGAAGAAAAAAAGAAAAAGAAAAAAGTTACCCTTAGTCATCTTACAGTAATAAGGTAAACTCAAAAAGCACTGTCACAAGAAATTCTAAAGTGCTTTGAGAATAAAACACAAAAACCAAAGCATCTCTGATAGTGGAAGAAAACTTGTAATAAACCGAAGAACAGTTTATGCAATGTTGACATAGCACTTGCTGTACCTCATTGCCAGAGCTGGACATCTGATTTCTGCACAAAATGACGACACCAATTTTGCACAGAGAAAGTACTAGACTCTGAAGATTGTTTTCAGTCCAATATTCTTCTTGTCAGGGTTTCACAACTCTCTAGAAATATGCTTTTTTCATCCACTTTTTGGATACGTTCCACTATTCTTCCCAGGCCAAATCCCTGTGTCTTGTTGCCGGAAGTGACCATTTCACTTAGGCTTAGTCAGGACCTGTGAGTCTACCTCAGAGAAGCTGTTGGGAAATTTATCTTCTCCTGAGAAATTCTTGTTACCGTGTTTACTGGGGGTCCTGGGAGGGACACCTAAATAACCTTGCAATTACACGAGATGGGGAAAATAGTCAAGAGCACTGGTTGGCACTACAAGAGGCAGGGTAATGCAGCAGAATCTTGTAACCCAATGTTTAGGGGGTCAGGCCAAGTCAAGAAGCAAGCCATGTTGGAAATAATGAATGATCTTTATTAAATACAGGCACACAATGTAAGCAACACATGCACACAGATAACTAAGGAATATAAAGGTTTGAGTATGATAGTGGGGTTTTCAGAGGGATAGTTGATTCGGGTGATACGAAACCTGTTCCTGAAGCCCGGAAAGAAGATAGAGAATGATGCTGGGGTACGATGTGGCTCAGCACATGGAGCTGAGGGGAAGCTCGCCAAGCAAAGTGGCAGCAAGGCAGTCTGGAACTCAGGAGAGATCCGAGGATGGTCTCGGAATCAGGGGTTTTTATAGGGAGAAATGTAACTGCAGGCTATGCCGTACTTGGGGAAAACAATGAGTATCGGGCGCGAGACAAAGCTTTGGAAAGGTCAAAATTTAGCATGATTGAGTTAAGTCCAAATTGACAAAGAGGTGGACAGTATGCAAACACAGAGTGCTTGGCATTTGAGTATTCAGCTTGCCAAGTTGCCTGCTCGGGGCAGGGAGTCCTTTGTAAACAGTGTGCATACATAATGAGGGTGTTTGCAGAGAGGTCTCCTAAAGCGTTG